>VZSZ01003435.1:2438-24063 GCA_013398815.1 Ibidorhyncha struthersii
CGAATATCTTGCTTTAAATTATTTTTCCCATATCATCCTAGATCATATTTCTTCTTTTATGTTTCCAAGCTGAAGTTTATTATAGTTTATTATAGTCGTCTGCATTGCTGATCATTTGTAACCCTTTCTATTATTTTCCTGTCCTTGCTACTATTTCAAAAGCTTCTTACTTCGGTCCTCTTTTCAGACTTTATTACTGTACTGCTCACCCCATTTTTCCACCGAGCCCATTCTGCCTCGCTTTTTCTTCTCGCCAAACTCGAGGCTGCTGCTCCTCCTTTTCCTTTGCTGTACCGCACCACCAGATTAATATTTTTTTTCCGCCTTTTCCATACACACTCCCCCTCTCTGTTGATGAAGGGACCCTCACCGGCTTTCACCAGTGCCGGCCACGTTGTCCTTGCCATTAGTGTTACATTTCTAGTTATTCTTGCTGCTTCCCAAAGGCTTTGAAGTCGTGTAGAGACAATTTGATTCATTAGTACGCTCGGTCTTGCAGTAACTCTAGCTTCTGCTGTAGTTTCTGTATTAGAAGCACATGTTGGGTCTGTAAGTTAGGGGAAAGCTCCACCGTCTGACTTCCCCACACAGTTCAAATTCCACTTGAAAAATCTTTGCCTCGCTGCGCTGGAGCGGCTGGTGGCTTTCTGCCCCGGCTTTCCATACCTGGGAGTGCCACCTCCTCCTCCCTCCCTGCCTCCCTCCCTGTTGGGATGACAAACTCTCGTGAGCAATAGGCTTTCTCTTTCTGTGCGGCTCCGGACTGGAAGGTTTTGTGACAGTTGCACGGGGCTGCACGTTCTCTTCACGGTTTTCCAGAAGAGCTGCAGTTATCCCGAGTATTTCCTTACCGGGATGTCGCTTAGCTTCACGCCGGCTGAGATCCATCGGCAGCACTCATCGCTAGACGTCCCTACAGCACCTTCGTTGGCCTTGTTGGGTCAAGGAGGCAGCTAGCCGCCTCATGTCTTCTTCTGGCCATCGGGATGTTGGGCCAGGCTCCTCCGTGAGGGACCACCCGAAAGGATCTCTTGCCTTCTCGACTCGGGTGCCCCCCCCCAAAGCTATGTGCCACAAACTATTCTCAAAAAGCGACGGTGTAGGCATCAAAGATAGCAAGCGTGGCTTGACGTTCTGTAGTCTTCCCGTGCTGTCCTGCTCCTGTGCTTTGTCTCCACAGAGCGTGGCTCCTGGGTCTTCACCTCCTTTGCGTGCTTCTTCACTGCCCCGGGGGTCTTTGTGTTCCTCCAAACACACGATGAGACCATCGCAAAGAGCCGCCAACTCTCAGAGGAACTTTACCTCCTGAGCGTACTGAAAAACATAGTGTTTCGAGTAAGAGACCTCCTAAGAAAACTCCATCGCGGGACCACTTGTTGCTCTGGGCGTGTAGTTTATTCCATTCCCTCTTTCCACTTTCCAGTGCTTTTTCTAAGGCTTTTCTTACCTGCCTGTCTCTTAATATAGATTTTGTTTAGGAAGCCAAGCCTGCCTGCCTGCCTCATGTTTTCCCTTGGATCCGTTCCCTGCTCCTCGCCAAGGTTGCCTACGGATCCTGCTTTGAAGTTCTTCTGCGACACATTGGCTGCACCCGGTGACTCTTCCCTCGGCTGACGTCACCTCGGGGGTCCCTCTCCAGCAGGCGGAGAGTCACATCGCCTCCACTTGCTTTGATCAAAATGAAATCCATTTACAAGCGCCTGACGAGCCGGCACATACAGGCCCCCAGTTTTCTAGCCAAAACTAGCCCACGTAAAAATATCCCGGCTTTAACTTCGGTCGAGACCTCAAACTCGCTAAGATGAGGCAAAGCCCAGAAGAAAAACCATTTCATTTCAGTTTACGAGCCGTTTCCGTTTGTTTAGCTCAAATGAATCCCTCATCATCAATTAAGCAAAATCGGGGTGAGATCGGTTTAAATCAAAGTAAGTGTCCGTACAGGGTTTTACCTCTGTACTTTAAAAAGTTAATTTAAAATTACACTTCAAATTGCTTTCCTGCTTGGAAAAGGCCCGTTTCTAGAGACCAGCTGGGCCCTGATCACGAGCGATGTTCAGCTCCAGCCGGTCCAGCTGAAGACGGTAGAAGCAGACGGATCTCAGTGACGCCGGAAATCAGGCTCGATCCCAGCACGTACGCCGATTCCGCCTGCCCATCCTTCAACCCCCCCCTAAAACCTGGGTTTCAATTGCTGCTCCAATGAGCTGAGGCGGGCGGTCTCGGGCGTTAGAAACGTTCGTTTTTCTTTGTGATTGGACCGTGAGGCTCTGCTTGCGTTTGCTAAGTTGTTTTCCTGAACTCAGTAAGCGCAGGAGTAAAGATGAGGGGTTTCAGCCCAAAAGATTGCCATCCACTTCACTAGGTTTTCCCCTTTCACGTATTTATAACTATCGAGGGCTACGTTTCAGCAAATCCTCCTCAAAGCAAGGAAGGAAGGAAGGAGGAGGGTCTTTGCAGCCGGGCGACTTTGTGTAGTCCATCTTTTCTTTAAAACTTCAAGCCCTACCACAAGGAGGACGGATCCGACCTCGGACAAGTTGTATAAAGCGCAGTTTGAAATAAAGTACGTTTGAAGCGTTGGGGAAGTACCTTCTCTACGTGCGCAGTGCTCCGCTTCCCACCCATCTCCCAAAGAGTTCGCTCCGGCGTCCCGAATCCATGCGTGTGCCAGATGTGCGCTGGCACTCGCACACACGCGCCAGCTGTGCCCCGGCACGCACCCTCCTCCCTAAAGCGAAGCCACCCGTCGCCCCACCGGCTTCTCGCCCGCGGGAGGGGCATGGCTGGGATTTGTTTTGAGATTTTCTTCTTTTGATTGGTTTGCCTCTTTGCTGTTGAGCCTGTAATTCGGTTTTGCTGCCACAAGCGGTTAACCCCATAGCGGGAAGCGATGAAAGACTCCCTGAAGGTATTCGGTGGTATCACCGCAGCCTCTGGTTTTGATGCCTAGGGTTTTTTTTTTTCCTCCCCGCCCCCGCTAAGCCCCACCGAAATGATGGGTGATCAAATACCTGTGGGATTAATGGCAGAACTTTGCTGAAAAGAGGGTGCGGGCTTTCACGACGGGAAGAAAGGTCTGGGATAGAGAGAATTTGAGCTCGGGCACCACGAGGCGTCAGATAACCAACCAGGTCCCTTCACTTTCGCACCCAGTGGGATTTTATTCCCAGGCTGGTTTTACGTCGGCACGGGGACACCAAGGCAGAATTTACGTCCGCCAGCGTGCATTAACTCCTGTCCTGACCAGTACTAATTACCGCTAATTATGTGGGACGGTGTTAATTCTTTTAGCGGCGTTACCGCTGGCCTTACGCTTCTGAAAGCGCCTTTGGGTGAGGTAGCTTACTTTGAAAAGATATTTATGTGGGGAATAAATACAGAGTAGCTAATACACCGTAAATTTACACCGCCGGATGGCGGGCTTTAAAGTCTCTAAACCCCGGAGGTCTCTGGGCACGAAGACAGACAAACCCTTGAGTAAGAACTACTCAATAGAAAGGGTGGCAGGATCACCCTGTGCGATCTTGGGAAAGTAATTTTGATCCGGCATTTCTCTTCTGTAAAATTGGAAAAATAATACGTCCCTAACCCTCTCAGGGGCATAATATTTATTCTCTCTGCCTTGCCAATCATTCTCTTTGCTTTTAAAAAAATATTCTCCAAACCCTAATTGTTTTTATGTGTTTGCACAGTATAAGACATAAAAGACATAAAACCATCGTATTTCTCTATACTGTATTTTCCCCATTGTGTTGTACGGTTACCACAAGCACTTTGCTGTGCAGAGGCTCGGCTATTTGCTGAGAGGATGAATTAGGACATCTAAAGTGCTTCAGCATCTTGGCTGAGTGGCACCGCGGAGCTGGAAGGTATCATTAGGCCAAATGGCTCTTTTCCGCGGGAGTGAGAAGCCCAGATTTTTCAATGGATTAAGGAAAACCAGTTCACGTTCCTCTGTGCCCCCCACCCCCCCCCACCCCTTCATCCTGCAAATATAGGGCAGGAGGCCACGGCTTCGAATCGCCGAATTCCCTTCACTCTCTTTGGTCCAGGCGTTTCTCTCCTGACGTGGATGTCAGCGTCCAGCCTGGGAAGACAGGAGATGTCGGACGATCCTGGTCCACGCTGGCATCAGCATCTCTGCTGATCTTGGTATTTCTCCTTCAAGAGTCTGCACCGCCGCCATTAGGGCTCAGCAACACGGTCCTGAATGGTTTCGCTGACGGTTTTGCTGTCTCCTCCCCAAATAACGCTGTAAGTTGGGAGGCTTTGCCATTAGACCCATTAACGTCCGGTCCCTTTGACCACTGGTGCCCAGAAATCTTTGTCAGATCTATAGGGAAGGACCAAAAAATACAGCAGAAGAGCTGGCTCCTTCATCCATTAAACAGTGAAGTGGATCCGCGAGGATTCCCAGCTCTCGGAAGTTTTTCTTCGTGGCAGGTCATGGTGTGGCGGTGTCAGGGGTGTGCTGGTGCTGACAGACGAACGATGTTTCGAAATCTGCCGGTGAAAGGCTGACTTGGTACCCTGCCAGGCTGCACGAGCTGCCGCTCCGCCGCGTAGCCGGTGTATACGCACCGAGCCGGGCTGTCTCTGCCTCCCGGGGTTTCCCCATCATCTTCGGATGGGACCTTTGCCCACGAGCCCTTCCTTCGGTCTCACCAGCAGTCGGTGGTGTTTTGTCCGCTTCTCCCACTGCCGGTATTTCGTTGCTGCTGGCTTCTCCCCGGTGACCGAGCGGATGCTCCCGCAGCCTTGGCGCGCCGGTCATCTCTGGGGCTTCTGAACCCACCCCAGAGACGATGTCCGTGTCCATAGTTCCTAAAGCCACCCCGAAGAGATGCTTCCCCCCTTCCCCTCCAGACGCAGCAGGTTGGGACACCCTTTCCCTGGCATCACTCACCGCACTGCAAACGCTTATTTGAGCCTTTCCCGCTGCTCTCGCAGCAACGCCCAGGTCAGGCTCGGGGGTCTCCAAGCTCAGGCAGGCTGCCTCGTCCCCGGGCTCCTTTCTCCGGGGCCTGCGTCCTACATTTGGGTTAATTTTCATCCTTTTCCTGGTCATTCGGCTATTTGGAAGCATTTTTCTGAGCCCTTCTCCCAACAATACGTCCAGTAAGCTGGAATCAGATGTATCACAAACGGCTTTTTAACTACGTCATCTTTTATATCTGCAGATGGATGCCAAGGTTCTCGGCTCTGCATAAAGCAATTATCCATCTGCTTTTTGGTTTTGGGGGTGAAAGAACAGCAGCCTTGTTTGTCCGATGGCAGCAGTACGCAAGCATGCATCAGTGCTTTCAGCGGCGCGGAGACGTTTGGCTGTCTCCGCTGCTGCCCTCCCCTCCTACTTTTACAAATAAGAGGCAACATTTGGCCATTGTGTTGAAAATGAACTTTAGTCATCGCTTCTCCCTCAATTCCTTATGTTTTATGCTAAATAAAAAATAAAATAAAATAAAAAAAAAAAACAAAACAAAGGGAGGAAAGCTGCGTTTTTATCAAGTTATTTCCCTTTCCACTTCTCCCTACCTGCCCGCGATGCTTTCCCGCAGCGGCTCCCTGCAAACCAGCACCTGCAAAGGCTCAGGTGAAGGGAACGGCTTATTCTCTCACTTCCCCCCAGTTTTAGCTCGCTTATAATCGTCCCGACTTCAGCAGAGCCGCTCTGATTTATGGGGTTGTAAGCGGTGGGACCGCTGTCTGTCCTTTCCTACTCCCTGCCGGAGAGCCAGGGAGAGACAAGCAGCTTCCGAGAGGCTTTTTGGTTCGTGTTCATTAACAGCAGCTGTCAGACAGCTCTCGCCGAAGCTCCACGTCCCTTCAAAACCATCACGGCTTTCCACTTCGCACAGAAGTATGCAGCAGTTTCGTCTGTATAAAACCTGCGTGAATACAAACTTAATCTACGGCTAGCACCGCTCTAACAGCAATAATTTCTCCTGAGGGCCAAATACAAAGAATACTAAATGCTGTCTATAAACAAGACTGCATTTAATAGAGAAGTGATTTAATAAGCTTACTGGGTAAAATCTTCCCTGCCACCTTCAACCCCAAATACAGATCTTTTCTTCCCTGAGCAAAACCGGCTTGCTACGAGGAGAACTCGGGCCCCAGTAAACTGTGATTTTTTTAAGGTGAAGTCATTCAACTCAAGCTTTCCTGTCCAAAAGGAAGAGGAAAAATAGCTACTTAAAGGAAATATTAGTTAATCAGAGGACATCCCTTTCATAATAGAAGCTACTAGGGGATTTAAAAGCACATTCTAATTATAATAATTCCCTAATTATCTGCCTAACATCTCATTCTTCTGTCTAATCCCGCTTTTAATTATATAGTGCCTTTTTTTTTTTTGGCCCATCACGCAACTGCAGTACTCTATTCTACTGAAAATAAATCCTTTGAACTGGCGATGTCAGAGAAGAAATACTGTCGCTGCCCCCCGGAGCGTGCGCGCTGGCTGGTAGGGAAATGCTTCGCCAGTGGTTTTGGATAAAGCGCCCAGACGTGCCCTTTAGAAACAGTCTCCTTTAAAGCCTTGCAGGTTTCCTCAGGCGAGAGAAAACGCTCTAAAACCACACGGCGCTCAGCAAATGTGCCCCGGCTGCAAAAGTTTTCCCGTATTTAGCCCGGTTTTTCAAACTCTCGCGGCTCGGTCCTCCTTCCACCCATGTTCGATGGGATCCCCGCCACCGGCTGACGGCAGAATAGGATTTGGCCTTTGAACCAAACCAGCATGTAATTTGCAGAACGGAAGCAATATTTGAGCTATGTTATCTATGAGCATCTGGTCATCAAGATCTCGCTTAGCGATTAGCGAGCCGAGAGGAAACCCTACGGAGGAGGGGGGAGAGGAAATCCCGCACGCGGGGTTCCCATTTCCAGCCCCGCCACGGGTTTCCTGCCCTATATCCTCCAGCAAATCCCGGCTCTCCGCTTCCCCAGAATAAAAAAANACCCTTCAGGGATGTTGTCAGGCTTAATGGATGTTTATAAATCGCTCGAACAAAAGGTGCTATGTCAGTGAAAAGTACGCTTCCCAATGATTATTCAAATGCTCATTAAAATGCGTTTTGCTCCATCCTTTCCCTTGGCTTGTGTGGGAGGCGATTGAAAGATTTAGGCTTTGTGGGAAAGCGGGAGAGCGTGAGCGCTTTCCTCTGGGTGTGGGAGCGGCAAGTTTAGAGAGTTAAGGACCTTTGGCGCACAGGTAGGGTTTCATCCAAGGCTTTTTCGGCTCCCAGCCAGGCTGCAAGCTCCGACAGACCTGGGGCTGGCGAGTTCCCTCTGGGAAGACAAGCCAGGGATTAATGGTACCAACCCCTGCTCAGATTTGCATGTATCATTTCCTTAGCCTCACTCCTGGTGGAATTAGGGATCATCCTTTAGCGAAAATTATTCTTTATGTGTGTTTAAGCATTAAAAATGAATATGCGCGTGGGGTAGAACTTAGGGAATAATTTATAAACAGCTAACGTAACGTGAGATACGCAGTACTTGGCTGCCCTGCAAACCTGCCCAAACGTCTGGATAACGCGAGGATGCTTCTGCCTTCACGGATGTTTCCTTATGTCATGGCGGCTTGGTCTGCCAGGGTCTGCTGGCATTTCCAGGCATTAAAAGCTGAAGAAGACACGATAGATCTTCAAGCTTTTCACCGCATCGGACAGCAGCTTGGCATCTGAGCTGGCAGTCTAGATGCAACATCTTTCACCCTCCGCGGCCACCTAAAGCTGCATGTACCCTCAAACAGCACCCACAGTGAACGATAACGTTCTTTTTTCTGCTGACGTCCGAAATCAGCAGCATTAGCTGTGGATAAGAAAAATATGGATTTCCTGATAAGGAGTTTCTATCCAAAAATGCAAGGAATTTTATGCATTTTGGGCAAAAAGCCACTGACAAGTAATAAGTATTACTTTTTTTTCTGATTAAAGTGCGCTTAGTTGCTCCTATCATTATTTTTAAAGGATGGGAGATGCTTCTGTGGCACACGATGGCTGCTCCCAAATACAATCCTCTCTGCTCGCCCCTGCACTTGTCACATCGGTAGTAACCCTTCCATCACCATTTTGACTTCTCCTTTATTCCCTCCCCTGGGAGATACTTCTGTCGTGTCCTTCCTTTATACCAGGCAAATCCTCATCGCCACTGCAGACAGCTGCTGGGATGAACTCAGCCTCCTCCAGCGTATTGCACAACCTCGTGGACTGGCAGCTCTCGCATCTCCTGTGCAAAGGCTGAACCGAGAGGTGAGTCAGGTTCCATGAATTTTTCTCCTCCGTGCAAGCCCAGTCTGATCCTGACCATACCCTCAACCTTTGCTCGATACCCATCGGCAGGCGAGAACCAGGCCTGGTATCACCTCATGCTCTACGCTCAGCCAACAAACTGCCAGGTTTCAAGTCTTCCTCTGCGTTTGCTGTTTGGGTTTTTTTTGACTTTTGCAGCTGCTGCTTTTTTCCCCTCTGGTATCTCTCTGTGCCCTCCCCGTGTTGCACGTTCATGTGTTGTCCGACCCGTGTTCTTGCAAGTCTTGAGGTGGCCTTCAGCGCCTGCCTCTGTCTCATCAGGGACTCGGACGTGACGCACACCACGGAGCTGGAAGAAGGGGCAGCACTGTGTCCACCGGAGCCTTCTTGCCCTCCTCTTCTTCCCCCGACTTGTCTTCACCCGCTGACCGCTTGTCTTCATCTGCTGACCACGGTGGCATGCCCCGACTCTACCTTCTCCCAGCATGTCGAAAGGGATGCTTTCACTCAAATATTGCCTGGCCCGTTCTTCTTTAATAAATGGGTTGTTTAGTTTCATTTTTTATCCCTTAAATTTCTTAGCTAATTCAAATAGCCTCTGCTGGGTACACCAGTGGCGAGACTGGCTGCTCTTTTAACATATTTAGTTGATTTAGTCAATTATAGTGGCAGGCAAACGTTTTCAGCATGCTAAACTATCCTGTGCAGAGGGCTGATGCTCCACGAGGCTCCTTAGCCCCGGGTCAGGGCACCACGACCTGACGGGGCCGGTGGAGTGCCAATAACAGCATATGGGGACAAATCCAGTCCCCCAAGCACCCCCAGGCTGCGCGGCCCGATGTCCATAACCATGGACAGGCGGAGTTTGCTCAGGAAAGACCTAAAGCTCCTGCATCCCCTAGCAAATCTGCCCCTGGTGTGACACTCTGGCTAAATCTTGCACATGCCAACGTGCACATCCTTCCCTGTCCTGTAATTAAAACGGAGCGGGCAAACGATGGAGGAGCAGGACGGCGCGGATTCTTAGCAGGTAGAGGCGCGGATTCTTAGCAGGTAGAGCAGGAGATGGGAATCGGTCTTCCCAGCCCCTCCACGGACACGCAGAAGAAATGCAACGGCCATTTGAAGCAAAACTCCCCTACAGAACTCAGCACTGGCCAAAATTTCCACTCGGGTGCTTGACACAGCACACAACAACAGTTTGCTAATGCAGCTGTGCTTTAAATCCCGCTTCCAAGGCCTGAAACCCTGGTCCTCAGCTGTTCGCGTGCCTCGCCTCACCCCTCTGCAAGAAGGAGCTCTAAGACCCCATGCCTTGTCCACCACCCTCCCCGACCCTCAAAAGTCTGACAACTTTAAATGCAAGACGCTGTCTTTGCACAAAAAGGTGTTAATAAAATTAGTCCGGTCGGTAGATAAAATGAATGGTGATTTCAACTTTGGAAGGACGCAGGCACGTAGACGATATTACCGATAACTAAGCTAGAGAAACAATAGATCTTCCTCCTCGTGCTACCTTGCTATGGCCAGGAAGGACATGCTAAGAACGCTTATCTTTGTGTAGAAGCCTCTCTCCTACCAACACCGAGACCCAACAGCACGGTCCCAGAGCTACCGCTTGTCTGGAGCGAGGCTCAGATCACGCTCTTCAGAGAATATAAACTGAGCCTCAGCCAAACTGCAGATGCAGAAGAGCCTTACGTGGAGCAGTATCTTCTACTTCAAGGTCGAATATACATACAGCTCTGCTGGGGTGCCACGGGGACACAGAGGCAGGTACAGAAGACCCTGCAGCAGCAGATGCTACAAAATCAGCAAGGGCATGAGCTGAAAGTGCAAACCACTGGGGGTTTTGTCTTTTTTTTTTTTATACTGAAACTGCCCCCTTCACCCCCACAGCTTTCATCCCAAACTGACGGCGGAGGAGGGAGCCCCCGGCCCAGCTCAAGGACTCCTCCTTTTCGCCTGCATCCTCTCGACCCTTCTCTGCCAAGTCTCTCGAGGCGGTTTGAGGTCATTTCCCCATCTGAAAAATTACTGTTAGAGACCAGCCCCTCAATTTGTTCCAGGACTTGAGGAGTGAGATGCGTTTCTTCCTTGCCAAAAAGATATTCAGGCAGAAACTCTCTTGGCAGAAACCTGTGGGTTTTCTGGCCTTATCTCTGCATTTGGATACATTCTGTTACACAGGATGATGCAATCCCTGTATATCTCAACAGAAGCACGTATTAAGATATTCCTCGTTTTTTTTCTGACGGCCAGACATGCTTTTCTATAACAGCGCAACTTACTTTACACGTTTGTTGTTATTACTACTTATGTTCTCTTAGAACAAACCCCACAGAATCTATTAACAAAGAGAAATAAACTTCATGATTTCTGCTCTTAAATAAATGTCATTGATTCCTGTTCTTATCAGTCCTCCTCGTTCTCCAGCTTGGAAGCTGCTGAAGTCTACTTTCTTGCAGAAATCATGGGGAGACACACCTTCAACAAAGCCCCTGAACTACTAATCTCGAGAATCATCTGGAAGTCTCGCAGCAAGAACTAGACCCACGTTAATTTTTCCACTACATTCAAAGGGTTGCCAAATTGAGGACTCACACCAAACCCATTGGTCACCCTGCAGCTCTTGGAGCAACCTGCAAAGTCTCAAGTTTGGACCCACGCGTTTTGTACGTGGATTGAATTTACGGGTGGATTGAATTTATGGGTGGATTGAATTTACGGATGGCTTGGATGCCCTGGGGCAGGGAGCAACGCTTCTACACGCAGTCATTTCTGCTTTGCTAAATTATTTGGAAGCCGTGCTTCTCCTAAGCAGATGCTTTTGCAAATACCCCAAAGTTAAAGTTGGTAGCACTTTCAAGACGGTCTCCAAAACTCATTGCACAGCTGAAGGCAATTAAGTGCTTCTCGAAGTCTTCACGCGTACACTTCATACTTTGCAGAAAATGCCATCTCGACCCCTGCTCAGTACAAATCACTCAGCTTATTTATCCTGGGCTTCCTCGCACCTCGGGATGAACTCCTCCTGCTTTTACAGAGTGCAGGATCAGGCCCTCTGTCTCTGGCTGGACAGATTTTGTACGCAGGAGCACGTGCGATACAATTTTCCACCATCCCAGAAACCATCCTCGCTTTGTTAGAACTGCCGTTGTTTCTTATACCCAAAGCAAACCAGCCCCTCTGAAGACCGAATTTCAAGGGGGGGGGGCCTTTCACATTGAATACGTACTCAAGGACCAGCCTGTCCCTCGTTACCCAGTGCGAGGTGAAGGTGATGGGCAGACAGACAGGATTTCCTTGATGACCTTTTTCCAAGGGTGGGAGCACTAGGGGACGCTCTAGAGGCAGCTCTCCAAAGCCCAACCTCCCCAATGTCTGTTTTCGCCAAAAAAAAACCCCAACCGAACCCAACCAACCCTCCCAGCAAAAAAAAAACGTACAAGTTTCAGACGTTGCTGCAAAGCGTACCCGCAGGAACATTTCGGAACGAGTCACAACTAATCCATTAATCATTGCTATTAGTAATTAATTTGTCCTTCTGCAGCCCTTTTCACCCAAGGATATACGAAAGCACTTCCCAAACGTTAGCTGAGCACCACCACGTCTCTCCTACCGTAGGTAACTGGCAGGACAGGAGCAGTCCGAGAGATGTGGAACTTGGCACCCAGGATAAGGTAGTGACTTGCCGGAGATATTAAACTCTGCAATCAGTGCCAGGAGCGAGAGCCAAACAAAGCCTGCACTGGAATCAATTTTCAGGCTTTTTTGGGACGGTTCTGTTTCACTTATTTTTTAAAATAAATACGGATTTGAGGAGCTGTGCTCATTACGGTGGTTTACTTACAGGAGGCAAAGCTCTGTCCGTGGGTAATTATATGTGGGTCTCCCGTAGGAGTCTCTGCTACGCGGCAGACTTCACCCGTGGAGCGCTAAAATACAAACACTGGAACAAGGTCTTTTTCTGCGGTCCTGTTTATTTTTTGAGAAATGCTCCTGATTGAGCTGGAAAACGCTCCCCCATCACCCCAAAGGCCAAGAGTCCCTTCTTTTTTCCCCGCCGGCCCTTGTTACAGGTCCCCCCCGCAATAAGTCAGCTAACGCACCTAATTTTCTCACTACATCCAGCTGCCTTACAAAAAGCCAATGAATTATTCTCGGGTTTAGTGCAACCACTGAAAATATTTCAAAGTGAAAAGGAATTGACCCAACCTACTGTGCACATTATTTATTCAGAGGTAGTACAAAAACGAGTCCCTGATGTTACTAAAACAAATCCTAATAAGTACAGAGAGCATCAATTACAGGCTTCCCTTTATAGTCCTATATATCTCTTTCCCTTTCTAGAGACAGTATCACATGTAAGGGGGCACTGTGTTGGCTTTCAAATCTATTGAGCTTTCATAATTATAACCTCCATTTTAACCTCTTTTATAGGACACACTATACCGTTTCACGTTATGTTCCTTGAATCCCAACCAACCCGACGAGAAAGTGCCTTTAAAGCTCGCTTCTTATAAGATGTGCATAAAATGGGAAATATTAAGCATTCATAACACCGCGCATACATTACACCGGGGCGCCGAGCAAAAGGAAGAGCGAAGCAAAATATATCTTGCGAACCTCACTCGGACTCTTGCTTTAAGCTCAGTAAATATTCAGCATGCACATACCCTGACAGAATGAAATCAGGGAAATATTAATTGCAGTGGAATAGCTGGATTTTTTTTTTTTTTGGTTCCAGTCTGTATGGAATGTCCTTCTATTTAATCAAAAAGCTTGGAATGATTCCTAATCTATCATAAAAGATTTTAAAGACATGATTAATTCCATTGTTTAAATTCTGGTTTATTGCCACAAGAAACTCTCATAAATGATCCCGCACCTTTCTCTGTGATCATTTCCTTCTAAAGTAATATACTAATTAATTTCAATTAAATATATGTAAAAGAAGATATATTTTGAAAAATGCTTCTCCCTTGCCATTTGTTAATATATTGAAAAAGTGTAAACCTTGGAACATTTAGCATAGAAAATATTCATTTTTGGTAATTTCTCAAGGGGGCAATTTATTAAATGAAAGGCTTTTAACATTAGCTAAAAGCAGCCCTGTAAATCATGGGTGTCATCAAACTGCTTCATCACTTCATTAATTTAAAAGATTATTATATGCGTAACTGACATAATTTTGAACAATGTTACATGGTTAATTTATTAATGTAGAAAAGCAGAAATGACATGCTGAATTGATTTATTATTATAATTGTATAATTTTAGGACTTTTCTCTGTGACTTTCACCAACAGAGCTAACGATTCAGGGTGAAATCGTGCCATTGACTTTATTTCTTTATTTTTAAGGCAGGACTACTCACTGATGTCTGCAAGGACTTAAGAAGAGATGGTCCAGTGAGGCTCCTCTGTCTTTCAGTAGGAGCTCTTGAAAGACCTCCTTCACAACCCATAGTCACCTCATGGTTTCATTAATTTTAAAGCACTTTTTGTCCCCTTTCCGTAGTCAAAAAGATTTAAAAGTTACTGTAGTTAAGACAAACCCCTGATTGTGGGTAGGCACGCTTAAACGTGCGTATCCCCTAAGCTCTTTACGTGCACAGAAAGAGGACTTTGGGTGGTGGAGCTTGCCCAGCTCCGACGAAGAACCCAGAGCCTCCCACAGCCCAGCCCACAGTATTTTCGGTCGTAATTATATTAGCGAGCAGTCAGCGCTGGCTTCGTGCCTGAGCAGAAAATATAATGCAGCATCATTTCTTTTCTGGGCGCTGCGTGGAAAGCGCAGTTCAACTTGCCTTCAATAATAGAATACCACGTTTGGGATTTATTTTTAGATTGAAATGATGCGTGACTCCAAAACCCTGCAAAGCTGGTGGAACATTCCATGTTCCAGGCCAAAGGCGCGTGCGTGAGGGCAGGCGGACCCTGCTAAAGCCACCTTGCCCCCAAAACCTGCGAGGGAATAAGGTTAAATCAAGATTTAACTAAATGGGGTCCCAGCCCTGCAAAACACTTGGGCCCACGCTCGCTTTCAGGGATGCGCTAACGTGCTTCCCTTCAGCAGAGCCCAGAAGAACCCAGCAATCCTCCCCGGCGTCCCGGAGCTCCGCATCCCAACTCCTGCATCCCGCCTTTTGCAAGCTGAGTCGTCACCAACACAGCTTAATTTTTTGCCTGCGCTTCGGCTGAATTTCCCAGCTCATGCGGCATCGCTACGGTCGCGCTCGGAACGGGGTTGTGTGGACGCACAGGTGATCGCGCAACGCTCTTACAGCATGTTCACGCCAGATGAAGAAACAAATGCCTTTAACAGCACGGCTGGCTGGCTGTCCTAAGAAACGATCCTGGTGATCCTACACAGTGCCAACTGAAGCTCCGGTTCCAGAAACACCTCCTTTTCTAACAGAAGCCTTGATACAGGAAAGCTTTTAAAGGATGACTGCAGGTATGTCCTATTTGGAGCAGCATTCCTGTTGCAGGGGGAGCCGCTGGCAGGTAGAAAACACCACGGCAAGAGTCAGGTAGAGTCAGCCAGTCCAGCCTGAGACGCTGGCGATGCCCTGGTTGGACCTCCAGTGCCCACTCCCACAGGACACAGGTCCCCATGGGTCCAGTGTCATATAACCACTAGCATGGTATGGCTGTCCCGGAAACCTCGGGTCACCTCCAGCCTCACTCAGTGCTAACGTTGGTATGGATGTCCCTGAAACCTTGGCTCATCTTCAGCCCCACTTAATACTAATGTTGGTGTGGATGTACCTGAAACATTGGGTCACCTCCAGCCTCACTCAGTGCTAACATCAGTATGCATGTCATCGAAACCTTGAGTCACCTCCAGCTTCACTTAATGCTAACATCAGTATGGATGTCCCCAAAATCTTGGGTCACCTTCAGCCCTGCTTAATGCTAATGTTGGTATGGATGTCCCTGAAACCTTGGGTCACCTTCAGCCCTGCTTAATATTAACGTTGGTGTGGATGTGTCTGAAACATTGGGTCACCTCCAGCTTCACTCAATGCTAACATCGGTACGGATGTCCCCAGAACCTTGGGTCACCTTCAGCCCTGCTTAATGCTAACGTCGGTATGGATGTCCCTGAAACCTTGGGTTACCTTCAGCCTCACTTAATACTAATGTTGGTGTGGATGAGCCTGAAACACTGGGTCACCTCCAGTCTCGCTTAATGCTAACATTGTTAAGGGTGTCGCCAAAACCTTGGGTCGCCTCCAGCCTCGCTTAACGCTAACATTAAGCAGCCAAACTGAGCTTCAGGTCTTTGACTACAACCTGAGAGGACCAGGACCGGCACGGATACGCTAACAGCCCAGGGGCCAAATTTGTTTTGTTAAAACCCAGCTTGTCAGCCACATTGACTTCGCTGTACCTGTGAGTGCTCAAAATGCTGTCACCTGTGCCAGGCCAGGGCACAGGGCTGGCAGTGGGGAAACGTGGGCTGCGCGCTGAGCGATGCTCACGTGGGCTGTGAAAGCCTGGGCATGTCCCCAAACTCCTCTTTTTTATACACTTCATTTATTTAGAGATGTCTTTAAATGACCAGACACATGGGTCTGGCCCCTAAGAAGGGACATCTGAGATGCCAATAATAAGGATAACAAAAATCAAAGAATTTCACAGTGGTTAAAATTTAAAATGCAAATTAAAAACTAGACCGTTTCAGAGCAGCGGTTAAGGATCCTGCATCATCAAATGGTGTCACAAGAGCATTCTGGGCAATTACCGACAATTTTTAAGAGAGTATTTTTCTTTCCCTGTAATCTTACATAATGCCTTTCATATGTAATACCTCGAGCATATGCAGTATGCAAAACGCTCTACCGACTGTATACAGACAGAAATCATTTCGCCATTAAAAGCAGCCGCGGCCAGGGTGCAGAATGGTGACCAGATGGTCTGAGCACAGCACACGCTGCAAGACTAAAGAGCAGGGAAAAATTTCAGCCACGAGCGCTGGGGCAAACCCAGGCTCTTATGAAAAGCACCATGTGGTTTTTAATGTGCACGGAGTGAAGACAGGACCTCTGATTTTAAGATACTACCCCCCAAGATGTAAATTATCCAGAAAGGCATCCTTCATGCCATGAAGTTTCGGGCCATCACTCACGTATATTATTTCAATGCTCACAAGTTAGATAGGGGCGTATTATAAATCTCCAATTATCTCTGGCATGTGCGCAGTTGACTTTTATTTTTGATGATGATGATTTTTTTTTTCTAAGGGTGTCACTAAGGACATGGGGAAACAATTTAGGAGATAAAAAAAAAAAAAGAGGAAAGATTCGAGCCAAATGCTTTCTTACAGGAAACATTTATTTGCACTCGAGTGTCTCATCTAACAAAGTTCCACCATATTTTCCCACAACAGACAGGAACTTGTCTGCATTAGCATTTTAAGAAACGAATCCTAAAGAGCAGCAAGTGTCAATGCGCTGTCACAAGCAGGATTGATGGCTCTTAACAGAGCTCTTCTCACATGAGTGCAAATGACTGTCTTTTAGTTCATCACAGGCATTTTGGTCAACACAAACTTTTCTTATTTTCACATGGCCTTTAAAATCCTTACGAAAGCAAAACAGAGGGGCCGATCCTGTCCTGCCGCAGTCAGCGGCAAAACTCCTCTTTGCCCCATGGAAAGCAAAATGAGAACCCACATATGGGCAAATGGAATATTATAATTTTCTGCAACCTGATCTGGCAAATCACGTCACAATTCTAGACCTTAAAAGGTGCGAGTGAGACAATTTATGGAGAATAACTTGTTTTAAAAAAAAAAAAACAAAAACCAAACAACCCACACGTTCTACGTGATGTGGAGTGGATACGTCCTGGCAGAAAGAGCTGGTTTTGATCTGCCTTTTGTTTTATATTTAGTGCTGCAAACATCTGCTAGCCTTATTACAAATTGCACTTTGGTAGTCATAATTAGTAACCACATGATGCTGTTCTACATGTGACATTCACAAAATCAGAAAAACATGGGACAGTGGACGTACTCTACAAATGCAATTTCTGGATGTTATATTCAACCACCGTGAGACTCTCTCAGCTCCTCCATCCTCTCCTGACGCAGAGGGATCCCTTTTTCTTTTCTTTTTTTTTTTTTTTTTTTTTTGAAGGATATTTCAACAAAAGTGACAGCTTAGTCACAGATTTCTTCTTGGCGAAGATTGTCACCGGTGATGTCTACCGGCTTGAAAATGAGGAGTGCTGCCTCATGATGACTGAAGGAAATCTAAAAGCCTCGTCCACTCTCAAGCTTAGGTGGACAAATCCGGACACGCAGCGGACACGATGATGACAAGAACAAAGTTCAGCTAAAATTGTGAACCTGCAAGCTTCTTCGATGTAATACAGGCTACACTTAACCACGGCACAGGAGTCTCCGGGATTATAGTCGCGGGCAGTAACGTAATTCAGATAATTAAACATCCATAAACCTCCCAACAAGAATGACTGCAAAGTCGGCGGTAGGGTTTGGGGGGTACTGGCACCTGCCAGAAGCGGGGGAGAACAGGAGGATAAAGAAAAAAGGGATGGTTTGGGACCCACGTCTCTCTGCAGCTGCCCTCATAGCAAATCACTGATCACGAAAAAGAGTTTTTCATCCAACAGAAATCTTTGGGTTTCAAACATGTTCCTGTCAGGACAGGGTAAAACCAGGAACGCCAGACATGGTTTGTGAAAAACAAATGAATTAACAACCCAGGCCCGTTAACTCCCAACACTCCCCCCAGCAACCAAACCCGGCAAATCAACCTGTTCAGACCAAAAATACTACAAACCAAAGAAATCCCCGATGGCGATTTGGTTTCGGATGCCCCTTTTCCCAAGGCATCAGTCCCTCTCCGGCTAAACGAGCCATGAACAGAGAAGTTCGCAACACACCAGTGTATTAGTTTTTCCAACATCAACCGGGTCGTGGTGGCCCTCCGCCACTTCAGGTTCTCCAGGTGCCATTTCCATCAGCACCGGAGCCCTTCTGGCATCAGTTTTGTCGCCTCCCCAGCACCTCCAGTGGAGCAGCCCACCCTCACCCCTCCAGCCCCCAAGGGAAGGGTCCCCGGGGCAAGCAGAGGACTGGCAATGAAAGGAGGGTTTTTACTACCCAGAAGTTGCACTCTGTGGCTGGCAAATACGTTAATGCTGCGTGGCCATCATTTGGTTCAGCTCCCAAACGTGGCACCTGAGCTGTGGAGAGCAACAGTATCACAGCCAGTGGATTTAACAGAAAGACACCTGAGACCTGAGGACTTGGTTTGCACTTGGTCATTGATGTCATGCTTAACGCTACCATCTGCTTTCCTTTGTGGCAAGGCATCCATGTCCTTTCCTCTTTCTTCTCATCCATTCCTTACTATCTCATTCCACTTTCCTCCTTTCTCCTCCCTTCTGCTCCACTCTTTCTCCCTTTACCCAGCTTCTGTTTTTTCTCCTTTCACCATCTTGCCTCTTCCACCTTCCCATGACCGCTTTCTTTTTCCTAAGTCAAAAAACTAACATGAAAATCTACCAGAAACCAGCCAACCAGGTGAGCCAACCAGACTGACCTTACGAAGACAACATCTCTGGCTACAGAAGTCCCTGAAGAGAAAAATTTGCAGGGCGGGAGATACTTCCCCCAAATTATCCCTGTATGACCCCCTTGCTCTCACGCTCCTTCCAGGTGCTGTGTGTCTCCACAACAGAAGACACGAGGTCAGATCTTTAGTTTTGAACCAGTATGGCTTTTCTTATGTTCTTTTTCGAATCTAGGAACGAGATGTCAGCCTCTCTATAGTGGGAGTGCTCTCCTTAGTCAACCATACAAAATGGAGATGAGTGTTGTTCCTAAGGAGTCATCCACACCGTTTATTGGAGACAGGATTGCGCTTCCTTAGACCCAACCTCTCCACGTGTGTCTCCTGCAGTGGGGATTCCACATAGTTACGGAGCAGTCTGCTCCGGTGCTTAACTGGTTTTGGCACGAGGAAGTTCTCTAGCATCTCATTTAAATCTGCTTTGCTGTGTATTAAGCTGATTATTTGTATTCCTTCCCTCAACAGACCCAGGTTAAAGTCTCACTGCCCTCTACTTTCTACTAACCTTGCAGATAGCGGAAGACTGTCACCACTTTCTAGCTTAAAGGAACAGAAAACTTAAATCCTCTGCTCTCCAGAGCAAGCCATGCTCTTTTTGCCTCTACAAGAGGCAACGGGGCAGGCTCTGAATTGTCTGAGCGAAAATGGCAGAGTCCCTAAAGCAGGCAGGGCTCCCAAAGAAGATTTACGGCTGAGGCACTCAAGAGCTGTGTCGCCTGAGTGTTTCTCTTGGAAAGCCCCGCTCGCAGGGGTGCAGCCAGCCCTTACCCCTGGCCCTGCCGGCAGCAGGGCTGCGGAATTGCTGCCACTTCTCCATTGCGGGGGGAAGGCGGGGGTATAGATGGGTAATTTGCATTTTTCAAGAGTGGTGCTGTAGGGAGAAGGGAAAACAAACATAAACCAAAATCCAGACAAGAGGGTAATATTTCCATCATCCTGCACTGCAAGTCCTTTGAGCAGCAGTAACTTGATGTGCAAACCCCGTTGAAAGAGAAATCATTGCGTTAGCCTTTCTCGTAGGATAATTTTAGACTTTGGCACTTCTTTTCTCAGGGACAATTTTAAATCTGGAATCATTCACAGACATCCAAGGCCAACAGGTCATGGAATATGACTTCTCCTGAAACAGGGGCCAATGAATTTCATCTACATAGAATGGCCTAGGTTGGAAGGGACCTTTAAGATCATTGAGTCCAACCATTAACTTAGCACTGCCAAAACCACCACTAAACCATGGCCCTCAGCACCACGTCTACCCACCTTTTAAATACCTCCAGGGATGGTGACTCCATCTCTTCCCTGGGCAGCCTGTTCCAATGCTTGATAACCCCTTCTGTGAAGAAATTTTTCCTAATATCCATCCTAAACCTCCCCTGGCACAACTTGAGGCTATTTCCTCTCATCCTACCGCTTCTTACTTGGGAGAAGAGTCCATACCTCTATAAACTCTTTTTTTGCAGGGAGAAGTTTGTTCATAAGTGGGAGTTTCTATAGTGAAAACTATATGCTTGGGAGGACAGGCAGGACTTCCACCAGGAAACCCAACTCCTTGAACTGCTGGACTCTGACACCGACAGAAAGGTGCTCTGGAAGCTATGCATCCTTCTCGCCCCACCCTGCTTGTACCATCTGCTGGGAAAAAGCCATCAGTCCTCACTTCTCCAAGCTAGACCTGGACAGATGCCTCTGGGACCTTCCAGAAATCAGGAACTCCTCAGACCTAGTGCTGGATGGGCACTGCAGACTACTTTCTGTTTTTGCTTGGAGTCAGGGAAGATTTTGCTGCCGAGGAAAGATGACAAGAACGGAGGAGGATAAAGACTGTGAAAAAGGTGACATTGTTTTAATGATTTTGTTAAGGACCTCTACTTTCCCCCTCTCCTGAACAAGGACTACCAAAAGCTTGGTTTTGTTTCCCATGAAAATTCACAGCAAAATGTTTGTGAGAAGACAGATTGAGGAAGGAAACAGGAAGCCCTGAATGTATTTTGAGTGCTCCAGCACCTTTGGATTTGAATAGTTTTCTCTCTTCCTTACAATAAAACTACCTTTCTCGTGCCTTTTCTGTTCAGCCTCCCAAGCAGACATCCTAGGGACGCCCACAGCTCTGGTGCTGTTGCTTAGGAAGATGAGGATTGAAGAGGTGGTTTTCTTTTATTAAATCCCTTTTCTGAGAGCATTTGTTTTCCAAGCCTCCCAAGGCTGTTGGAAGCGCTACCGAGGCAGGGGATGGTGCCGTCAAAGAGGCAGAGTATCAAAGCACTTGAATGGTGGAAGCTTCTGTCTTCACTGCTCGGGCCAGTCCTCGGGAAACCCAGACTTTGCAGGTAACAGAGAAAGTCTGGAGGAAGCAAGACTTTCCCTTGGTTGATGAGGAGCAAGTTAGAGATCAGTTAGACAAACTAGATATCCACAAATCCATGGGGCCTGATGGGATGCACCCTCGAGTGCTGAGGGAGCTGGGGGAAGTCATTGCTGGGCCGCTCTCCATCATCTTTGAAAGGTCCTGGAGGACAGGTGAGGTGCCTCAGGACTGGAGGATAGCCAATGTCACTCCAGTCTTCAAAAAGGGTAAGAAGGATGACCCGGGGAACTACAGGCCGGTCAGCCTCACCTCCATCCCTGGAAAAATGATGGAGCAGCTTGTGCTGGGTATCATCTCAAAGCACCTGGATGAAAAGAAGGTTATCAGAAGTAGTCAACATGGATTCACTAAGGGGAAGTCGTGTCTGACTAATCTGATAGCAGTCTATGATGAG
>VZSZ01003435.1:24630-53879 GCA_013398815.1 Ibidorhyncha struthersii
AAGATGATTAGGGGATTGGAACATCTTTCATATGAGGAGAGGCTGAGGGATTTGGGTCTCTTTAGTCTGGAGAAAAGAAGATTGAGGGGGGATCTTGTTAATGCTTTCAAATACTTGAAGGGAGGATGCCAGGGGGATGGGAGCAGTCTTTTTTCAGTGGTGCCCATTGATAGGACGAGGGGTAATGGGCACAAGCTTGAACATAGGAAGTTCCATCTTAACATGAGGAGGAACTCCTTTACTTTGAGGGTGGCGGAGCACTGGCACAGGCTGCTCAGAGAGGTTGTGGAGTCTCCCACTCTGGAGACATTCAAAACCCGCCTGGACGCTGCCCTGTGCAACCTGTTGTAGGTGACCCTGCTCTGGCGGGGGGGTTGGACTAGATGATCTCCAAAGGTCCCTTCCAACCCTGACTATTCTGTGATTCTGTGATTCTGTGAAAGCTGCACAGCCTTCCTACGCAGTTCTGTACCTTACCGCTTCTCTTGACAGTTTCCCTGTTTCTGGTGAGAGAAGAGAAGTCTCTCCCAGCCCTCCTCCTCCACCACTCTGTCCCCCGTCTTCCACTCCCCACTCAACTCTACCACTCGTCCAAAACTGTCTTTGGAGGCCATCGGTTTTGTGGCTCCTTCAGGAGATGCACTGATTTTGACCATCTGCTCAGGGAAGCTAAGGGGCAGTAGGAGAGAGGACCTGACGTACGTACCTTTGCAGTCCATTCAGAGGGTACCGGGCTGATTGCTGCCCTGATGAGTTGATGTCACCACGCAAACTCATCACTGAAGATCACTGCTTAGTGTCAAAGTGAAAACTCTCATCATGTATCAAGGAAACTTATTGGCCAAAGCAACACACCTGAGTATTTTCATGCTTGAAAAGTGACGCTTCTGGAGGGGTAAATACACGTTCAAGTATAATCACAGTTCATGTATGTGTTGATGAAAAAGAAGGTATCACGGAACTCAAAACAAACCAGGAGGACAATACAAACAACAATAAGACCCAGCGAAAACCTTAATTCTGCCTCCCTTCCCCCCAAGGTTAACAAAACCTCTTCAAATCAAGAGAGACCGCACCGGCAGACAACTATGGGAGGCCTTACATTGATGTTTTCTTTCTTTGAAAAGGCTTTAAATGCTTTTCTCGTGTTTTTACAAAAGCTTTTACATTTTCCAGGGGTTCTCTTTTGGTCTGAATGCCACCGCTAGCAAAGGAAAGGAAATTCTTCATGTCCTTTTGTTGAAGCTACAGCAAGGGCTGCATGAGAAAATTCCGCATGCATGGAGCCCCGCGTGGGCTCCTATAGATGGGAAGGAGGGAAAATCCACCCCAGCCAAGGAAACAAACAGATGTTTCATTCATGGCCGTATCAACAAATCAATATTAATCAATAATGAGATCCATTCATTACCCCCCAGAGCTGATCGCCTGACTGCGTTTTCCAGGGCTCGGCTGGGCTGAAATCCAGGGAGATTCTGCCACTCGTGCAAACGGGCACGAGAGCTCATCCCCAAACGGCAGCCGCGCAGGCCAGGCATGCTCCCGACCAGCCTGTGCTGAGGACTGGCATCCAGCCTTGACCTAGACATCCGTAACTAGTTAAAGACCCATTTATTACGCTTAGCATCATGCCCAGCTTAGAGGAAGCTATGTCACCATTAACCAGTACTCCTTGTTTTGATGTCAGTCCCCCAACGTGCTTTCTTAACCATTATCAAATCATTATGGGCCATGCCCTGCAAGAAGACATTTCCCTGAAGTCGTGCGGACGCATCCGACGCTCCTCTTACATCTGAGCTGCAGTTGGTGAAAGGAGAGAGAGAAGACGAGTGGGAAAAAAAAAGTCAGTAGTTGGGAAATGGAAAGGAAGGGAAGGATTAAATGAAAAGCTCTGCCAGGATGTAGCCATGGGGAGCTAATTCACCATGGGCAGATCAACTGCGGGGAGGACTGAGTTTAAAGGGTCGGAGTCTAAGCAGACAGCTGGTACTCAGCTGGTGATGCTGCTGGTGTGCGCTGCTCCAGCGCAGCCTATAACCCACACCAGGATGCGTTCCGGATTTTTTTTTTTTTAATTTTGTTTTTTTTTTTAAAAAGTGACTTGTACAGGAAATTTTTCCTCATCACATGTTAAAGCTGTTCCAATTCCCTGAAGTAAGAGACTTGGCGAGTCAATTACAAGGAAAGTAGAAGTGCTGAAGCATATGAACAAATTTTAACAACATGCAAGCGTAACTTTTATTGCCAACAGTAGATGCACACTGGAATTTGAGGGGGGGGGAGAAACCCTGATGAAGTGGCAAAATACAGTTGTTTTTCTTTATCTACAGAGAACGCTGCGGTTTCATTTACAGATGAATCACTTTGTTGTGATTTATTCAGTTGGTAAATGGATCTGATTTATTTTCCCAGGGGATATGAGAGACTTTTTTAGTAAAGCAAGTTATCGAGCTGGCTTACGAGGAGAGGCAACCTAATTGCACCAAAACGTTTGAAGAAGATCAAGTCAGGGTGTCACCTGCCAGAACGTTTTGGCAACAAAACAGAACAAAATCCAAGACTATAAGAACGTAAACAAAAAAAAGCAAACAAATCCCAAACAAACTGCTATCAAAAAAAAAAGAGAGAGAGAGAAAACTAGGATCTAGACAAACCAAACACAGAGCCGCCAGTTGTTAAAAGAGCCTTTAAAGGAATATCCTCCTTTGGAGCACTCTGTTCCAGGGCGCTATAATATCAGCTTTGCCAGAGCAATTAAATTGTTTAATAATCAAAGCTGGATCTCATTTACACAGCATATGAACATAGTAAAGTCGTGCGTATGGGAAGTGTGCTGTACAATAAGATGTGGTTTATTTCATATCACAAATTCACTGGTAATTAGATAGTTCTTATCACAGGAAAAAATGTTAACACCTATCAAATATACTATATACAGCCGGCAGATTTGCCAGCTTCCATAGTTTTCCTACGCTCACAGCCTTTAGGGTTTTTTTAACTTTACATCCCACTGTGAACACGGAAGGTTGAAGATTCAATCCAAATCTCAAGACTTAGTGGAAAGACGCTCCGATTAACTCAGGGACTCTTGTATTTGGCCGCAGAAGAAAGCTTTCCGAAAATGTAAATGGTTATACTTCAACCTACGTACAGAATCTATTGTTCTGGCAAGAGTCTTAAGCTACAGGCGGGTCTGCTCCAGACATAAGCAACTTTTCTCAGGAGTTTCTACCCAAAGAGGTTTTTGCTTCCCTTCTCACGCGTGGAGCAAAGGAACTGAGCATGGACTGTTTTCAGCATCCCTGCCATAAGAAAGAATCCAAGGCTTTGCCGTTTATACCCTGGCTAGAAGGTACTCTCTTCAAAACATCCGCCACGCCAGATGAAACCTGCGCAACTAAATGCAACTCTCCAAACCACCTCCCGTTATCGGAAACGCTTTTGGTTACGAAGAAGCCTTCGGTTGCAGCGCAGAGGAATGGACCGATGCTCGACTTTCTGCCGCGGAAGAATTGATTTGGTTAACGCGGCCCCATCTCCCGGCAGGAGAGGACTCAAAGTCTATTTTAGCAGCAAGTGGAACACCTCCCGCTTAGAAAGCGAGCGTCGCTGCGGCAGGTTGGAAAGAGTTTACAATAGGCTTTGATGCCTTTGCTCGGCCACATTTCCTCTTCCAGGATTTGTTGGGAAGAGGGGGAGGGAGAAAAGGGAAGAGGTCCCAAACCCTTTACTATCTCTTCTGAGCTTGTTGTCTTTTGTAAGCCACAAAGACCAGATTTTCTTTTGTAAATCCTTAGTAATTAAACGAGTACTTCACTGGCTATATTCTTCAATGGTCTTGTTTCCTAGGTTTTGCCTTTGACAGTCATATTTTGCAAAGGCTGCTAAGATGACTAGGCACCTTCCCCTACTTAACGCTAAACCAATTGATGCCCGCGCACACTGCATGAAGGAGGAAAACTTTCATTAATGGCACTTCATTAAAGAACTGCGCTGGAAAGCCCTAAATGTGACCGAACCAACCAAAATCCAGAGCGAGCTGTCTATTAGGAAAGCAACAAAGACAGTTTCGGAAACTGAACTCTGGCTCCACTGCAGCGGATTAGGAAGAGTGATGGGATTAGTGTTTAATGACTTGGGGCAAGAGACAAAGGGAATTTCGACAAAGAGGCTTAGATATGGAAGAATTAACACTCTCTATCCCAACCATGCCTCTGATGACTTCCAGCATTCTTTCCTGGCTCTGCTGAAGTTTGGGGAGAGGCGGGGGGAGGAAACAAAACAAAACAAAAAAAAGACTAGCGGGGCTTTAACACCTCCTTAGCCTTTTCTTATCGCAGTTCTTTTTCTTTTTCAAGAAAGAAAAGGTCTTCTAATTTTTCTTCATCAATGCAATAAGCAGAGTTGCTAAGGGCTCGTGCTCCAGCAAACCACGCGTTCATGAGCGATACTTGCTGATGCTACAGACCTCTCTCCCTGCATTTATGTGTATATATTCACACATATATATTTATAGATGTATTTATATAGAGATACATATACCTCTATAGATATCTCTATATGTATACAGATAAAGCACATACTTTTAAAATGACTTCACAGGGAGGAGAATTTGCTTACAATTGCGTGGACTTGAGAAATCCTCTTTGATTTGGGGTTGTCTTACGTAATACGGAGCAGGGTGAAACAGGCAGGAGGAGCACATAATTCATTTACTCATAGAGTTAATCACGGACTTTCCCAGAGTGACACGATCCAGGGCCGAACGGGTACTAACGACCGGTCGAGCCCAGGAGCCCGATTTCACATACGGAAGGTGTAACTCCATTGGAGTGACTCAGGATTTACTTCAGCGTGAGGGACAAAGAGAAGGAAAACTAAGCAGGAATTATTTAGCAGAGAAAAAACTCTTGAAGCTAAAAGTAATTAATTAAATAATTATAATAATAAAAAGCCCAGTAAGGAAGCTGATTCCCCTCAACTATGACATGCAGACATTAACCTATCTGAGCTCCGAGCAGCACTCCAGTCTCTGACCCTTTGGGCGCTAACATTAAGGAGACACTGCTTAAATAAATACACTGCAAGCACCAAACGCCTGTGAGGAAGGAGCTCGGGGGACCTCTCCCAAGAAGTGCTGTGCACCTACTCTGCTCCAGGAGCCTTCGCTGAGCCGAGGGAAGCACCTGCAGCTCACTGAATCGGGACCTTTTATCGCTGCTTTTTCACAGAGGTCGAGACGCCATCCTGCAACGGTGCAAAATTTTCCGGCACTGTAAACCAACTCAGCATCTAGTTTTTTGTGTTTGNAAACCAACCCAAAGCGCTCGCAGAAAAGCTAAGGTATTCATTTCACATGTTAGCCAATATGAAATGCTCCCGGAGCAGCTTTAGACTCCAAAGTATTATTTAACCAGTGTGGTTTAGTAGGACAATGGCAGCCCCCTGCCGTAATCCATTCAGGGGCAATACCATCAGTCAGTGTGAAATTAAATACATTACAGGGTAAGAGCTTAATTCGTTTTATAGGCAGTTGTTCATCCACATCAAACTTTAGCTTTTAAAATCCTAACATTTGATCCCACGACAGGAACCATGCCTCGAGAATGAGATTGGCACATTTGCACTGCCAGCAGGGCAGAAAAAGCAGAGCGCAGCCCTTAGTGGGAAACGCAATTGCCTGGGAGGGAAAAACGCTCGCGTCGAGAGCGCTCTGCAGAGGCACCGTTGCACAGTAATACATAAGCAGGACTGGAAAGACGGTATATACCAACCCAGGGCTGGTTTATTAGAATCGGTGGGTTATTAGAATCAGTGTTTCCTGCCACCGTGCACGTGGGTTTCACTTATATACCTACAAATAATATAATCATAACGGTGTTTTTGAAATTCATCCATACAAATTCTGGTTCTGCAAACTGTTATACGTGCGATCCTTATGTCCCACGGAGTTCGAGTGGACTTCTTGCTTGAGCAGGAGGTATTCCCACGTGGGAGCCCGCAGGCTCGTGCCTTTACGCCAGCCGAGTGCTCTACCTTGACCCAGCTGCCAGGACTCGCACAGGGTTGTGCCCACCCACCCTCTAAAACCCAAATGCTCCGGCTTCCCTTCGCCACGGGAACAGCCAGAGCCGAGAAAATAGTTCGTAAGAGAGACGTAGGGAAAGTGCCAAGCAGAGGAGCCTGTTAAATTCTGCTCTTGGTGACACTTGCTTAATGCAGGAGTAAATTCCATTTGCTTCAGCCGAGTTACTCCGGCTATGAATAGGCGTAAGCGAGATCAGAACTGGGTCCTTGGAGAGCCGTCTGCCTTCTGTGATGCTGCTTCTTAAAATGAAGCACTGATAAGCCCCAGTGGTAAAAAAAAAATATTATTATTTAAAATATCTTCAGAGCTATCTGTTGCCCAAAATGGCTTTTAACTGTTGAAAGAACATCAAACATTTAAAAATGCATAATCTGCTCTCAGCACCGGCACACAGTGCCAAGAATATTCGTCAGCCTTATGTTTTTGGATCGTATGTCACAGCGGATTATCTGACACTCCATGAACATTGACTGCTTCCTCCAGTTGTGGCTACAAAACTTGTTCTCAGGCGTGTCACTGGATGCTCCAAGCACCATGAAGCGGACCTTGCCTTCACAGTAAGGGTATTGTATCTCCCCAGCCTACCAGCAGAACTACGCCTTATATCCCGATAACGCCTTCCCCCCTTTGAACGCAAAGAGCCAAAAGCAACTCTGATGAGTTTTCTTTAGTGGTGAACATTTGGATAACTCTTTAAAATACGCCGGGGCTCCAGATGCTATTTATCCAGCGGTGCGAGTTGAGAGCTGTAAGCCCCACACCTAAAGAAAGGCTTTATTGCCTGGGGTGAGTGGGTGGGAAACTCTTTAGGCTCAAATGGGGTCAGCGAAGCTGCAGGCGAGCACTGCAGCTGACTCCAAATACAATGGGGGAAGGGCGCGCACACACACAAAAAAAGGATGCAGGGAAATCAAAGGAAGAATTGAATTTATTTGCAGGCTTGTGTTGTCTAGCTAAACAGCGACATGAAAGGGCAGTCCAGGATCCTCCCTTGCAAAACGTTTCAGCTAGCCAGAAATATTTTAATTCACAAAAAAAAAAAAAAAGCCCTTTTTATTTTTACTCTCCCCTCCTGATGCCAAGATTAGGCCTTTAAAACATACTCCTTTGGTCTCTACCTTCCTTCCTTCCAACTGTGCCTTCATGTGCTTGTCTGGGACAAGTGGGAATCATGTTGAAGAGACAAGAGGAGGAAAACTCCTCTGCTACATAGCCACTACCTCTTGCACTACTCCTCCTTGTCTTTCCCTTCTTTCTTGCCCTTCACTCTGCCCGCTCGTTAAGCCACCTAAGGCTCAGTCCCTTCTTCCCCACACCGGAGCCCTGGAGGCATGGGAAACCCATATATCCCATATACTCTTCTCTCTGGTATCCACCTGCAACTCCCGCACACGTGCTGCGCTCCCTGTCAATGTGTTGGGCAGCCCAGATTCAACAGTTTTAAATCTTCTTCCCTTATTCCCATCTTTTTTTTTTTCCTGCAGTGGGAGTTTGCAAGGTGAAGTCTGCCCCTAAATACCACCAGTTCCCCTTGCTTACACCCTCTCCCAACTGCATGTTTTCAACGATGATGCCGCACAACCCAACGGCATTGCAGCCCATCACCCAGCAGCTCAAGAAAAGCTCTTAGAAAGATGGTTGTGGACCAAGGAGAGCACGGAAAGCGCTACTGCGGGAGAATTCAAACCTCCTAACCCTGTGAACTACCCGCACCGCATGGCCAAGACCACATCACTGCCAAGAAGAGCCAAAGGGAATGGTTGCTCCTTGAATGGCTCACACTCAACAAAGTCCAGTTGTTCTTCTGGGTCCTCTGCTCAACTGCAGACCAGGGTGACACAGAGACATCAGTATGGGCATTCCCAGTCACCACATGCGCTCACCACAGCAGGTTTGGCTCTCCCAGCAGCTCCTGGGCAAGCCCAGCCCCAGCTGAGACACAGGTTTCTCAAGAGTCTAAGAGCCAACCCCTTGGCCAACCCTACGTTACTGTGTGGCAGGGAGGAAGCAACATCCCGACCCTGTATAGCTTTTTTTCAGGACAAAGGGATAAACTCTTAATTTTCCTTCCCTTACACTACATTTTGTCAACCACCACAGAGGCCAGTGTTGGAGTCCCAACAGGCTGGATCAGAACTGGCCACTGGTCATCAGCGGAGCCCGAGGCTCAGAAGCACTAGCTGTCAAGACTCTGGAAATACAGCTTGTTTGCACTTTTTCAGTGAAATGCGTTCATTAAAAAATAAAAAAAAAAAAAACCCAACCAATTCAGAAAGAACAACCAACATATTTTAAGGAAAACATTTGAGTTGTTTTTTTTTCCCTTCAAGGAGGAAAAAAAATGCTCCCCCAAATTTATTCAATAACAAGAAGTTCAAACATGGGAAAAAAAAACCCCAAAAATTAATTCGCGTTTTTTCCTGCTGCTTTACCACACTTTTCTCTCTAATACCCAAATAGCCCAACCATCCGGCACAATTTCTAACAGAAGGAAAATCCACGTGGGCTGGTCATAACCATGTTTTTCTCAGCTCCAGGCTCGAGCACTGACGAATTCCTGGGAGGATGGAGGTGGCCTCAGGCTCTCCTGCCTCCACCGCCAACCCCCACCCCAAATTGCCATCCCACTCTTAACCTTGCCCCCTCAGCATTTCTGGGTGGGTCCTGAAAAACACACGCATACTTCTCTGCCGCTCCTTGTCTCAGCTGAAACCCGTTCCCGTCTACCATTACCTCACCCCGACAACACAGGTGCACCTCGGGGCTTTTCGGGAAAACCTATATTTCTCACAAAACAGGTGTCTGTGTGTGCAGAAGGATAAGTGGAAACACACTACGGAGTGATCTGGGTTTTCCAGACCCAGCACCATTAGCTTACTTTCTTTATTCTCCACGTTTTTACTAGTTGATACCCTGATGGCATCTTTGCAATGAATAGGACTATTTAGAGCTCTTTGGTAACCACTTTCAAGTCATCAGAGAACAATTCCTCTCCCAATCCCACGCCTCTTAGCCTGGTCCATGCTGAAAATGAATGCCACAGACAGGCTGTACTCCCAGGCACGTAATGACAGTGCTGAGTCCAATTTGGCTTTCCCCGGCAGACCAGTGAGGCCGCTGTGAAGTGGGAAGGGAGCTCGGAGACCTATACCCTGGCTGCGCTGCCCGCTCCCGACGATTTATCCCAAACCTGGAGCTATTCAATATTTTCATTAGAATGTCAGGCTTGATTTCATCCCACCCCTCATCCCCAAAAAGTTTCAATCCCTTTTGGTTTTGGATGCAAGCCTCAAAACATAACCCAGAGAGTCAGAAAAGGGAAGGCGAATGAAACAAACCCAACGCTTTTATCACACTGATGCTGGGGACTGTGGCTCCTGATTTGAAACTCTGACTCATAATATACCTTATATACACTTTACCCTCGGACTGCGTCAGCAGCAATAGGTTTCCGCCTGACTTGGCATAGAGGAGACCATACTCATGTCTTATGTAAAGAAAATACAAAATTATTCTGGCTTTTCACTGGCGAAACTGAGAAGGTGATGCAGCCCTGAATTAAGTCCAGCAAAAATCCTCAAAGCTCAGTTAAGTTCTATCATTTTCATCCTCGGTCACAGAGCAAAAAAGAGAACAGAGGAGGTGACGTGACCACAGCTCTACCCTAAAAAAAGGAAAAAAAAGTGGAAAAAAGAATAAAATCCTTTGTGGTTTGTCCATCCAAAAGAAACAGTAGAAAGATGACCTGCTTTCAATATATTTCTGGCCAATTTTTCGTATCTTCTTAAACCTGGATATCCCAGCTATTGGGCTCAACTATTTCTTATCATCCAGACAAAACTCAAGCCTCTGAAACATCGCTTATTGCTGGAAAACGCAGTTTCTTTGGTTCTTCGCTTCCCTCTAGCCAAAGAATTATCTGATTTCCTCAAACTGAAACAGTTCATAACTGTCTCCAAGACTATCCTGTTTGGATGCTGTCTTTACAGCAGATTGCTTGCAATAAATGGACAGTACACCGGCGAGCCAGAATGTTAGACTGGTAAGATAAATAAATACCCTAAAAATACAGATTTTATTTTTTTTTGTCTATAAAAGCCGAAACAACACAATATTGTTGACCAACTCTCCCGCTCCCCCTGCAAACGCAGCAGTTTAGGTCTGTAAATACCTCCAGCTTTCCCGCGGTCCCTGCAGGCGGAATATCGCCTGCCAAGGCAGCGAGCCAGCCCGAGGGCCAAATAAGTGATGCCAAAGCCTCCCAAGGAGAGTTAAGCCCTGGCCGTGCCTCGTGCGGCCCCTAAGAGGCTTTGCAACATCAGAGGTTGGATTCAGCCGCGTTTCGACATCTCCTCTCCTCCCTTCCTCCACGTTTCCCCCAGTCATTTCAGCTGACAGATGCCCAAACTGAAACGCCAGCGCAAAGCCTCTCTCTTCTCAGAAGCAATTATCCGCAGAGAGCGAAGCAGCATCGTGCCGGTCAGATTTGGCGATGCCTTGAGGTGCAAGAAGTCACCAAATGCCAGTGCTCTCTTGGTTCAGGGCATTACCCTCTATCACTGTATTTGTTTTCCCCTATGGTAAAATATTTGCTGGAAAGAGCGAGCGCCCACGCTCGTGTGGAAGGCAGACCGATACACCATGCGGANCCTTATGAATTGCTATCTTTGATCCATTTTTCATCTGTTTCCCTGTGCGAGTGCACAAAGACAAATATTCATTGTAATATTTATGAACGCAGCCTGATAGTTACTATGGTTTCAAAGAAAACAGGAAAAACGGATACAAAACTGGATGCGCTTCACGTCAGGCGGCCATAGGTACGGCACATGTTATAAATTCTGTTCAAACTGACTCACTTCTTTCGATGAGGTAAGTGTTGACATTAGACAATTTGGTGGGGAGCATTTATTTCTGCATTTATTAAAACGTCAGTAACAGCAGGAGTAACACCTCCTAAAAGGCTTGCAGGTGCTTGTCTTCAAAAATCCAACATTTGAAGAGGATAAAAAAGGCACAAACTACATTTAAAATGATTCGCCGGTGGCTAGAAGAGAATAGATAAGTTCGGGTGTTTAATTAATGCGTGTAATGCATAATTGACACTGCTTAAACCCAAGGGACTGCCCAAACTGCTAAATTTTAGCACGTTCAAAACGCTCTGCGGAATTGAAGTGGAAAAGACGGATTTGTGCAGATTTCGACGTGTTGCCAAAACAACACGCTTAATTTATTCAGGGGCCGCGCTTGAGACATACCCACATAACAGGTGAGTGCTCCCTCCGAAATGTAAAGTACTCGAGTGAAAAGGAAGGGGATGAAAAATACATTGGCAAAAATGCATTGGATATGTGAAAATAGCTCTGCAGAGGTCGGGGCGCTAAGCGGCGGAGGCGATGCCTAATGACTGCAGACGAAGCATCGGGCCGGTATGATAGCACAAAGATTTTTTCATCCTCTCTCTCTCTCTCTCTGAAAGCCTTTCAGGACACTTCTTGCGTCCCCCTTTGCTCGGCTCTCCAAAGAAATTGGTAAGGCCGGAATAAGACGTCGGCTTGTTCACATCACAGGGAAATATAAACCGAGGTCAAGAAAACCGCAACATCTGGAACGTGAGAAAAGGATTTACTGTTAAGGGCTTAATGAACTCTGAAAATAAAGTTCTCAACTTTGCTAATTTGTTGGGGCTTCAAAGAGAAATAAAATGTGAAGCTGGAAGAAGGTTTTACGGCTCTCCTGAAGAAATGAGAACTCCATCGGAGCTGAAATTAGCACAACCCAATGACAGCAGGGAGCGCATCGCTATTATTTAGCCAATGCTAGGAGAAAATGCTATAGTGTAACTGCTAGCGATTTAAGCGCAAATTATTGTGAGAAAAGAGGAATGACGGAGTCTTTGGCTTTGCAGCTGAGGGACAGACAGCATCCCTGACCTGACGGGGGCCGGGGCTGGGTGGGGATGTGCAGGTTCCAGCAGGCAGCGAGGATCAGCCTGATGCCGTTCACCCGGGACCGGACGGGTACAAGGATGCCTCTGTCCCATCATTTTAGCCTGAATTAGAAACACGTACAGCGACAGCACGCTTTGTTTCGTACCGCGGGCTGCTTCTGCGGCGCGCAAAGCAGAGACCGGTCAGGTGAAACGAAAGGTGGAAGACAGGCGTTTAATGCGCTGCAGGCACTACACCAGGCACTGCCCGTGGAACCAGACGAAAGCCAACCCAGGGGAAACCCTCCCTTCCACAGTGCACGCGTAGGGTGGGTGGCAGGTCCCCAGCACCGACTGGTTTGCTCTACAGATCCACTCTGACTTTGCTGCCTTAAAGTAAACCGTAGCAAAGCTCAGCCATTTGGGAAGTTGACTGCATATATGTCTTCAGCTATTTCTGAGCAGCGTCTCATACCTGCAGGCATCGGCTCTTTCCTCTGTTCCCCTCAAAACCCAGCAATTAGTCCCCCATTAGAGCCGGGACAAGAAGCTGGGTGAGGACGCAGGTACAGACTGTTCCCAGGGCAGCTTTACCGCAGCCGTGTGCCCAACAGACAAGAAGTAAAAAAAAAAAAAAAAAAAAAAAAANCTTTTACAGGTTGCAAATCCGCTGGTCTGGCTACTGCCAAGCCGGAGAGCAAACCCTTCTCTCGCAAAGACGCCACAGACTCGATCCCAAGTCGCCTCGCAATGCAAATCAGACCCAATTCCACTTAAATCCAGGGAGTTTTGACTGTAAAGGGACTGGAAATGAGAGGGGAATAAGGTGCCCGGGATCAAGATCTCATTAGGATTGTCACCCGCTTCTCTGCTTTCAGCAAGGGGCCCTCTATTCCCTGATAATTGAAGCTGGAGTAATTTCAGTGGTCCAGGCCAGGAGGTTAGTGGAACGAGAGCACACGGAGCAGCAACCAGGTGACTTCCCCAAAACAATACTTTGACAAGATTTTGGTAGCATTTATGACCCTCTTTTACCCTCAGCCATCAATACAGCTGAGGTTCATTCACCACACAGAGCTGCACGGCTGCTAATTGTCTTCCTCGCATGTAAAATACGTAACGCAACGCAGTTCTCGTCCTGCTCCTACCTGTGAGATCCTGGTCTTCCTATCAGTAGCAAGAACCTTTGGGCTTGGGCTACTTTTGGTCAAGCTGCAGGAGACGGGCCTGAGCAAGGGAGAAGCACCGGCCGCTCTCCACAAGAGGGATGAGCCTTGGAGGGTTTTCACCAAAATCCCAGTTCTGCAGACGGTGGGAAGGATGACGGCGTTTGGAGGGGTTTTCCTTCAGAAAACACACAGCTTATCCCCTGCACCGCTGATGGCAGCTCACACACTGCCGGCTCAGCCGGTGAAGAGCTATATATTTCTATAGACACGTCTTCCCCGGAGTCCATACGTATGTGTGCTCAGCTTATGAAGGCGCTCTGGGACAGAGAGCTCCGTTCTCCCTTTGAAAAATCACAGTGGGTACCAGCTTCGTGAGACGGCACCAGAGGAGAGCGATTTCCCCATACCCTCAGGTGGCTTCTGTCCTTCAAGCGCATCACACTAAACGACAGCCACCTACAAAAACCCCAGCGCAGCATTTCAGTCCTTTTCTACGCAAGGGAAACAAACACTTCCCCATAGGGCCATTGTGTTTTGGACTTCCTCACCGCAGACAAATACATAACAAAACAAATGTACTTAAAAAAAAAAATTATTACAGCTTTGTGGTGCACATCGGAGGTACCGGTTTGGGGTGCAGGTGTCCACACTATCGCTTTACCACCATAGATGGCAGTAAATGCCCTTCATCTCCACCCTCCTGCCTGAGAGGTACAAATCTCATCAGTACCCTTATTTTCTCTTTTCCGAATCACAAATCCAGTGACACAGCATCCTCCCTGCGAGGATCTCTGAGGACATTGCCAATATTAAGAACTTAAAGCTCTGGGCGCCCCCAGGCAAGTGCGTTATTTCTACTTTTTCAAGGACAAAACACCTCAGTAATGTCACGTGCCCAGGACAGACGCCAGAAACCTACAGAAGGGCTGAGAAAAGAATCCGAACCTCCAAGGCAGCCAAATCGGTCATAGCTATCATCCCCGTACGCAGGCTGGTGCAAAACAAGGACTTCATGTCATGAGCTCCACCAGCCACCAGACGGCCGACCTGTCCGTAGGCTGCCGGGGTGCATCGTGCCATCACCGGAGCCACAAAACCCCTCCACATGAGCAGCCTGTTTCCGTAACTGACCACGCTGAGCAGTAATTTCACCTCGCAGAGAAATACGGGGTGCGGGTTTCACTTACGTCCTTCCTCAAGGCTTCTCCTGTGGAAAGGGCTCGGGGAAGAGCTGCCGGTGGCACTGCTGCGGCTGGCAGGTGGCACGTGGGATGGGGACCACAGGGGCAGCTGCATGGCCAGGCAAGGACAAGGCAGCCTGACTATAACAAGAAGCATCAAAGGCAAATTTCAGTCGGAGCTATCTAGGAGCTTCCCGCAAAGCTACGCATACAGGCAGGCCTCCCCCCTTTCCACAATTATTAATTGTAAAATAATGATTTGCCCAAGAAAGGACTTTAATTCTTCAAGTTAACAGTATACTCGCATCTGTTCGCAGTAAGTATTTCAAAGTGACTTTGGGGAGGAAGGAAAAAACCCACCACCCAACCTCACATGAGTTTAATACAACTACTTCCAAGCACATGCTCATAAAATATCATTTGGGGAAGATTAATTGAAGCGCTGACGAACACGCAGTGTTTGTTCGGCTGGGGCTTGGAGCCACCTGGTCTAGTGGGAGGTGTCCCTGCCCAGGGCAGGGGGGGTGGAACGAGATGGTCTTTAAGGTCCCTTCCAACTCTGAGCGTTCTGTGGTTCTGTGAAGCTACACCAAGAAGGTTCTCGGAGCACTGAAAGTGGAAGTGATTCCCTTTTGTTGCTGTGCTGATGGGGTGTTTGGCTGAAGGGGAGCAGGGTCCCCACCCTCCCCCTCCCCTCTCCTCCCGCTCAGAAAATATGGCAAAAATTGACCATTAGCTGGGGATTAGCTCATACATTAAATAATGTTGTAAAATATTTTTATGGCACTACTTCTAGCGTTTTTAAAGATTACTGTTCAGGACATCTAAAGCTCAGGGTAAAAGATATATATGCACTTTTTTTTTTTTTTTTTGAAATGGGAACGTTATCTTTAAACCAAAGATTACAACTGATTGCAAACTGGCAAAGCATCGACATTTACAGTGAAATTGTTCTTCTCGGCTAAATACAAAATACCGTAAGTATAATTACCTCATAATAATTACCTAATCCTTATTATTTTGCTTTTAGAATATTTATTTAGGCTTGAGTTACTAAAATTTCCAATAATATGGGGCCTGCTGTCATGGCTCTTTATCCAAATGACTCGTAGTCTCTTGTAAACAGTTCCGTGATCTGATTTCCATTGGGACAGGAGTTGTAAAAGGCCAGGGATTTGCGATGGATTTACACGTATACTGTTTCAGTTAAGTTACCAAGGTCGACTTAACAGCCCTTTTCCTCAGAGTCTTAAATACATTTGCCACCCAGCCTCTTTATACCACGTTCAAGGAAAGGGGTGATGTGATTGTAAAGGATGCTTGAACTTCACTGGAAACCCCAATTTACATTCTTTCAACCAGCAGTGGGGTTTTTTTTTTTTTTTTTTTTTAAAAAGAGCTTTGTGGAGTTGGTAGAAAACCAATTTTTGCTAATACACACACGAGACAGGTTTCTTTGAGTTTTGAAAAGGTCATTCAGGCTTCGGAAAACAACAGAGAATAACACTCGCAACTCAATTGCATCGCAGATATTAGCCCTCTGAAGTCCAAGTTTTGTTCTCAGGAAAAATATATCAGATTACTGACCTACGATAACAGATCTTTTTTTTCCAAAGCAACGCTCCTCCAGACTAAATACCAACCAACCAAACAAACAACCATTAACACCCTTTGATGGCTCCCTACCTTCTCAGTAAAGTTCAAATAGTTTGACTTGTGGTGATGGTGCAGAAATGTACCCATAGTAAAGGTAAACAAAATTGGTGGTTAATTCTCAGGTCTGAGTGACTGGTCTGATTGTCTCCTTCACTTGGCAAACAATTTCTTTGCTAAATGTTATTGCAGCCACAGATATAATTTCTCCAACACTGCAATAAGAATCTGATTAAAATACAATACAGAAGCAGCACTTACCTTGGACTGATTAATATGCTTAAGCTGTTACCGTGCCACCATGCTTAAAAGCATAAAGATACGCTTTTTTACACTGGTCTATATATATCGATACCTCCTGTGTGCCAGGAAAGCCTCTTTGATTAGTCACACTAAACCATTGCTTAAGTGGTATGAATTTCTCAGGCCCACACTTTCCATAATCAAGTAATAAATTCTAGGACTAATCATAAGCTGTGCTGTTCTCTCCTTGGTGATGTGTAAGGAGACTCATCAGGAGTTTCTTTAACCAGAAGAAAACTAAACCACCTTAAGCAATTAAAAACGCATCCTCCAGCTCAGAGCAAAATTCATTTCAGAGGTCACAACGTAGACCGAAAGCTGTACAACGCTTTGCAGCAAGCGCTTGACTCTGTGTTTTGGGAGGGATTTTTGTTTGGGCGTGAACTTCTGCTCAGTCCCACTTGGACCAGTGTGTGAAAAAAAGCCAAGCCCGTTCAGCAGGTAAAACCAAAGCGCTATCGAAATAAAGATAGTCGGGCTTTTCTTCTGCTTCTTTCACAGGCCGACAGCGACTGCCCGAGGAGGCGCGTACGTGGTGATCTCCTACAACCCACAAGCTTTCCTCTACCTGCGTGCCATCTCTCGGAGCGGCAACAATCAGCCTTCAGCGAGGCGGACATCCGAGTCGAGCTTTTGAACTTGAACATATGAAATATATGAATATCTGAAACCCTCAGACCTACAGAGAACTCTCCAGCACTCCGCTGCCCTAAATGACAACATTCTTTAAAACTGTGCATGAAACTTAATCTAATTCTTTTGTACTCGTGTTACCGTGCGCTTGGCTTAAGCATTGTGTTTTTGAGCCAAAATGCAAAGTTAAATCTATCATAATGCCCCTCCAGGTGAGATTTATTATAGATCACTTTCTAAAACCCGTGTGTTCTATGTGCATGTGCATACCATATTCATCTTATTATTATCCAGTTGAAAAATTCCCAGTGTGCGCAACGCCTCAGATATAATAGCAGGCATGCCAACAGAATATGACACTTATGCTAATCTGCACCCCGCTGTGGAAAAACATACACAAGGATTCCATTACCACATTCATTAGGCTGCAGTGCACTTCATCTTGAATAGGGATTATGAACTATAATAGAGTGAAAACAGTTGATTGAATCCACTTAGCCAAATCTCTATGACATTAGCCAAATATTTCGGCGTGAGGAAGAGGAGGAGTTGAACCTTCTCCCGGCGGGATGGCGCTGCCTTCGCCCCATCTCTCCCCGGCGCTTCGGTTTGGATGGGGAGAGCTTTGAGAAAGCCAAGGTCATGATAACTCTTTGCGCCGAGATGGCGTTTTAAATATTCAAAGCGCTGCCCCCGAATTAGTCAAGAGCAACGTGACGCAGGCGCTGTATGGACCGATGGGGACTTTCCAGACACACACACCGTTACTTGTTTTGCACAGGTTCTTCAAAGCACATTAGCAAATTCTTCCTGCACCTGTTACATGCTTTTTTGGCCCCGACAGAGAAGATTGCCAAGCAGCAAAACCTCCCAGTGACGACGTTAGGCTGCTTAAATGGTAATCACGTTAAAATGAAAAAAGAAGTCGTCCAGTTCTGTGTTCAAGTTTCCCAACTATGCTTTGAGCGTACAATCAATTTTTGGTTCCACACGATACAGTTGCTGCCTGACAGCCTGCCTTTCTTGGCAGAAAATTTAACTCCAACTATTTAAAATATCGTCAGAAATAATAAAGACCGGAATACGAGTTACCACTCAAGAAATCTTTTGGAATTTAGTTGTGCGTAGAAAAAGAAAAAAAAGGAAAAGAAAAAAAGAAAAAGAAGGAATGAAGCCTTCCTCATGTACGAGACTCAAAAGCCAATAATAAAAACCTTCTGTACTTAGTATTTACTCATTTCTGGGACTCTCTTGTTTATATACGTCCTTTTAGTGTAGCAGCTAAACAGGAAGTTCCTGTTAGCAGCAGTGCAATGTAGCTGAAAGGAGAATCGCTGAAACTCGTGATAGGAACTCTGCCGCGCTCTTTTCTTTCGCTTTTTAACTGAAAGAAAAGGAAAAGAACAGAAAAGCATGGAGAGCGTCATCGAGCAAACAAATACATTCAGTATGTTTAGACTCTGCTTTCCTTCCGTGCCTCTGACCCGCCTTGCACGGTGCTTACTGGGGGGGCATTTGCTGAGCTCAGTTATCCCCCAAGCGGTTCCCGCTCCTGCTGCCCTATCAGCTCTTTTTCCACCCAAATTTTGGCAGAGCTGGGGGCAGCGCCAGCCGCGACAGACGAATCCAGCATCAGCCAACACCAGCCTGGAGAGGGGACATTCCCTCGCTGCCCACCAACCTCGTGGGGAGAAGCCAGTGTGGGTGACAGCAAGGATGACTCCTGAGCTCTTCCCTCCTCAAAAAGCAGGGATGGGGAATTGGAGGATGAAGAACACTTCCCCCCTGTACCTTGTCCTGACCGATAGTGGTGAAGAAGCCAAGGAGGAATACAGATAAAATTATACGAGCATGAAAACAAGAGACGGATGGAGTTGATGGGAAGGTTGAACAAAAGTAGGATTCGGCGGCAGAATTCACATGAAGAGAAAGGTGACAGAGATTAGACGGGACTTGGCAGTGGGAAAGTTGGGAGCAACCAAACTGGTGGTGGTGCGGGACGAAAGACTGAACCGATTCGGAGTTTGGGGAGAAAGAATGAATTTCTGGGCAAAGAGCAGCATACACAACGGTGAGACATCCAGCATCACGTTAATCAATGCGCGTGGGAGACCAGGCAAGTAATCATCACGCAGGCGTTGGGCACAGGCTGCGGGGGTTCAGGAATAAAACCATCTATCACGGGCAGGGCTGCCCGCTGATGTTATTAACAGTTTTGTTCTTTAAAAAATATCTCACGTATGGAATTTCTGAGCCTGTAGAGTTGGCAATACCATCAGTGGAAATGGCACAGGGGTCCAGCCAGCTTCAATAAATCCCCTGTTGGATTCTGGATTTGGCATTAACCCGTGCCGGCGAAATCTGTTCTGCTGGCATGACTTAAACAGTTTTCAAAGTCTTGCCCAAAAATAAAGAATTGGGTTTCTGCATGCACGCAGGTATTTAACTCAGGAAGATGCTGAGTGGTATCTGAAAGGGTGATTTCAGCGGAAGCTAAGGTAGGTCGGTATTTTATGGCGTCAGGTCTTTTGACTACAGGCCCGGTCTTCGTGGAGAAAGTTTTATTGCTAACTTCAGAGGGGACGGCTCTGTGGCCTGTATAATACATCCAGGAGAAGAACGAGCACTCTATAAACTCCTGAAGGAAACACGACTCCCAGGAACGGCATGAGAAAAATAGAAATTCTACGAAATATATAAACCACTTAATTTACTAGACAGAAGGAACACGCTCTGGGGGATGATCCCCCACCCCCCCCCCGTCTTTTTTTTCCTTTAGTTGAGGTCCAGCTTCTATTTTTCAACTTTGAAAGGTAAGTGGAAGCATCAAACAGGTTGAACGAGGCACTGTTTTCTTGCTACAGGAACATGGCCCTTTGCACCGAGATTGTAATACAATCCATCCTCTCTGGGACTGCAAACGCTACAGTGCAAAACTGTGTTTGAAAACCTCTTTTATCATTCATCGTCTCCAGACTGAAATCATTTTTGACAACCTCTGCAGAAAACAAGCAGCTTTCTGGCTACTGGCGAGCCGATTAAAGGGAGGAAACACATGTTCACTGTCAGACAGAGCCCCTGGAGAAAGCATTGACAACCTTTTAACCTCCTTTCCCAGTGAAAGTGCCCAAATGTTTCTCTGGAACAAAACCCCAGCATTGTTTTAAGCATCTTTTCATTTAATGCACTATATTTTTCAAGATATGTTAAGAGTCAGAGGCATTCCATTTTAATGTGGAGGTTTCACAACCAGCTCGATTCCCATGCAAATGGTCATATAAACAATTATTAATGGGGAATATCTTTTTATGAACTGACTTTTTTCTTCTCTTTCTTCTTCTTTTTTCCTTCTCTTTTCTTCCCCCCCCCCCCCTTTTTTTTTTTTTTTTTTTTTTTTTTTTTTTTTTTTTTTTTCACTGTCTGACCACAGTTTAAATACCAACACATTGAAAAGTTCACTAACCTCTGCAGTGATTTCTCAAAACAAGCCAAAAAGCCACAGGAGTGAAATTTTCTGAACAGTAGGAAGGCTGACTAGCAGACATTATTAGCACTTTGAGCATTCAAATCTGGCCATGGAAACTTTTGTGAGTTACAAGATGCTGAGGCAGGAAGCACCACACGTTACTGATGTATTTGTTATCAGGGGAACCGGTTTCCACTGTATTTAATCATCAGCAATAGGGGAAAATAAATTTTCTTTGGAGAAGTAAAACAAGAAATTTTTTAAATTGTTATTATTATTTCTTTTTTGTTTTGTTTTGTTTTGTTAAGAAAGTGCTTTCAGAGCAATTGGTCTGGCTTTCTTTGTAGTTATAAACGTCCACTCGGAGGTTGTTTAACATTTAACCTTGCTATTTTTACCTTAATATCAGCAGCTGGAATAGTTCTGTCTGTTTTGATAAAACGAGACTTTTTTCCATGTTGCATATTTGCTTTTACAGCTGAAAGGAACCGTTCCAGCTGAAGTAGGTAACTATAAAACTGCAGTGGTCTAAGCCGCCTGGGAGAGGAGTAGATTATTTGATTAAATGTTCCTGTAAGTAACTGCACAAGGCACTGTCCAGTAACGCACAGTATTTGCTAATGAAAGATAAAAGGCCGCCAGCTCTGCAGGTACCAAGTCCCAGGGGGATTTGCTGTTCCTTCTCCAAAGACCTTGCTCTAGCCGTGCTCAATAGCTCTGCGACCGTTTAACTTGCCTCCGTTTCCGTACGGATTACGACTCGGCTAATGATAGTCATGTTGGGGGGAAAAAAAAAGAAAATATGTCAAAGCTGGAGCTCGGCTTCTCCAATGTCAGTCCAAAAGGACTGACTCCGTTATGGCTTTTTTATTTCGTTTTTCTTCCTTCAAAAATAGCCTCGCTGCAATAACGGAGTTCAAAATGCAGCCGGTGATCTTTAGGTGGCAGCTTCATCCGCTTTCGCGCGCTAGTCAGGTTTTTGCGCTGCTCTTCGTCACACGGGCAGCGTTTTAAGTTGACCTGCTGGGACAAGCGGCCCAGAAGATGTCCCTCCTGACGTTGTTTCTCCTGAGTCCTCAGTTGGCTGAACCGCCCTCGGGTAATCGGAGGAGGAGGACGCGAAGCCAGCTCTGCCGCCGTGTGCTGCACAAGACTGGAAGCTGGTGAGGGTTGTGCTTCTGAGTCCTTCAACTGCCTTTGGAAAAAGACCACCCATGGAGGGAAGGTAGGCTTCAGCTCGGCACCTTGAATCAGGCGGGAAGCCAAACCACCACCGCTTTCTTCTGACCCACTCCTGTCCTACCCCGGCAAACATTCCTGTCTAATGCATCTCCCACAGTTACAGGAAGCAAGCTCGTTCTTATTTTAAGCAACACAACGGCTTTAAAGGAGGAAATTTCCCTGAGAACGGAGTTATAAAAGCAAAAGGAGCAATTCCTCAATGTTTCTCCTTTCCAGGAGATGCCCGTTGCACAACTTTGACTGTCCTCCCATATCCAACAGTTTCACAGCAGGACCTGACCATTAAAAAGTCGCATTTTTCACCTTCTTCTCCGATCCAAAAGGGGGCCCTCCCCTCTTTTGAACTAGAGAATAAGAAAATCGGCTCCCGTCCGCAAACTTGTGAAATCCTTCAGAACAGAAGCCAGGAGCGTTTGCAGAAGTGCCAGGAAATAACTCTGAGCAAACTCAGTCAAAAATACAACACAACAATAAATAGTAATAGCCCTTGAAATTTTTAGCTGAAGATCATGACATGCTTCCTAACGAGGTAAATATCGTTACGCCAATTTTATAAGTGGGAAAGCAGGGACCCGACAGCTGAAGAATAGCCTGAAGACAACCAGTTGGTGGCAGGGCTGGAAATGGATCCCAGACCCTCCTCGTCTCCGTCCCACGCTCCACACCTCCTGCAACACACACTGCTCGCATGCAACAGCTCCGTGCAATTTAAGTTTGGAGGAAACACGACTTTATGCAGGCTGAACTGTTTATTGCAGGCCATGAAATTACAGGCATGAAGTTACCCTTGTAGTAAACTCTGCTAATTGTGTTCAGCCGAAATCACATGCACGGCTACAGATAAATGCAGACAAACCAGAGTTTAGGCACCGCTAATTTAGACATACATAGCTGACCCTTTTCTAAGCGGAAAACTCCAAGCAGGTGAGCTTAGTGTCTTTTTATTTACCCACTGCTCAAAGCTTCTTTTCTAGAAGACAGCCTCCCATCTTCATTGGAAGAAACTAAAAACTACCTCCCATGCTGGCGGCGTGTCTGAGCAGTTATTTACTCCAGCAGCGTTTACACTCCCAGTTTACATTTGTCTCACTTCAGCTTCCCGATATCGGTTTTGTTTTGCATCATTTATCCACCAAATTAAACAATTCTGTATAGCTCGGTACTTCCTTCCCCTGAGAACTTCTTCAAGGCAAGCCACCTCCCAGTCTTCCCTTCCGCAAAGCCGAGCAGAGGAGGTTCTTCATCTCTGTCACCTTCGGGGGTTTCCTACAGCTACTTGCTGGAGTCTCACACCTCAACATCCTTCTCAAAAGTGGAAACCCAAACCGCACGTCCTGGTATGAGTCTCAGCAATGCAGGGTATCAGGAAACGCACCTCTTGTCTTTCCCTTCCATGCATACATCCAATCATGGTGGCAGCGACTGCTGCTACACCATCATGTTGGGGCTTTACTTGAGCTTTATAACCTCTAAATGTTTTTCTGGAGTCTAAAACCTCCCCAAGGCAGCTCCGTTGCTTTGCCATGAAAGCCTGTTTGCAAACATCTCCTAACTGGTGTAGGCTAGCAAGAGCCTGAGCCTACTCCAAATGATTTCTCTTCCTCATCATTATTTACTGGTGTAAATATAGAAATAATTCATTGCTATTACCTCATCATTATTTACCAACATAACCGTATAAATAATTCAGCAATATTCATATTATTATTATGTATAATACCATGAATTATAGGAATAAAAAAAAAAAATCACAGTGGTTACCATTAAAAAGTCAACATTAATCAATGTTTGCCTCAAAGTTCTGTAGGAGATAGCACAGTCTGCTCTGCCCTCAGAATAGGAAATAAGTGTGGTACCTCAGATCCCGCAGTATGGTAACAGTTGGCAGCTGTGGCTTCTAAAATGGTAACCACTGCAACTAGAAATTTAATTGGAAAACACATTGTATCATGTCTGTTTAGTAAAATGGAAGACCACAGTTATTTAGCACTCACCTAAACTATCAGCTGCAATGCCTTCAAACAAGTCTGTCCAGAGATACTGCTCAAAGAGCGACCAAACATTTCTGAAAACTTTCTGTAGCGCTGATCGGAATACTTCTGTCAAAACCTTCTGTTTAGATGGGAAAGGGCTTCTGGGGAGGGAATAGACCAACTTTTCTTTTTTAAATGTTAAACCTTTTATTAAATATTTCTAGTTTCAAAGGCAGAGCTATTAAAATAAAAAAGCCAGGAAGAAGGCCTCTTCTTCTTTACGTTAATTTTGTAAAGATTAATCATTATGCAAATAGCTGCCATGTCTTGTCCCACGGCATTTAGGCTGCTATTTTATTACCACGATTCTCAGACAGAAAAGGTAAAATATCCCAAATGCTGTCCAGTATTTGACTAAACTCTCTCATTTTGTGTGAGAGCAAGGCAACGTCCCACGAGGCTGCTTTAAATTCAAGTCTAGCACTTTGGTCATGGGAGGGGACGCTAAACTTCAATGACTAATTCTTCTCTTTTCAACACTATGTCCAGATTTTAAAAGAAGCGTTTCCACCAGTTGTTATGGTCAGACCGCTTTGTCTCTCCTGAAGTTATTGCGGAGCATCTTCCAAACTCCAACTACGTTGGAGGTAACTTGTATTTGACACAGATTCTGGTCACTCCTGACAAAATTGTGTGACTAAGTCCATCGTTACGCATCTTATCGCCCTCACAGCAGAAACTCAGGATTACGTACACACACCTACGTGAGCTCTTTGCACGACGCTGGGGCAGAAGAGGAGAAAGACAAAACGTCCAAATATCACAGAGACACTGATAGTTAGTGGACAACTGACAACTTAGCAAGCTCTCAATCTTTTCCTCCTTCCAAGCCATATTTTGATTCAAAATTCAAACTCTGCCAGCAACGAAAATCACCTTCCAAATTAATAGGTCATATTGGGCGTATATGAAGCCAGGCAATTACAAGTTACAGTTCCCTAAATATTGCAAGCTTCACCAAATCCCTCTAACTCGTTTGCCTGTCACTTTATAGTAAGAACAGTGAAAGAAGAGTTTAAATCGGCAGTACCACAAGAGGACTTTGATTAAAAAGGCAAAAGTTGTTAAAATTTTCAGCAGCAAATTAGCTAGGGATGCTCAACCTGTAGATTTAAGTACCTGTTAAGGGGGGAGGGGAGGAAAAAAAATAAATCGGTATCCATCATTTCATACTGGAAAAAAACCCCATCAGATGCTGTCAATGGCTAAAGGAGATGTTTCCACCAAGAGTGAAGACAATTAGTAAATTAAGAAACAATTGCAAAAAGTGGTTTCACAAGATGTAGAAATGCCTAAGACCCTTTTCTACCAAGTTCTAGTATAAGAAGAAAAAATAGGAAAAAAACCTTATGTTAAACTAATGGAATATTTTATTCCCCAGGACAAAAATAGGCAACATCGCTCCGCTCAACTCCTCCTCTCCCCAGTTTGCCTCTGCTTTTCTCACCATGGAGTACATGCGTACCAACTCCCTCGCAACTCTCAAAGTTGGCATGAAATGATTCTTGCTACGACAGACTATCCATGCTCTGTGGGGAGCAAGACCCAGTCAGACAGGGTGATGAAGAACTCTTCCACTTCAGGAAGGCTTCCTAAATTGATGAAAAATTACACCACCTTTCATCAGTATTCCATACACATCCAGCCAAATGACATTCTTTCCTCTGAAACTAGAAGTGCTGCAACGAAAAACATCCGGTGCTTTTGCCACTTAAAAATTTCTGTATGGTCATGCAACGGGTCTCGAAAATGGAAATTCTCGCTTTCTTTAACGCACTTCATCAGAGAAGGTGCAACAGTTCAGTATGGCACACTGTTACTTATCAGATGCATCAACTGTGTTTCCATAGGCAAATCTGACACTCGCAGCTATTTAGAGAGACAGCTCTCAGGTATAAACAGCACAGCTCGAGACAGGAACGACCTAACATATTGAGGCTCTGATTCAAAAGCACAAGCAGTTGCATTTATTTCACTGGGTTGGGATGGAGCCCTTTGAAAACGGCGCACGCGTACGTGTGTTTGTATATATTTCACGCAATGTAACTCTCACATTCATTTTTTTTAAATGCTAAACCCAAAGTCAGAAAAGAAAAAGACATCCCACTGAGATGGTCGCTTAAGGAGTTTCACGGTCTTCATGGAACTATCAAGCCACCTTGCGATTTTTCTTTGCGCAGAAATGAATACAAGGGAGTTGTCCGATACCTAAAAATGCAAACTAAATTACTTTGGGGTTGTTTCTCACAGCCTATACATACAGCCTACTTGTTCCTCCCTAACTTAAAACTTGCAGAACAAGATACGGAGCGTGAATTATTCCTCAGGCTCTTACTGAGCCGTGATACCAGTCATTTCTCCCACACCCCAGTAAAACATGTTTTTTTAAATATAAAGTTACATAGAAATATGCACCCTAAAAGAAACCAAACGCTGATTGAAGTTTGTCTGATGAAGCTGCCTATCAAAAGTCTCGATAACGTTAACAATAGCAAGTATTTCTTTTACTGGGTTTCAGCTTGATTACACCAACCTATTTAGGAAAACAAGAAGGAAACAAGAAAACGAAGCAGGAGCCATCTTAAAGCTCAGAGAAACCTTTTAGCGGCTTGGAAAAAAATCAGCTAACGCCTCTGTTTACACAGATCCATGACGCCTGGCTTTCACTTTCTTCTCTCACTCGGGCATCCATATGAAATGTACCCCAACGGTGTATAATTCACAAGCAAGCAAGGTCTTGGGTTCTGCTCCCCAGCCTGACTGGGCGCAGGAAGCACCAAAACCCACTTGGAAAAGCTCTGTCCGTGAGATTTCCAGGCTCGTGCTGTGGGCACTAGAAATTCAGAGAGTTGGAAGAAGCCCCAGAAATTAAACTACTGATTTGTTTTGAGGTTCACCTCTCTGTAAAAGAAAAAACAACAAACCCAACAAAAAAACCCAAACACAACAAAAAAAACCCAAAGAGACAAACCCAACGCGCAACTTCGTCGTTAAGCCCAAGAGTACGTTCTTCCAAGTCTTGCCTCAAATTCAATACGTGCGGTAACTCCTGGGTCATTAAAATGGAAAGGCTCCCTTTCGGCTTCAAGGGCAACTGGATCTGATTATATGTGCTTGGCACAATCGGATGAGTGAAATACGGACTGTCGGCCCCGGGTCTGAATTCGCTTTCTTATAGCGCGAGCCTTACCTGAAACGCAGTACTTTATGTGTTAATAATGTATCTGTTACAGCTATCCTGTGGAATGCTTAATTAAAGTGATATTTTGTTTCAGTTGAATAATCTCCGACTGTTTTATTGTCATTTGACATTAAATTGCAATTTGCCATGCCACATACACTTCTGCACACGTTGTCAATATGATCATAAAGGCGATGTTATTGACCAAGAACATAATACTTACTGAGTGCCTTGAGAAAACACTCGGGTTTTTAAAGTTCTACTTTCTCTTTTTTTTGTTGTTGTTAAACCTCAGTCGCTTTGGTTTCTTTAAAGCTCTTTGCTGCCCAATAACTCCAAGTGCTAACAGAATTTAATATTCAGTTGTCATGCACGTCTCAGCTCTCACCGCAGCGCTCTGTGAACTGTGTTCAAACTCAGGTCAGCTTTTCCTTTCCATATATATAAAATTTTATATATATATACACACACACATATATATCATGGCTTAGGTCACCACGTGCGTGTGGGACATCAGAGGCAGACGCTGTCCCTCTGCGTACCTTCTCTGCCCTTCGGCAAGAGCCAGCAGAGGGAGAGCCTGGGATGGGGGCACCCACCAGCATCGGCCCCCCACTCCCCTCTCGGGTCTCACGTATTGAATTTAGGCTCCCTCCTTCAGGCTACATGAATCATTTCTGCCATGAACTTGTGACCCTGGCTCTGTAACGCAGCGCGTTGCTCTACCAGGACCATACGGCAGATAACGCGCAGCTACTTTGGTCTGTACGAGACCTGACATTCGAAAAGCTGCACTGAATTAACGCAAGACAGTGCATATCGCTGCGGAGTTCAGTGTGCTCTGGGAATAAAACGCTTGGGTAGTATTTCCTAAATTCAGAGGAAAAAGCTAAATCCATGCCCTCTCCAATTTCACTCTGATTGAAGAGGTAAATAAAATAAAATAGGCTTACATGAAAATATTGTCTGTATTAGTGCCATGTTATTTCTGCTTTACCAGCAAGCTGAAAAAAGTTGTTGTATATTTTCTTTGTATTTCCTGCCTTAGCCTTGGATATCTGGAATTGAGCCGGTGGGTTTTCTTTAACAAGAGTTTCAGAGTACGACGTTCAGTTTAGATTAAGCTCAATACCGGCTATATTTTTCCAAGTTTACCCATCTTAAATACAGCGCTGCATAGGAAGGGTTCCCGCAACAGGCTGAAAAAAAGTCTTCCTAGTTTGGAGTTAGCGGGTTACCGTTGCCCAATCACAAAGCCAATCGTGACGGCAAAGAAGAACATCCCAACGACATCCAGGAAAACCAGCACCACGCTCTGGTCTACCAGTTACAGTAAGGTCATCCTTAGTTACTCTTTTAACGGCTCATGTGATTATATACTGAGCTATTGTCTTGCAATTCTACGTATCAAGAGAAATACATGCTCGAGTTCACTCAGGGATGTATCTTTTATCGTGACGGCTTTAATAAAGTTGCTGCATTGCCACAAGTGACTAATAATGAATATACTTTTTTTTTTTTTTGACAATGGCAAAAAAAGCATTCTCATAGAAGTGGCTGGCATGTGTAATTTGATGAGCTCACTTAAATAGTTCGACTCTGGATCTAAAAAGCAAATTATACTCACTTGACTAGTTCGACTGTGGATCAAAAAAAGTAAATTATATAAGTGGATACTGCGAGGCAGAAACATGTGGACACAGCTGTAGTGTCATGTGTCACAGCTTCGCTCCGTGCCAGCTGGCATCGGCACAAAGGCAGGCCAAGCCAAACAATTCCTGTTATTCATAACAGCAAATGCGCATTCAAAACACACAGGGCAGGCTTTATAAAATAACTCGGTATTCAAATGGATCCACACTGTGGAATTGTTTTTTAATCGCACATCGCTGCGCGCCAGGCCGATATGCCAAATTGTCCGAAGCGGTCCAGAAGTTCTTGTCTTTACCCAAAGCAGTGTAAATGCAGGTCTTGGCCCGCGTATCTATGGGCTGTTTGTGCTTGTGGTTCGCAGCCTTCCTTGTGCGCTCGGTAAATAGATGCACCCCCTCCGCGCATTAAATATTCAGCCTTTCAATTAACAAGGGTGCACAACATGCACATTTACGCCTATATTATAATCAGAACTTCCCTAGCATAGAAAATCACGTCATTAAGAAGTCTAGTTAGCGAGAAAGCAAGCAGTTAGGATAGTTTCGCAGACAAACTCCTTCTAGACTACATTTATATTTAGAACTTAAATATAAAATGCCAGAGGTATTCACTGTACTCCTCTATAAGGGGACCTCTTCCAAGTATGCAAATAGGCTCAGCGTACCTAACCTCAATGGGGACTTCATGAAATATGCCCCTACTGATGGAGAAGGGAAAG
>VZSZ01003435.1:53922-76091 GCA_013398815.1 Ibidorhyncha struthersii
TACTGAGACAACTCTTACTTGAAAAGTCTCCCCTGCCTCCCCCAGCCACCAGCCTCTTTCTCCCTCCCAGCGATCCAAATCAGTATTTTATTATTGCAGGATCCAGCCTCACTGTAGTTTGGTCATACCAAATGAATGAACGCCGACCACAGAAGGTTACGGCTGAAGTCATGCAAAACCGGGAATTTTTAATAACAGAAAGCCCAGCTCCTCAGAAGGTGTATGTCAACATCGCCACTCTGAAGTCCCTGGCAACCTGCTAACATACACCAGGTAACAATCTGGTAAGAATCTGAGAGTTTAAATATAGCCAAACTTAAAATAATATTGTGTCCCTTCCAAATTTCCCCTCGTTTATAAAAAAAAAAAAAAAAAACAAACCCAAAACAAAATAGAAGAGACCCCAACCCCCCGTTCTCCCGCAGGGCAGGCCCCTCGGTTTCTTCTAGGAGGGGCATCAAGTGCTTCAGCTCGGTGGTGCCGGAAGAGAGCGGGTAGGGGCTGGGAGCAAACCTTTTCCTCGGAGGAAGGCCAGGGACGCTGCATTCCAAGGAAGAGGAAAAATCGGATCCCTGACCACGACGCCGCACAGCCTTCTGCTGATTACGGCTCACCGCTGGCTGCAGCAGCTTTGCGTGTGTGCTCAAGGCCCATCTCTCCAAGTCTGATTATTTTAGCCAGAAAGGGAACAATGAGCTTGCCGAGTAAACAAAACAGATGTAAAAGGCTCAAGCAGTAACACCCCCTTTTTTCTCTTTCTCCACCCTTTAGCTCCTTCTCGCAGATAACCGGGCACGGCTTCTGCTGTGGACCTCAGGCCAGGGAGGTCTACTGGACTACTCCGCTCTCCACCTTCCCAAGGATCCGGCCCCTTGGCTTTTTCCAAACCAGGCTTTCATCTGCGCCAAGAGCGCGAGACCTCTTTTTCCTAGGAAACATAAATAAAGGGCTGCATATGGAGGCGATGGGGAGGGATGACATAGCTTCTATTACCTTGTTTACAGTAGCCACTCTCTAATGTCTGGTGCCTACGATTTGCCAAGCAGCATTCCAGGGTTTTTTTTTTCCTCCCCCCTCTGGAAACGGAGACGAAGAAAATTACACTAACACTTTTTTCTTTTTTCCTGTGCATCTTTTATAGCCTGTGTTCTTGAAAAGCAGCCTTTTTCCCATCTTCGGAGTGTAACTGGTGTATGGGTTAATAGATACCAGACATCTCCTATCAGGCAACATGGTTTAAATAGGCACATCATTAACATGGATTACTTAGGCCATGTCTCCTATTGAATTAGCGGTCTGCAGGCCAGCTCCAGGGAAGGGTTTGGGGGCCTGTACGCCGGGTATTGAAACATCTAAACTTTGGCCCCGACCTCAAAAGAAAGTGTGAAACGCCTTGGAAAAATTCCCAGCTCTTAGGCTTGAACTGACGTTAAAAGCAAAGCTCCTGCAGACATCCAGAGGACTATTCCGCCCCAAACCGTAACAGCAACAGGGAGAACTCAAGTGGGAGGTTCTGAAAGGATGTTGGGACTTCAGTTTAACCCTTTCCCAGCCAATGCCGCTGCCAGCTTTATTACCATCGGCTTCGGCAAGTGAGGTAGGTAAACATCCGCCTCCTTGGAAACTCTATTCCCCTTTTGAGTATGCAAATCTTTTACAGGGCGCTTTGAAAAATGGATCTGAAACGTCTAGTGGAAGATTAGACCAGACAGACAGACCGGGTACGTCTAACCAGATGGCTGCAGATGGTCCCGAAGCCTTTGGCGGTGAGCGGCACAAGTCGGTAAGGTTGTGCCGCCGAAGCTGGATGACCTGTTCTCCTCCTTTGGCAGGAGGAGGGAAAGACGTACCGGCAGGGAGAGGCGGTCAGCATAAAAACAAAATAATCCTTCCTTTTCCAATGTTAACGGCGCTAGGTATCGTGAAAACAGGGAGGGGTATTCATTTGTTGCTTTCTTTAAATATAGGGTTTTTGTATAACATCTCTCAAGTTTGTATTACGCTCAATAATATAATTAATTGAGTTCCACGTAAACCAACAGATGTTTCAGCAACAAGGGTTTGGGGCTTTTTTTTTTTTTTTTCAGTCCACCTACAATTGCTCACAGATGTTCCCTGCCATACCCGAGTGATTTTGTCAGACTCGCTGTTTTGTACGTAAAGTTAGCGACAAGCAAGTTAAAAACCAGAACGTAAAGCGGGGAACGTGTAGTCGCTCTCAGCTGATCTCTGGCAGCCACAAAAGCTGAGACCACGGTCCCACCTAAGGAAACGCGAAGCAGACACCTCAAGCACATTACTGCACATTCAGCCCTGGTTGAAACTCCTGCTGAGCCTGTTTATGACAGCATAATCCTCTCCAAAACCAGCTAATATAAACCGCTATTTTTTTATTTGGCTGTGATGGAGTTATCCGATAGCAAAATTAGATTGACCTCACTGATAGCAATACCTACTTAACAGAGACACGCGCATAAAAAAAAAAAAAAAAAGGCAATAAAATCTTGAAAATGCCCTGCGATTCCTTTTTTTCCTCCACATTCAACTGTAATAGCTTTACTGAGCTGTGAAAAAAACCATCTCTGGAATAAAGACATATTGTTACAGCCTCTGAACTGGCAAACAAATGCTTATCCAGTGTGCTTAACGTGATGTGAAGTGTTGGCAGGGCTGGAGCCACGCTCCTGCGCTGGATCCGTGCTGTTAGGAGGCTCGCTCGGTGTCACAGCCTACGGACCAGGTGGCACCAAGCCTACTGTCCTGCCACGCTCACCAAAACCCGCTGCGGATATACCTCATGTCACGGGGGGTGTGTGACGCTGAGAAAGGAGAGACAAGAGCAGAAGCAGCCTTGATTCCTTCCCTCCACGGTTAAAGAGGAGAGGTGCACAGGGGACATTCCGGCCCCCCATCGCCTACGGGAACAAGACGATGACTTGAGTGGAGGTTCCCGGTCTCCTCCGGGAGAGTGTAGATTTAAACTCAGATCAGCACCAGCCATGACATCAGCTTTGTGCCTCCTCTAAGAAGAGGAGATATTTTATTTCTGATTTTGAAAAAATAAATAATAAAATTCTGAAGTTTTCTGGTTATTTCTGGCTGCTTATTTTCTGGTTAAGGTAATAATAGTCTATTCTTAAAATACCCCTGGATAAAACAGGCTCACCGTCAAAGGTCCGAGTTACACAGTGAGGCAAAGCAACAGCCAAGTGAGGTACGTTTTGTTGGCCTCAAGTGGCTGCAGAGATACAAAACGCCTGAAGTTGGCTGACCTCACGTCCCAAAGGATGCTGTATGCCGTTTGGATTTAGACCCCGTAGCCCTACGTACCTAGGGGGCTAAGCGGGGAAAGGAAGGAAGGAAGACAGTTGGTTTTAATCGCATAATATTCTAGAAGCTTTTGAAACGCCTCGAGTCTTTTTGGACTGGGTTCAGTGGAAACGGTGTACAGCTAGCATGGAGCATTTCTGAGCAACGCCGAAGGTGCGGCAAGCACAGGGACCCGGCTGTGATGACCACAAAAGAAGGCAAGACAACCAAAGTACCTCCTGGCTATGTTTGGTCATTTATTTTCTTTTGGTTTAGGGCATTTGCCCTTCAGATTACTTGCCTGGCTTTGAAGCAGCCAGCCTAGGGCTGCAGCCATCTGGAACAGCTGCAGGAGTAACAGAAAAGGATGGAAGCTTCAGCAGTCCTCTCACTGTAGGTGTTCCTCTACCAAGGAGCTTGATGGCTCCAACTAAAACTAGCACCTTACGGACTCAAATCCCCCATTCCTTCTCGCAACATCCCCTGCCTCCCTGTCTAGCTCCCATAACCCCAGAGGAAGAGTCTAAAGAGCATCGCCAAAACATGAAAGAAATCCTCAATTAGTACGATTAACTTCACGCTTGCAGCCAGAGTCTTGGTATACCGAACTCTTTCTCCCATTAGTCTTACCAGTTTTGATTGAAAACTGGAGGTGCTCTACACGTCCATACTCGCACGGAGCTTCAGATCACACAAATTTGTCTATAGTTGCCTGCTAAGCAGTAATACGATACAAGATAAATCTAGTCTATAACCTGACAAAGCCAGCTCTTGTGGCAGTTTGCTCTGTTTTCTCTAGTTGCAAAATATTCTCTCTTCTGCTCAAAATCCTTCTAGGAGGCGGCTGAGCTTTCTCTCATAACCCCAAAAAGTGTTTTAATAAGGCTGAAAAAAGAAAACTGGCCAGCATTTTCTGCAGCAGCTAATGATTAAGGGCAGCCAAGACTAGATACGTGTTGATTTTAAAGGGGACTGATGCCCTGGCATTTTAGGAAAAATTTTCCTGAAGCTGATGACCTAAAATCATTAGCCGACACTCAGCAGTGAGAACAGGATTTCGTTTTGCAAAGACGGGCTTCCTAAAAGCACTTATTACTCAAGGGGAAGTTGAGGTGGAAGAGTCGTCGGTGGGAACCCCGCAGCAAGTAACTGAAAGGTTTCTGCACGTTCAGTTTGGAACCGGGATAACAAACGCTCTCAAAACCCCTCGTTGCCGGGTCCGATACAAATCCGACCCGACGGCTCTCACTTGTACGGACATTACGGAGTCCCTCGATGTTCCCTGGGGTACGGAAGCGGTGCCGAGCGGGCATCCCATCCCGCGGGCTCCTTCCCCGGGAGTAACTCGAGGTCTGACAGCCAGTGAGGTCACCCCCAGTCCCGCCAAAGCCTGTGTGCCATTACAATGAAGTAATAATATATTTATAACACACCTAACCACTGATGGCGTCTATTCCTGTTGGGGCTTTTTATTTTTTTTCTCCGCGCCCCCCCACTCCTTGCATTTGCACAGATGTTTTTGGAGAACTGGTCTCCAGAAAGAGCCTTGCAGAAAACAAGCTATGTCTGTTGATTCTGGCTGGCTTTTATAACGATAGTTGTTAGCAGGCAGGATTTATGCTTCAAATATCATTTTAATTTCTTGGGCTGCATTTTTAACCACAAAATGTTAATTCAATGGTGTACTATAAATGCTGCAGCTCCTTTATAAAAATGTAGGACAAGCTGTTTCTAAGGAAATATTCCGAGAGTCTGATTCATAGAAATACGACTCACATACATTTTCCATGGAATTTGCTCTAAAATATGTGTGGAATACATTCTACAATAAATTATGTACTTTTGTGATTCATTAAATCCTCTCCCCGCTCACAAGTAGCAAGCTCTTCATTATACACAAAAAAAAGTGCAATCAGCCAAAACCGGCGACATTCTCTTTCTTATCATATTCGGTGGATGCTCTCATTTCTGATCTTCAAAAAAAAAAGAATCTATAAAAGCATTTAGGGCAAGACAGCACATAAGTTAAGCTGGCACCCAGCTTTAATTTACACGAAGGCAAATTAAGGATATCTACACACGTAATTACTTCCGTGTTCAATTGAAGGCGTTAGGGCTCAGAATGACTCTCATAAAAATCACAGTGATTATTAGGAATGGATGACTACTGGAAAAGACGTTTCGAGGAATATCCACTCTCGTGTTATTTTTCTTTTTGTCACTTTGTCCCAGCAACGCTAACACTTCTTTTTGTGCTTCCTACTGGCGCACGTTTACCTGCGATGTGTTTTCACCGGCATGCATCTTCATGAAAAGAAAGTTTTAAGGTGTCACCTGTGATATTATTCATGTGCCATTTCAGCTCGCACGGGCTCACTTACCTGACAGCCAATTAGGGAGCAGAGAAAAAAATGATATCGTGCAGCTTATTTGGCTGATGACATTTAAACAACTTTAACCAACTAGCTCGGCTAGCAAAAAACCCCACATACCAACCCAACTTCAGTGGGATAAACGGTCCCCTTTGCCCCTGCTAGGATTACAGAGATGTTGAAAACGCATATTTCTGCACTCATAAAGACTTCAGCTGTCACCTGTCCTGCACCGCTTTCCGCAATAAAACAATTTCTCTTGAACGCCGGTATCGCCAGAGTTTAGTTGAACCAATTTTTCCTCTTGCTGGAAGTAACACCTCCGCAATATCCCTTGTCTGCCTTTCTCCACCCTGCTGCCCTTCGTCTCGGCCAACGTCGCAGGCAGCAGCCCTACGGCGGCAGCAGGGAGAGCTGCCCGCGAGCACCCGCCTGGGCAGCTCGGGATCCGGCCCTCGGACTCTGCCCTGAGTTTTGGGCACAGTTCGCAGCCCTAAAACAAAAGGGAAAGAGGCAGGAGCGGACAGCCTGGCTTCTATTTTGAAGGCAAGCCCCAGACTGGAAGCACCCTACAATCACACACTTGGTACCGAGAGCCAAGAGGCATTCTCTCTGCACAAAGGAAAATAAGAAATATAATTTCACCAGTCTTTTTAAATGTCATGTCCCAGCGTATCAGACTCACTTCATCTTCAGATCATCCCACCGTGCTCCATGAGCTACCAGAAGACGTGAGCCAGTGTTACCACCACAACAAACTCCCAGTACAACCATATCATTTCAATTCTTCACACATTTTCTTCCCGTGCGCACAATGCCTTTGGTAGCTCAGTAAAAGTCTCCTCTCTCCAGTCCACTGCCACGGGCTACCAGGCTGAAACAAAGCTCGGTTTCAAAGCTGAAGCATAATGACAAAGCGGGAGGGAAAGCATAAAAGAAATAAATCGGCGATAGCTGTGCCTGTGTCTCCCGAGGTTCTCCTGGCTGAGGACTCCACCCAGGGTGGGCCATCAGCTCTGCTGCCCGCCTTCCCTGTCCTTCTGGGACACGCGGCATTGAAATGCCACCTCTTGAAGAGCCGCACGGTGAAGCGGGGCAGGCTGCCAGCCCGAGAAATGTCAACACGTGAAAACCCCAAGGCCCCCGCGGCGGCGTTTTCTTTTGTCCCGTTTTCGCCTTTGCTAATACCGGTTGGGAAAGGGGCTGGCGGAATGGAAGATATTCGGGGCAGGAATTAGCTTTTTGTTTTTGTTGCTTCAGACCGTACCTGACGCGTTGGGGTCACGATGCCCAAGGTACGAGCTCGTCCTGGTTTGAGTGACACGGCATCAATTTCTCTTTCAGTAATTTTACTTTTCAGTAAGGTCTCTTCTAACGCTTGGGAAAACTGCACTTCTACAAGACTCTAGCATCTGAATTTGGGAAAATATTGACTTTCTAGACAGCTACGGTGTGTGGGTTTCAATGTCTCAGAGTTTTCGAGCTTGGCAGGTGCGGGGATGAGGAGGAGCGAGACCGGGGAACTTGACCCAAGCTGGCCAGCAAGGTTATTGCATACCATGAGCATCACATTCAGTATAAATTAGAGAGTTTGCTGAGAAGCGCTGTCTCTCCCTTGATGGCTGCCATCCTGAGAACTCCTTGCCCCGGTGTTGGTTCCCTGAGCCCCTCCCCTCCTCCCAAAGCTGCAGCACTCACCGTGTCCCACATTTGTTGTCCCCTGCTGGGAGTGCACAGCTTCCTACAGGTAGAATGGGCTGAGCATAATCTTTGTATATATTATATTGGTATCGGGATCAGTTTTTGCTCTTTATTATTATTAATGTTTATTATTTAGTATTATTCTGTTTATATTTCAACCCCTGTGTTTCCTTGTTTTTTCCTGATTCCCCTTCCCGGGTGGGGAGGGGGTCATCGGGTGAGAGAATAGTTGTCTAAGCAACAATAAATTGTTGTGGGTTCCTCAAACCATGACAGAGCCTTCGTCGCAAAATAAACAGGAGTCATAAAAATAGCAAGCAGCACAAAACACGAGATTTCTGACAGGGCAAGAAGGAAGGGGCTAGCAGTATCCCCGCCAAATAATCCGTATTAGGCAAAACAAGCAGCAGGTAGCTAGCTCCCCAGGTAGGATGGGAAGGAGAAGTAATGGCTGGATAAAGAAGCAGTTCAGAAGTCAGATTGTAAATGTACCTGTAAAGAGCTCTCTAACAGAAAGAAACGTGCTGAAGGAGAGAGAGGGCAGCAAGAGGAAGAGAGGAGGAATGTTTTTCCTCTTCTGGAGAGAATTTCAATCCAAGCGATGTTTCAGCCAGTTCCCCTTTGGTGAATCTGGACCTGACTTTTCACTTTCTGCACCTTGCCTAGTCATTTGCGATCGTACAAAGCCAAGCCAGAAATAAAGGAAAATGCCTTCAAATTTGGCAGCATTTTATACCTCTTTGGTTAACACAAAACAGAGTTGCAAGGTTGGCCAGTTGGGGTTTTTTTCCTCTTGTGAGAAAAAACACACGTATCTTACCAGTGTAACCATCTGTTCCGTATCACGCTGGGAAAAAAAACGATGGCTACTGAGGAACGTCACTACTCTGAAATACCCCTTAAAGGGGGAAAAATGGTCTTAAAGGACACCGGATTGAGGAGAAGCGGGTCCCACCAGTGTGGCAGAGGCATCTGTAGGATTTCTCCACTTCTCCCACCATCCCATCCCAAGACACTGTTCTGGGAGGTCAGACCTTGAGGAGCATCACCAACAGCTGGTCATAAGTGCTATCGCCTCTAAACCGGTTTCAAGACCTGGAGGCGTGCGCTGTGCCCTGCTAAGGTGGCTTAGGGTGGTGTTTGGTTTGGGGGTTGTTTTTTCTCTCCCCTCTCTTCTCATTGATTAGGCAGGTATTAGCAAGATACTGCTTGTCGGCTACACGTTGACCTGTTTGGACAAAGCCTGAGACATGCCCCAGATATCTGTGGAGCTCTTATGGCTGACGCTCATCAGTAGCTCTGGGCAGTTATAGCACTGGGGCAACGACGGCACGGGCTTCCCAAAGGAGCCGCTTTCGCTGTCCTAAAACCACCCCTCCAGTTGAGGTTGGCCAAACTTACGAGAGCAAGCCGGCTCTGGACATTAGCGTAGTGTCTATCTACGCCGTGCAGGATCTGTGTGAGAAGACAGAGCTTCCTACTCCCTCAGGACCACAGCATCTGTTAAATGGATCTTATAGTTTAAAAATGGAACGAGTAGGATAACCTCCTTTTGAGAAGCACCTGAAAATATTTTGGGCCGTGAACCTTCATTTCTATATTCACCTTTGAGCAGTGGGTCCAAACAAGGCCACACTCCTCCTCTTTTCCCTGTCTCCTTTATGCCTCTGAGAATTCTGCACAATAAAATAAATTATACAATTGAAATGTAACAGAGCTAAAACCTTTTTTTTACAATGCTAAATTGAACAGACTGGTCTGAGTTTTTACATTTCCTGAGCACTTACAGGCACCTGCAGAGGAGCATAAGGACTGGCAGAACACGGAACATGCTATCCTGACGTAAATGCATCACAATAAAACATTTTCATATTGCAGCTTTCAAAAGTAACATCACAAAGCGCTCTACGAGAAGTAGTAAGTAGAAGTTTAAGGGCAAAGAAGGTTTGAGGGTGAAGTTTTGAGAGAATGAAAGACTCAACAGTATACTCCTGAAAAATAAGAACTGGTGTGGAGAAAGGAAGGGGAAAAACTTCTCCATCAACCTGACCTAGATTTAAGTGTTTATTTCTTGCAAAACCAAACCAAACCCACACAAATTCATTTAGCTTGAAAATGAAATGTTCCATTAGACCTGAAACAAAACATTTTGTTACAGGCACCTGTAAGAAAAAGCAAATGACCTAGAGGGCTGGATTTTTCACACCACTGCCGCTGGTTTATTCTGTAGTTCAATGAGTAGAGTGATGATGCGTAACCTTTCTGTGATCCAAGGTCCAAGTAACCTTTCATATAAAACCAAGTAAAAGTAAAGACAAAATTTCTCCCCCTCAGATTTTTTCCCCACTTGCCATTTCTTTGCAGATTTGGATGTGCACGAATGCACATGCATGGCTTTTAAAAATACATTTACATCAGTTCCATGGAGCATAGCAGGTTTCCTGTGGTCTCCACACCCCCAGTTGAAGAGCACTGGTTTGAAGAGCTCGCTGAGATCTCAGAGACTTTCCTTACCTGCCTCCTGCAAGACACCTCTAAAGAGCACCACAGAGCATTCACATACAGCTGGGGATTTTTTCTTTTATTTTTAATTTTATTTATTTATTTATTCCAAAAACAAGTGGGATACGTCCACAAAAGGGATCAACGTTGGCTTCTCTTTCAAAATGAAAGAGTCTGGGGATTTAAGCCACTCACCCAGGACCAAACCACGCTACGACTCCGCTAGAGCAGGATTTTGATCCCAATGTCTCCCACATCCTTGCAAAAATATCTTAACCCACCAAGCTTTAGGCAGGGTTGCCATAAATTTCTTTTGCCGGGGTTGTCCCTTTGTCACCTATAATTAAACGTTCATGAAGAGAGGAAGAGACATGTTTATGGGTGAGGTCATTTATGTGGATTCAGTTCCCTTCAACAAGTCTGCGGCAAGTGCTGTAAGCAGCAGCCAACCCTTCATTTCCTGGCAATTTTATGAAAAATATCTAGCCCCAATTTTGTCTGTTTCCCAGCCAGTTTGGAACGAAATTCGTAAGTATTTTCAGAGCAACAGAAATGTCACTAATTAGCTGTCAGTGTTTAAAAGCAATTCAGTTAAGTCTGCTCGGTAATACAGAGACATTCAACCGGACCATTAGGACAAGCAAGCAGCTCAAGACATCCTTACTGGGCTGGGACAAACTGAAGGAGTGAGAAGAGGGGGGAAAAAAAAAAAAGAAAAGAAAGGTGGAAGAGGTAAGTTTTGGGTGTATATGAGTTAGAGAGGCAAAAAGATGAAGTGGAGAGCTCTGCAGCAAGCCGGCTCGGATTGGATGGAGAAGCCAGGGAGAACGGGGCAAGAATCTGCACGGGGCCATTGCAAGGCCAGGGAACCTGCAGCGAAACCAAAAACTGAACACGCGAGTAACTGGTAGACTCGTCGGCATTTCCAAAGGGGACTGCCCTCGGTCTAGTGCAGAAAAGCAGGAGCAACCCTGAGATTTTTCTCCTATTAGGTACCTCGCTCCATAAAGTGGCAAAAGCTCCCAAACATTTATGAGAAGCGGCAAGACTTCCCCCAGGACACGGGCTAGGAGAGGTGGCAGGGCCCAGGCGTGGGAGAGGCTGCACCACCTCTGAAGACCATGCGCTTAACAAGCCCTCCTGTGACCCACAGGGAACTCCTTGAGCCCTCCCCACATAATGCATCTTCACGACACCCTTTGGCTGCGAGCCACGCGGGAGGTTTCTGTGGTGACAGGAGAAGCCAGGGTCCCATAGTGTTGGAGGGGACGGGGCCACGGCCCCATCAGCTCTGCCATTAATCCATCCCTGGGCAGACGCGACAAGGGCCGAGCGCGACATAAAAATTCCATTTGCTGGGTGTACCGGTAAGTGTACTTCATCATGTCCACAGGATGCTTAGGCAGAGCTGTTTTTTCCTCTCCTGATGAAAGGTTCTGCCTAAAGTCTGGAAAATCCCTTAAAAACACACACACAGAGACAAAATATCCACGGGAAAGCTGTGGTAGGTGGCAGACTTAAGTTTTAGGCGAGCTGACTGATAAAACGGCAAGCACAGAGCAATACCGCAGCCTACAAAGGGCCAGGGGTCCTTTCTATGGGCACAAACTTCACAAAACCTACCAGCCAACTAAAAAGGGCTGGAATTGTATTTCAAAAAAAAAAAAAAGGTGAGAGACACAGATTCCTCTGCCTTGTGACAGCAAGCACGAGTCAGGAATGTTTGAGGCACTTGGATTTTTAGCTGACAGATAACCTCACAAAGGCAGCCAAATGACAGATTACCACAAAACACCAACACAACCTGAAACCTACTGCTAGTCAAAAAAAGAGAAAAGAGAAAAGAGAAAAGAGAAAAGAGAAAAGAGAAAAGAGAAAAGAGAAAAGAGAAAAGAGAAAAGAGAAAAGAGAAAAAAGAGAAAAAAGAGAAAGAGAGAGAAAGAGAAAGAGAGAGAGAAAGAGAGAGAGAAAGAGAGAGAGAAAGAGAGAGAGAAAGAGAAAGAGAAAGAGAAAGAGAAAGAGAAAGAGAAAGAGAAAGAGAAAGAGAAAAAGAAAAAGAAAAAGAAAAAGAAAAAGAAAAAGAAAAAGAAAAAGAAAAAGAAAAAGAAAAAGAAAAAGAAAAAGAAAAAGAAAAAGAAAAGTTGTTGTGCATAAGGAGAAAAAAGGAAAGGAAACAGCTATTCTGCAAGATGTAATGAGAAATCATTTTGGCTTCACCAAGCATTTTAATCTCCTGACACAAACAGGGAATTGAGTAGTTCTGGGCTGATCTTGCGGATGTACGATATGTCCAACATCCCTGGAAGGAGAATTTTCTCGTGTGATGTTGAGCTGGGCTTTGGCGAACATGAATTTAGTGGGAAAAGGATGTCGTACTGTCAAAGGATTTCACAGTCTAGACCTTACTGGGTAATTAACTGAGCAGCTCAGCTTCATATGCTTTCACTTGAATATTATCCTTCCCAGTTCTGTAATTCTTCCTTGCTTTATCGGAAATTTCCCTCCCGCCCCCCCCAAGTACTGAAGACTCAAAAGCAACCAAATAAATGTAGACAGGTAAACGGGTACTTTCCCCTGAATCACTACATCAAGATTGCATATCCTCTCTTGTGTTAACTAGCGGGGAAAAGCCTGATGCACTGTGCATGATAATAAGTGAATACCAGCTTCTTGTGCAACACCAAACACTGCAGTTATTAGACCAAAATGCAAACAAGAGAGGATCTTCCAGGTTGTACAGCTCTACCGCTCGTTTTCTAAGTTCACAGTCAACAGCCGTCACTGCAAAACCGGCCACGCTTTACGTCATGAAGTTCTTCAGCAAAACCACAGATTGCACATACTGTGAGTTGTATGGAATTCAATTTTAAGCGTTTGGCTTAATTTATGCCACTGCCCCTCATGCATATATGTGCCCAAGTGATTTCACGCAGTTGAGATGTACAACGAGCCTAACGGTGACACAAAATATCCTTACAATCAGGACAGCAGCTTTTAAATAAACCCAAAATATTAAAAAAAGTCTGCTCTCACCAGAAAAACAATTGCTCCCTTTAAAGAAACAGTCATTAAAGAAAAAAAAAAAAAGTAGCAATAAAGAATCTAGAGTAAACATCTTTTCAAAGTCTTTTCCAAAGTAGAACAAATCCCATTATTACTGGTTTCCAGAAATCTTTGCCTGCTGCTCCCCGCGCTGCGCCAGCAACTTGCGATAGAGGTGCAGAAGAGCTGCACGCTTTGACCTGAGGACCACATCAGGTTGGATCGGAGGACTAGCGCTGTACCGAGGCAGGCAGCGTATCGCCGGCCACGCACAGCTCACGCGTGACAATAATCTAGTGTGATAGCTGGGCGTTCAAATTAAAAGGCAACTAATTTGCACGTATCTAATTTGAGTCTGAAAACTCAAAGAGCAGGGGGCAGCGTACCAGAACTGATGAAATCAAAGGACAAACTTTTGGTGTGGATTTTAACCTGTATCACACAACGTTCAGAAATTCAGAAATAAGTTCATCAAACTTTTCTTTATCCTTGCCTGTCAGTTTGCTTTGCGATTTTTGGGAAGGGCTTTGACTATGCACTGAAGATGGCCGCTCCCGTGGTATTTCTTTGTCAAGATCATAAATAATAAAATCTCACCAAACACACTTTTTTTTTTTTTTTAACTCCAACCTGGTTTCCAGGTCTGGAAGGACGCACTGGGTACAAACTCAGACTGGGGGAAAGCAGCCGCCGGTATTTCTGCGGTGTGAGTACATGAGCACTGTGGTTCCACACTGCGTAAGAACAGAGCTGGGTGACACCAGGCACCGAGAGACGTCAGATGTATTTGACTTTTTTGGCTTAATCCAGACCCCACTGACAAACCACAGATGTTAGTTAGTGTATACGCGAGGGTGAAATCAGGTAAAGCTATACTTATCTCTGCCTCACGTCATGCTTCTCAAAAAGAGAGCCTGGTCTGAATCCCACGGAGAGATCCCTTACCGCTGGCTGGGCTGCAATGGGATTGCAGATTTGAATCCCATCTTGAACCATAGCAGGTGCCTAGATACGGCTCCTTTCCCATCATATATATACACACACACACACACACATATATAGATATATAAAAAATTGTCATTAAGCTACTTCTAACAGACATTCAGTGAAAGCATGACGTACCTGAGCTAGGGAACTGCAGAGGTCTGCTTGCAGATATTACTAAGATTCTTTAATTTCCAAAGGACATTTTTTCAGGACAGCATATGAATCTATGCAGATTTAGATATAGTACTTATCACATTAGTAACAGCACTAGCGATCACCTGTAAAGTGAATTTGCGGCAAATGACTGCAGAGGACTGCCTACAATAACAAACATTTACGTGCTGATTCTTCACCTGGAAGAAGTCTGCAGGGTTTCCTGAAGCTGTACCAATTTCCTAGCGTGGGATCGGGCCCCTAGCTTTTAAAGCAAGGGTTTGTCGAGGGCTAATGTTAAACTAGAAAATATTAGCTGAAAAAATTACAGCCTTTGTGTTAGTTTTTAGAGTTTACCTTTAACGCACAGACCTCCCCATCAGTATTTTTGAGCTTAAAGCAACTCAACAGTATTTAAACACGCTATGCTACTGGCCTTAATTTGGGGCAGAAGAGGTAACACAGCCTGCAGTTCAATACTTACGGAACGTATTTTCTGTGTCTATAGGTTTTCCTTAACTACCATTACTTCTATCTCAAGTAGTCATAAGTAACATTTATTAATTAATGGGATATTTGCTGAAGTTCGTTTCCTTTCTTCTTCTCCTTTACTGAAAAAAGGCACGGGGGACAAGCACAGAAGAGCTGAAGACATGCGTATTCCATTTGAAATCCATGATTAAAAAGCTTAAAAATTCAAATCAACGTAAAAAACTGTTTTATTTTAATACTGTGGAAGGTTTCAGTGAACTCCATTATTTTCACTCACTATTTGCTTGAATAATTTAGGCAAGAAAGCTAAATTATACATAAAGTGTACAGTTAGAAGAAAAAGTTCATGCACAGCCTCGGGCTATAGCCATCCCCTAATGATGTCTGTAGTCAGTGGAAAAGAACTCGTTAGACTGAGAGTAATTTCTCAGGGTTTAAATTTTTTTCTTAAAGCAATAATGTTCTTATAAAAATCTGACAAATAAGACACTATACCAAAAGCCACAAGAGAAAGGCCATTCCTAAAACCACGGCCTTATAACTTTTCATTTCACTGGGAATCTGCCTTTTCACGTACTACGTGTTCTCGTCGGCTGTCTTCAGTAATCTGATTAAGCGGGGGAAATGCATGTCTTGATATCATCCGGTTCCGACTCTGTTTAATCAAAGACCTAAAGTTTGCAGGGAGTTAAAATAAAATGCTATACAGCTCTCCAAGCGAAACCCAAATCTGCTGGGAAAGAAGGTTACCTTTCCTCTCAGTACGCAGTCATTTTTGCCAGTGCTCGCAGCTTGCTCCGTTATTGTATTTCAGGAGCAACTCAGCCCATCAAACAGTTACGGCCTGATTCGCTGCAGTTTTACACGCCCTTTAAACTTGACTAGAGAAAACGCGCGTTGCCAAAACGGACCAGGTTACCAGTACTCGATAAATTGCTTCACCTCTGATCGCACATCTCTCCTCTCCCTACCTCAAGACCAGACACCACAGAAAGCGGAGCTGCCGACAGCAGCGAACTCGGTTTGAGCTATGCCACAGGCAGGACCTAAGAACAAGAAGTCATTGTATGGAAATCAGCTGATACTAACTTTGTTGATCAGACTCATCATCTTTTGATCAAAGTAGCTCAACTAGATCAGAGAAAGAGACAAGGAATTTTATTCAAATTACTCCTTAGAATCCTTTGCATAAAATGAATAACTTGCTATAATATTAATGGTTTTACATCACTTTATACTTGTATTATTCTGTCACATTAGTTTAACATTACTACCATGTACAGTGGTTTAGCATTAATGTGATCAGAAGAGGAATTACACGTGCACTTTCATATTGTTATATTGAAATCAAGGTCTTCTATGACACTAATATGAAGCAAACCTCAATAAAATATAGACTTTCTAATATAAAGACATTTTTATATCATGTCGGAGCAAGAACACGTATTATTTCTTCTCAAAATCACTTGCAGCACGGCACCCAAGCAAGGCGGCGGGGGGAACGGTGCTGTGTCGACCCCAGTTAGAAACCAGTGCAGCCCTTCGCTGTCCCGCTCCGCAGGAGACCCACGCTGCCTCCCAGCCTCTGCAGGTCACGCACGCTCCCCAAAACCCACGCTCAGCAGAGCAAAAGCAGGGAAGCCCAGTGCCCTTGAGGCAGATGAATTACTGCTTCCTAAATCTCAACAGTCGCATGGACCGCAGAATAGTCACTGAGTTTCCACGACTCTCTAGCAGCCCTCTACCATTTGATAGCAGGACCTGGACCAGAAGGACTAGAAGGTCCTCTGTGAGCCACCTCTCTCCTCTGTGGCACATGGTAGAGCTCAGAAGCAGCAAGCCTGAAGTAACGTGGGAGGGAAGGGCTTTCGGTCCTCTTGGGACATCTCCTCCAGCAGGTTTGGGACAGAAAAGCCAGGGCACCCGGACCGCAAGAATAAAATGGCGGAACCACCACAGTTGCCTCCCCTTCTGCTTTACGCACCATACGAAGCACGGCTGGAGGACAAGGACGTCTGTCTGGTTTAGGGAAAAATCATACAGCTGGTTTAGAAAAGTTCAAAGCACCAAGTATTCAGTTAACGGGCGGGTGGAAGACAGGGACTAGTGCTTGCAGACGTAGCTGGGACGGAGTCAAAAGTAAGGCAGGATTTGTAGCCATCTCTGGCACAACCCTCACACCTCTCCTGCACCCAGCAACAGCTAGATGCAGCAGAGAGCAACACCCAGCATTTCCCCACTCCTGTTAAGGTTTTTTTGGGATGTAGAAAACTTCACTGCTCAAAACAATCCTCTTGGCTTATTTTATTTACCTTTCTGGAGGATGAGGGTATTACAGACGAATACACTGTAGAGCAGATGAGTTCATGGAAAACAAACCAAGAGAAGCACAACTGGTGACTGCCAAGTCCCAACCGTTTCCCTTCCACTGAGCACAGAGGTATGGCCTCACTAGCTCTGCCCCCGGCTCGTGCGACAGTGAAGAACTCTCTCCAAAGACGTGCTGCCAAAGAACCGTGGAACGCCATGCTGCGAAAACAGCTAACACACCCCAAAAGCACCTGGAGCCTCGGGCAGAGAGTGCATCTAACCAAGTGCCTCTGTGTGAGGACAGGACCTCCGAACCCACCATTTGGCATACTAACAACCTCCTCCTCCCCAGAAACTGCCGTACGAGGGAGGTGTTGACTTCAGCTTCACCGCATAGCTGAGACAAGCACCGGCCGTCCCTCCTTCAACCTTAATCCCAGAATGGTTGGGGTTGGAAGGGACCTTGAAGACCATCTCGTTCCCACCCCCCTGCCCTGGGCAGGGACACCTCCCACCAGCCCAGGTTGCTCCAAGCCCCGTCCAACCCAGTCTTGAACACCGCCAGGGATGGAGCTTCCACAACACTACCCTAAAATCAAGATCTCATTGTTACACTTCTCCCTCTTTGTTAAAATAGAGAAGAAACCCTCATAGTTATTACTATATATATTTCCTCTATTTACTGTATTTCCTCTTACACTAAAACCCACTACCACCTCTCTGGCAGAAATCCTTGCAGAACTGAAGGCAACGGGACTGGAATCTCCTAGTCTTGAGTGAGAGAATGATTTTAAACCTGGAAGCCAGCAATCGGCAGGTAACGTCTCTACAGAAAGCAACAGAAAACCATATTCACAGAATTTTTAAAAAAAAAAAAAAAGGTTTACTTTTAAACAATAGCAACCCCCTCCCCCCCTCCTCCCAAAGTCCGGTTAATCTGTGTCAAGCCAGTTCACCGCTGCCATTAAGAACGTCCCTCTGCTCGCCCCTCAGAGGCGCAGTCATCAGCTCTACATACTAATGGCTTTCCGCCTTCGCATCGCCTTCCCTTCTGAGAGTTCTCCTCCTGGCTCCTTGCCACACCATCGTCGTCAGGAGATCCCAGCGAAGCAGTGCTGCTCAGGAGCTCCGAGCTTTGCACATAATTCAGCCACCGAAGCTCGCCAGGCAATGGCAGGGTAGAAAAGCATTTCTTTTTTAATTATTTTTTTTTTTTTTTTTAGCACAAGGCCACATTTACAGCTGCCGGTTTGTTTGGTAACCACTGAAAATGCCACCGAGTGTCTCAGCCGGCAGCAGCAGACCTGCTGGGCCGTAGGAGGTCATCCTGGCCATAGGAGGCAACCCATACTGTATGCTTCAACAGCCTCAGGCCCAATCTTGTAGTCCTCTTCCGTGCACCTATCACTAAATAGCTTCTCCCTTTGGGCTGATTTGATGCTCTGCTTTTGCCTGTATGCGCCCCTTTCTCTCGAGAGGTTTCAGGTCAAGCTTTCCGCCGGCACTTGAGCAGGACCGCTGCGATGTCTGAACTGCATCTCTGGTCATTCGGTGACACCACCACCTCCCAGCAAGCGGTGAAGGAGGCAGCACGGGGACTTTGCTGCCTAATCCCACCTGCCACGTCAGGAGAGATCACAGCGAGACGGGAAGAGCTACCCTACGGGAAGAGGACCCACACTTTCGCCCCACTTAAGCATGTAGATACAGAGACTCAGACTCAACTCCCTAACCGTGCCCACCATGATCATTTGCCGCCATCCAGGAAAGCTCCCCTTCTTTCTCCTCGTAGCCGTTCCCAGGGTAAAACACTCTTTATCCAGAATCACAAAGATTTGCTTATCAAGCTGGATTTTTCTCTAACACCAGAATTTGTACAAAATAAAATACACTGACTTAAAGAAAACAGAGAAGTTGAGCTCTACAGTGACGGGGACAAGAGAATAGCCTTAACCAGAAGGCTTCAAAGTCTCCCAAAAATACCGTCGCAGGATCCTGAGTACTTACTAAATACCAGACAGCAGTGCTGCCCAGGAGGAGGTGTTTGTGGACAACAGCTAGTTGCAAAGCAAGCGCTTTGCTAGACTCAAAGGTGACACTCCAGCAACCAATCAGCTAGAGGGTGATCAAGTTTGGCAGATCAAAATATCAACCACTGAAAACTGGAAAGGTGCTTCTGACGTACGTGGAAGTATTCCTGCATCCATCAAGCAGCTTCTTCTGCCCTTACACCCCACACCACCACCCCCTCCCCCAGCACCGCAGAAGACAGTTTTGCAAACGTGCTGTGCTCAAGCCCTTCGTCTAGGTAGGACGAGCAGGGGAACGGGCAGATCCTTTGATGTTCCAGGGGACACGTGCCACACCAAACCACCGCAGACTACTGCCTCTGCTCTCTCTACCGAGACCGCAGTGGTACGAGGAACCAGGACTGACCAACCCCAGCCTGTCAGGGCTAAATCTGACGTTAGCCTCAAGATAAGAGGTGGTTTGCTTTTTTTCCTGGAAACGGTGTTTATTCCAAGCCACACTTCGAGTTCATGCATGGGAAGGGAATTTAAGTCAAAATGAAACGTGAATTTATTGTGTTTTCAAACCTCCAAGGCTCCATTTTGGTACTCAAAAGTCTGAGGAGGTTTTCTGAGTGATGGGAACTCTTGCTGCTGAGGATGCTCTGGAAATCTGACTGCTGCCATTTAAGAGCCTTTACAGTTTTCTCTCCAGTTATGGCTGCTGTATGTTGAAAAAAAAAAAAAGTCTTCTGCAATTTTTAAAAACGTGCTCTTAATTATATAAGTCTTTAAATTGCTCTTCTCTGTTATAAAATTAACAGCTCATCTTGAAAAGAGGAGGGGGGGGGAAGAGGTATTAATCTTAATTTAGACACTGACGCAAATGAGAGGCAAAATGCTAAGCACATTCAGGCTGGGCCTCTGTATAAGCAAGCACCAGACCACAAAGCCACCGATTACGCAGCCATGAGGGACCAACATGCTCAGCTGGCGCAGGCCACAGCGCTTCTAGAGTCGATTCCTGGGAGAGATCTCTCAGAAAAACCTGCCATCTCCCTTTTGAACATTTTTCATGCGGAAGAACGCGTCGCCTTTCCCTCTCAGCCCTTGGGAAGTTCATGATCTTCATCCTGCTATGTTTTGAGTCTGAACTCATCTAGCTCCACCAAACATGGGTTGGGCGTGGGGGGACAGACTGGGGACAGAGCTACCCTGCGGCAGGGCTGGAGAGTCTCTTGAAACCCCTTCTGGGGACTGCAAGTGGGATCTGGCTGATTTACCACAACCCTTGTGTTCCCCACACATCTTCTCCCAGAAGGTGATCAAGTCTCCCATAACCTTCAAGCCAACCAGACTGGGTTTCCTCAGCTTTTCACAGTAAATGAGGTTTGCCAATCCTTTAGTCACTGCCGTGGGTTCTCCGCCGCTCGCTCCTCTATGCTTTTGCGACCCGTACACCAGAACTGTTGAAATCCTGACAGCTGCTCATCCCAAGTTGAGGAGCTTTGGCATTTATTTGCCTACTCAGACGCCATTTCCATCAGCCTTTACGACTTTTGGACCCTCACACACTGAAACCTCCCCACTTAGCCCATGTGGCCGATAACCTTACATGCGGGTATCAAACTCCACCATGGAAGTTGTCACCCAGGACTCTGTTTTCCAGTAAAGTCTTCGCAGTGACGCTCCACAGGGATGGGAAGCGGCCGTACTCCAGCAAGCCCCGGGCTGACAAGCAGGAGGCGGATGGTGCGGCAGGATGGGCACCATAAGCAACCTCGTAAGTCCTGTAACGCTGCATGCAACCACCTCAAAAATCTCAACCTCTCACTTAAAAAAAAGAAAATCAATTCACCTTTCTGTTTTTTTTTTGTTTTTTNGCTCCAGTCTCACCCTTCAAATCGTTAGGCACCTTTTTCTCATTGCCAGACTAAATTCACAGCCGACGTACAGCCGTTTGTTCTCATTTATAGCCATTTGTCCCTGTTGTGATGCAGTGTTACAGGGAAGCATTTCCCTGCCACAAAGGACACCCAGGACATTGGGATTCTCGCCGTTGACTCCCAAGGCTCTGGAATAGGCCACCGCGGTAGGGCTGGGGGGGGGAGGGAAGGGATAATCTTCATCTAGAATACAGAAATATGAGAATAATCATATTCAAGAAGCTACTTTAGTCTGATTTGTTTATACATTACCCAGGCATTTTATTTTATTATGCATTTTAATAATGCAAGGGCTTAAAAGCTGGAAATGAGCGTATTCCATGAGCTCAATATATTTCAGTTTGTACATCATCAATTGTTTTTCCTTGCGATTATGCAGTTTTACTTTATCATCCCTTTGATAACAATTTCTGCATAAAATCTGACTTTATATTTCATTTTTCCCCGTCTGTTATCTTAGCAAAATACCTCCAAACCACCCTTTGTACTGCTGTACTAATATAACAGATCAGGAGAAGCTGTGGCATAAGAAATCAAAACCATAATAATGTCTTTGGGTTTTGCATTTTAAATACTGCATTCATTGTTGCACTGAGGTTTGAGATCCCTTTTCAGACATTACTGAGATTACCTTTGGTAATGCCTATTTCATTGTACTTTGATATAAAATAATGTATGTCATAAATCATCTAAGTGACTGTCATTAGAGTGAAAAGCACCTACTTATGATATGTAACAATTTGCTTTTCTAATTTGAAGAGGATTGAGGTATTTTAATTATATAAGGTCTAAAGCCCTTGTGGACGAAATTACAATTCAATGTAAAAATCACTTTCTGCACAGAGCTGTAAGTTAGGAAATGATAACAGCTATACTCATCAATTTGTATTTTGGGGCTGGACTAAATACAGGAACAAACGGAAACATTTTTAATGGGCAAAGATCCATAATTTCAGGAACCAAGAATCTGAGAAAACTCTTCTTGTTTTTAAAATAATCCCTCTTTAACGTAGCAGACAAAAAAAAAGTCACCTTCACCGATTATAAGCAGAAATTCTTTCAACCTAAAGACAGACTGAAATTTGGGGTCGTAGGAACTTCATGAAAGTACAGGCAGGGTTGGACAGAGCGCACGATTTACCATTATCGGTGTGCTTCACATTTTCAAGATTGCTTCCATTTGGAAGTGAAATGGGGGTTTGGAGCCTTTTCTGTGCAGAACAATTTAAAAATTATTGGAGCGCTTCACTTTGAAGGTGATCGGGGCTCTGAACGCGTACATTGTAGAGAAATTTAAAATTATGAGAGCTCTTCAAATTGTTTAAAACATTGATTATATATATATT
>VZSZ01003435.1:78697-116076 GCA_013398815.1 Ibidorhyncha struthersii
CACTCTTAATTTCAAGGTTGCTAGATTTAAGCCATGTGGTTTGGTTATTTCACCCCCCCATCAGGGACATGACATTTTGGTCTGGATCTGAATGTCGCCAAGCTGTGCAGAGTCATCTCCCTTTTCCACGTCGCAAAGAAGGAGCAAGAGACAGGGAGGAGGGAAGAACACCTCATTCCAATGAAAGAGCAATGAAATCTTTATTTAGGCGAGCCATCCGCTGGAGTCTGGCCAGCTCCCTGAAGCACTAACCTGAACGCAGGTGACCGACAGCGCTGGCCTGACAGTCACATACTCAGCTTTTAAATCTCTGCCAAGAACTGGCAATCGGGCACCTAGAGAGCGGCTACTGGGTTGCTCTGGGGACAGCCACCGACTTCTGAATCGCCATTTCTCACTCTTCTTCCCCTTTCCTTGGATGTTTCCTATCCAAAAACCGGCTTAACGCTTATGAAACAGGACAGGAACACAACCCAAGATAATTTTGCTTTGGTATGCACCTGCTCATTTACTCCAACCCCACCCAACAACTGCAGAGTTTTAGATGTTTTTCGGCTTTGTTTTTGCTTCAGGTATACGTATAACACTCCCTGTGCCTTGCGCAGGTCACCGGAGGATGAGAGAATGTCACAGAACGAGTTTGCTGTTTTCCTAACCTGAAGAAAGGCCTTATTTAGCGCACTCTTTCACACCCATGTACGTCTCCGAGACAGCACATACTTCTTGAACAAGCTCGTATGGTGGAAAGTACGGGGGGGGAAGGAGAGGAAAAAAATTTGCTGAGTAGAAATCTTCAGCTGACCTGTGCAGTTTAATGGGCTGGGGAAAGCCAGAGTGGGAAAGAGGAGAGCGGCAAAGAGGAGGCGTCCAAGAACGTCAGAAGCGGTGCCGATATCGCAGCCACCTTGGCTGCAGCTCTAGCTTCCCACGCTGGCACTTCTCTGACAGCACAGCTGGCCTCCGCGCCTCAAGCCAACGATCCCCAGCGATAACCGCGGCAGTAGTCACACCAAGCGCTGCGGCGACAAGTGTGAGATATATCACAAAGGTGCAGGAAGGCAGCAATGTGGCACTTCTCGACACGACACCTAATGGGTCAGCCTGATGCGAGGCTGCTCCGCATCCGTTTGGCCATATCTCCCTACCTTCGGTGTGAAACCCTCATTTTCTCGTTAGTCACACTAGTGTTCCAGCACAGTGAAGAAAGGTTTAATTTAATAGCAAAATAGTTAAAGCTCTAAGTGCTACGATTACATATAAGACAACAACTTGGAAAGTTAACAACAGCCTCGTAATTAGGGATCTGAGTGAGACATCACAAAGTTCAGGCTTGAATCCATGTTCTGCCACGGTTTTTGGTATTATTTTTGGACAGTCTCTTAGTTCTGTATGATTCAGTTCCCCATCTGTAAAATAAATGCTTCTTTCCTTTCTTCGCATCTTGAATTACATTCATTTACTGTACTGAAAGCCACGGAGCCCAGATCTTATCCGGGACTTTGAAGAATTGTATAAAAGAAATCGCTACGATTACTTAGGCACACAGATGCGTGTGCATGCACAATGAACCATTCAAACTACTGCTCCAAACTCGCTCACTACTTCCCAAATGCAGAAGAAAGAATACTTCTATTCCTAAAGGCTGTCCCAAGTAGTAGACTTCTTGCCCACGCTTTAGACATAAAAGCCAAGAAGAAAAGAAAACAGAATATTTCAGAGGTCAGTGAACATTTGGGTGATTTACAAGTTTTTTATATGTTTGAAGGTGTTAGGACTAAGGAATATAAATTATTATTTACCTTACAACAATTGTGAACTGTCCCCCAGCTTGCTCTCAAACCACTACGTTGCATTTCCCGGGTGCACACTGATGGAGCGGACTCTAAGTTTAGTGGTGCCTCATGTGAGAGGGGAAAAAGCTAATTGTGGGGTCCTCCATCCCACCTGCCTGTGCCACACAGCCTTTTGGTTTTATGGAGAGGTAACAGCTGTAGAAGGGAAGTGATAAGAGAATGAGAAGGTCTGATATAGTGCCCTAGATGTGTTTAATGCAGCAGAGATATATGTTCTTAAACTGTCATCTAGTTTTATTTCATAAATCAGAGAAATGAAAGATTACTGCAGACACCACACAAACATTGACCCCTCATACTCACAGAGCATCGGCCAGAACACATGGCCTGTGGCACACAGGCTCACATCTCCAACTTCTTGACTTAAACCACAATTTTATGCAAGGCTGGGAGAAAATGCCGAAACCACACAGCACAAGGAGCACTCATTTGTGACTAGGGATGGATTCCTTGCCAATCCATCACAGAGAATCAGAATACTTTGCTCTAAAAACATCAAAGCAAAGCTTTTTGACCGAAACGGTTTACCAAATCCAACATAAAATTGACAGGAAAAAAAAAATATTGCCAAGTTCTCGTCTGAGATCCTCTTTGGAACTCAATAATATGATTGGGAACAAAGCTTCAGAGAAAACAGTGCTGCATTTGGAAAGCAGGTGTCCGTGTGCATGCACCTGAGCTGCTCTCAGAGCGTCCTGATCCTGACTCGTCTACCCACAGAGAGTCTAGAAATAACACAATTGAAGTAATTGACTGCAAAGATTAAAACAGTAGCATAAACGTCTACGTGGGCAACTGCTGCCTCCAGATATTATTTTGAGTACTGATTGTTTTCAAATCACAAGACTGTAAAAAGACCTCAAGAGGTCTTCTAATGCATCCTTCCCCAGCCATCCCGCAGGACAGGGGTGACTGTATTCATTTCCTTGCTGATAAATGCTTTTCTAACCTGTTCCTACTGACCACCAGGAACAGAAACTTCATGGCTTCCCCAGGCAATCTCCTCTAGTTCACCGCTACCATTATTTCTGGAGATGTTTTCCTAGCATCTAAATCTGGAACTTTCCTGCTGTGATTCTGGCCCCAACACAAGCTTGTAAAACAGGTAATTTATTTTTTTCAAAAGCCTTTAACGTACTGGAAAATATCTTCATCTAACTGTAGATAGTGTCTCTTAGCAGACAAGAGAACTTTATTTTTTTTCCAGTTCCTCCTCATAAGCCATGCTTCCCAGACCTTTGATTATTCTCAGTGTTATCCTCTGGACTCTTCCCAACTGACCCACATTTGTTGAAGAATAGGAGCAAAACTAGTTGAGACCTTATCAGTGCCGAGCAGTACATATGGTGTCTTGAGAGTTAGATGTTTAATAAGTTCCCAGTACAAAGACTGCCTTTCTTTACAATACTATGACTTTGTTTAAAATTTGCATTCAGCTTGTGATCTGGCTATCATTCACCAAAACTTCCGTGACGTGTTGTCACCTGCCCAGTAGTTACGCAGCCCACGCTCATGCGGTCGATGACTTCTGAGGTTAGTCCCCAGCTGAATTCCATTCCTTTTTTTTTTTTTTTCCTTTTAATTTTTGGACCAGTTCCTCAATTTGCGTATGCCTTTCTAAATTCCTAATCCTGTCCTCCAGTATATTTGCAGGCCGTTACAGCTTCATGTTGTCTGCAAATTTAATAAGCATACTCTCTACTGCGCTGTGCAAGTCATTAATGAGAACACTGAACAGAGCTGGAAGCAGGACAGAGAGCTGTGGAATATTACACATCACATTCTTCCAATTGGATAGGGAAATGCTGATAACGATACTCTGGATACAATTAACCAACTAGTCCTGCACTCAGAGGAGTCTCATCTGGTTTAATCTCTTTTCCTTTCTCCATTAAAGTACCTGCCTTCCATCTACCCTTTTCCAGTCCATTCTCAGTGGATTCTCAAAAAAGGCTAATGGTTCAGGAATGGCTTCAAAAACTGCGACTCATCAGAGCCTACGCAAGAAGGGAATGTCTACTCTGTCCAGGTACCCCTTCCTCCCCTGCTGTAGGCTGAGATCTAACATCTTCACTGACGCTGGACCCAATTTATTCATTAATTAAAATCTTTTGACTTGGACTGCATGTGAATTTTCAAAGATGTCGGGAGACTTGAGCTGTGCGTCCAGCACTTAAACCTGGCAATTTAAAAAGAAACTCGAGACCTTACCTATACCTCATGGCTTGACTTGAAATCAGAGCCCCAATCGCTCAAGCAAAAGGTCAGAGGTACCTGAAATGCAAATCCCGGCTCCGGTAACGACTTTGAAAGTTAACTGCACAGACTGAATGGGTGGCAAGTCTAGATTAGGGAATACGCGGCTCTTTGCTCCCAATCCCAATCCTGAGGCTGAAAAGATGGGATGCTACGGAAGTACTGTTTCACACGCAGTGTCCTCCCAGAATTCGATAGCATTAGTTACCATGAGAGCTAAGCACTTCTGTCTCTCTGGAGCCAGCCAAGGAAAGTAATCCAAATTAATTTTAAAGCAGGATTAGTTAAGTCAGCTAATTAGATAATTACATCTCAGCAAGGAAACACTTACGGAAACCTAGGGTGGACTAAATCCATTTTCAAAGCCAAGCCAACTTTAGGCGGATTTCATTCTGCGCAAGGGTGTCCACACAGCTCGCGCACTGCGGATTCACACCCAATTCAAATGAACTTCCCCGGTGTCCCTTTGGGGGCAAACTAACACAGAAAGAAGCGAGCATCATGGATTTAAAAAACAACAAAACAACCAAAAAATGAAAAAACACTACAAAAAAAAATCCAAAACCACACACCACTTTTTTAAAATTACTAGCTCGATGATTCAGACTTGGACCGAAATCTATTTCCTATGTGTTACTTAATCAGACAGCAAGCGAGGAGCCAAAAATAGAGCTGCGTAGAAGCACGCCGAGCAGCACACAGAATGGAGCTCCATCCCCTCTCCCCAGGCATCTCACAGCTTCGGACGGCTGGGGAGTAGCCGACGAGGTCAACAAGGTTTTAGGGCAGCGCGGTGTGTGCTAGTTGCAAACCTTGCCTAAACCACGGTTTTGTTTTGAAATCGGGTATCAAAAGAGGAGAGAAAGAAAGAAAACACACTGGTTTCGTGGCATTTTCACGGCAGAGCAGAGTGGTTGGCTGTGAATATGTTTGCTATGAGAAATGCAAAGACAACTCGTTTCTGATTCTTCCCCACCCCCCGCAAAGTGTTATGTATAACTGATGAAGCAGCGCTTTCCGCTGACCTTTTGCAGGCAGTTAAGAAGGTATTTTTGAACCGATACCTAAAAACAGATTCAACAAACCCAGGCAAAGATGGGACAGCCTTACCCACACCAAGCTAGACAGCTAGCTCTCTTGCAACCAAAAAAGGAATTTTTGATGTTTTTACGGCCTTCAGCGCAATGCAAAAGCTTGTACCAAGTTCTCTGGCATCTAGTTGCACGTCAAGGAAAGGATCATTTCCAAGTGACACTGGAAAACCGCCATTTTATATAGGACACGTAGAGAGTGGAAAGCCTGAATTTCCCTATAGATCTTTCACACCATTTTCTCAGACAAACCCCACTTTTCTAGCAGAGCACTTAGGCAACCTCCGAGCAGAACCAGAAGACTTTCTGGATGACCAGAGTCCCCAGCACCTTCCACGGGCAGCATAAGCCCAACCTCGTGGTAGAAGTTCTCCCTAGTGTGGCCTGGCTTCGCGGCACAAAATACACGGTTGTTCCCAGAATTAGCCTGCACCGCCACGGCACAGCTCACTCTCACGGGAGGCAATGAAACGTTGTGCTCTGGAGAAACTGCGAGGGCTTCACGTCCCTTTGACCCTCCACAAGGTCTTTAGCCCCGGACGCAGGACGGTCCGAGGCTCTGCCAGACGCCTTTAGCATCTCCTCACTCTTACACTACTGAACCAGATCAACACTTGGTCTGGTTAGGTCTCTGCTCAGTGAATTTCCAGAGGAGCAGAGAGCACTGGAAAGATGTAACACCTTCCTTGTTTTAACACAGCGTGACTTCAAGCACAGCCGAAGGAGCCCCGAGTCAGCCAGAACTGAACCTGCTCCTTAAACAGCCACTAACGCATCGGCGACTCCAAAGGCATTCATTAGCTCTATTGCTAGATGCTATCGGAACAGAAACTGGAGTAACTGACTTTTAAAAATAGCTAAAAATCAGTGAGACAAGCAGAGAATAAAGAAGGGCTTTGTAAACTAACCGCCCCATCCTAACAGAACAGGTCCTTCCCTGCGAAGTGGCTCTCAGCCCCACCATCCTTCCTTAGGTTCCCGAGCTGCCACAAACTCCGGGCCACCAGGAAAAAGTCTCCTTTTCCACAAGCCCTGAGGCCAGCCTGCGTTCCTGCTCTCTGGACCTCACGGCCTTTCCTCTACCCAAGGGGAGAATTGCTCCGGGAAGTCCCCTCAGAAAAACACATTCAGTGATCCCCGGGAACGAGCGATATCCCTCTCCAGCCAAACTGTTCCGCCTGACCCAGGAAGGCAAGCGGACAGCTTTGCCCTCTGCTGCGCCCACCCAGCCCACTCAGCAGTAGACATTAGCGGACAGTAAGTGCATAAATAGGGGCTGTCACAAAGCAGCTCGAGCCTCACTTGACAAATGGGCCCAGAAGTCACTTCACGACCTTGCAGAGATTAAAGTCCATCTCAAAATATTACCAGTCAAACGAAAAACATTTTGCAAGGTCCCCACTATCTCCACCGCTCGCTGACCTTACGGAGTTTGAGGATGTGCAGGCAATTTCTGGCATTTTGCAGAATCAAGTGCTGCTCTAACCTGAATTAAAAGAGCATCCCAATCAAACAGCAGATAGGAAAGCCGCTGAGCTGAGGGGCTACTGCCCAAGCAGATTTGGAAAATGAAAGCTCTTTAGCATCATGAAATGCCTCACCCTCTAGTACGGATCCCCAAATTCTCCAACTTAGTTTTTTCTCTGTTAGCCCCCAAAGTGACAACGACCTGCCGAGCACACAAATTATTTTTTATTTCTGTAATTCCTTAAATGAATGCACGTGTCTTTTGTAAGAGTTGGTTTTCCCAGGCATTTAGAAATACTCCTGGTTTTCCTTCTTGGGAAGACAGTAGAGGAAAATGGGAAGCATCACACGTGTGTACAAGGAGATGGTTACGGAGCTGGTTATGGCTCTTTGCTCCGTCACCGGGGTATTTATCTTTTGATCAAACCACAGACACATTGGTAATTGCACATTTATGACAAGGACGGGTTTCTGCCGTAGCATTTGTGTAGCAGCGAGAAGTGATTATCTTGTGACACAGTTCTATTATACCGTCCTCCCACTGAATCGGTTTCCTTAGTGTTAACTGAAGCACTTGAATGGTTTTGCTTTCTCGTTGTCTCAGTACAGCAGAACGACTGTGAGCATAACTTGAGAATGAAGAGTGCTATTTATCCAAATGAGTCCTCTGGTGCCTTCTTGCACCTAGGCTGCCTTATTTCATTTAGTTTGACTCATAAAAACACAAATATGTGAGAATTTATTCCTTTGCCAACAATTAAAGGAGCTAGTCACAAATAAAACGTGCCTTCATCTGAGAGACCCTTTCATGCATAAACTCCTTAGAAGGGAACGCATTTGCAGAGCTCACGGGGAAATTCCTTCCCTTTGCATTGAGGAGTCTCCCCAAACCCATCACCTTGGCGATCACAGCCAAAACGGTAAGGCACGGACACAGGTGAGGCGCTTGCTTTACCTGAGGGTAAGTCCCAAACTACTCGACGTGAAGCTGAAGGAACAACATGGCTGTGCCTTCCCGGGATACAAGACCTCTCCTACAGAGACGATGGCACAATCCCCATCTGCTACAGCGAGCGGCTCAGCATCGAGCCCTTGGTGACGTATGTGACACAAGGAGCAAGTTATCACGTTCACCATCAGCTTCAACGGTCAGCCTGACTAAAGTCTCACGCTGCCACTATCTAATTTGAGGTGGCAGAGACAGAAATGACAAGAGCAAGTGTCCGTCCGTCCCCCCCCACCAAAAAAAAAAATCACTACCAGAAGGTCAGCCAGTCAGAAGCTGAGGAGAAGCCACCTGGAATGCCGACAGCTCCGTGCTCAGCTGGGGTGCCACCAACCCAAACAGCAGGCTTGGCCCCACTGTAAAGCAGACCACTGCAAGTCCTTGTCATCACCTCGATCCTGAGCTGATCCCAGGGCTCTTTTGCCATGGATATTTAAGTCCCTGCGCGCTAGCAGGTGTGGAGCCCTCAGTGCCAGTGAAGTGACGAAATTCGGTGGCACACAGAGGAATGCCACAGTGCCGAAGCGCAACATCGAGCTCCTGCCTTCGCTCTCCTCCAGCGCACCGATGACACTGCCCGACTTTCCTCCAGGTTTTGGATCGGCGGGAAACCCTACGTGTGGCACAAAACAACGCGGTGGCAATAGCTGTGCACACAGTCACACAACACCACACCGAGCCCTGCAGGAAAATCCTCTCCCCGGGGTTCAATAATAGACATAAGGTCTTCCCTGTGATTAAGGCATGGGAAGGCGCTTTATTCGTCAGCGACGCGGGTTGCTGTTAAAAGCATTAGAGACTTTTGCCAGCTGTCACCACTGCCTTTTGAGTGTTAAACGTAGGTAAAAGCTCGAGCTCTGGAATTAAATGCAGCTGCTTGGTGCACTTCAGATCACGGATATACGGGATTCGGTTCCCTCTCATCCTCCCCACAGACCTCGCAGGCATTAACCTCTCTGAATGTCTTGGGACAAAGTTTGTAGCTCTGAACTTTCCACCACAATCCCAGGAAAAACCAGGAGAGCCCCAGATTCCTTTTACAGGATAAGCCCACTCGTTTCACAAACTGAAGGAAAAATAATTAAAAAAAAAAAACAACCCACAAAACAAAACCCACAACAGGGAAGGTTTTGCCAAATCTCAAACCTGTTCATCAGCGTGAGGCGGGACATACGGTTTTGCCGTCCAGCCAGCTCACCAGATACAACGGGAAACAACACCAGGGCGCCCAAATGCAGCAAAAACCAGTTGAAAATAAAATACAATTTAAAAAAAGGTTAACAGAGGAACTGGTGACGCCACGGAGCCAGCGCAGGCGCAGCCTCCCACCACTATCTGAACATGTCAGAGCGCCTGCGGTTATTCTGTCCTCGACAGCGTTCATTTATCCAGGACTAAATATGAGATTTCTAAGCTGGATTTGTGAATTCCCGCAGAGGCTTTGATTTAGTTCCTGACATGCTGCGGGGAGGCATAACCGGAGTCAAAAGTTACAGGCCGTGCTCGCTTAAAACGCCTCTGCAAAGCGCTACGACAAGGAGATCCCCTTAAAAAAATACATGCAAAAAGGAAAGAGCAACAGCAAAACCACTTTTGCGCACGTGTGGGAGACTTGTCCGCGTAAGAGGCAGGGCTGGTGGGACACACACTTTATGCCACACAGCTAATTACCTGGGGTCCTCTTATCAAACAAATGGACTGGGATGATACGCCAGTAACGGGAGGAAGGATCTAATTGAGGGATACCAGGGGGTAACACAGATCTTCTTGTTAAACTAAATTTGTTAATCTAGTGTATATGAGAAAAGGGCAAATGGGAGGGAGAATTCCTCCTTGTTAAACATTTACCAAATGTTGGGTTATTTGAGCCCTGGGGAGAAGTAAATGTATTCACTACTTAAAGGCTGGAGCATTTGGTCTTCTCAGTTGGAATTTATCCCCGATTTGAAAGGAACATTTTTTCCCACTTGGAAAGGTTAGCAGCCTTTGTCTGTGCGAGTGATTTAATATAATGGACCATGATTATTGTTGGATTATTATAATGGCAGATTGGCACAGTTATAGTTAAAGTTTTGGCAGAGTTTGTCTCATAAACTGCTATTTTACAACTCGGCTGTAAAAGTTTACTTCGGTCTGAAACTTGAGATACAAGATCTCAGTCCAGGAGGAGTCTTTTTTACTTTTTTAAGCCAAATTAAAAGAAAAAAAAGAAGAGCTTAAAAATTCTCCTGGCTAATGTTTAAGTTATGCAAGTATTAAATACAAATTGAAATCTACTGGCTGAAGACACTTGACAGCATTTGCTTGCTCCTGAATGCCTTCGAGTTAAATAAAAATATTTCCAACCCCTTTTATGTAGAAACATAGCTTTCCCGCTTTCAGTATTTTGAAGAAGAATGTGGAATAGTAAACCAGCTGGGGTATTAAACAGAAAAATGAAGAGAGCGTGTGCCACAAGCGCTTTCTTCAATACGATTACTCCCCTGTACTTGTTATTAAGACTGCAATTTATTTTTTATTTTGCATATGTAAATACACAGTCATTTGTTTTAAATCAACGCTTGCAAAGTTTTTTTGCAATGTACTAGTATATTAAGGAAAAACTCATCTTGTTTTAAAAGCCCCTCTGGCCATTATAGAGAAAGACTATAGGATGAACCAAGTCCAACACTTTATCATCTGCACAAAGCCACTGCGTTTTCTCCAAAATTCTTGATTCTTAAAGGCACAGTAGCCAAGTGACCACATCAGTTCTCATTTCTGCTTCCCCAAAGAAGCTTAAAGGAACTCAAACACCAGACTATGAAAATCCCACTTGCTGGCACTGTAACTCTACCATGTATACATCCACCTGGTGCCAAAGACATTGCAGATGGCAAATCAACCCTAGAAAAAAGGTTGGCGGAAATACCGGGCAGTAAGTAATTTCTAGATTAAAGCTGTAGAAACTATAATAAAGAATTCAACACGATAAGCTGAGGAAGAGCCAACGTAACTTTTGTAGAGCGACGTCACACCTCACAGTTCTGTTAGAGCCCTCCGAAGCAGTCAGTCAGTGTGGCTAAAAGCGATACAAGCAATGTAGCGTACCTGGATCTTCTAGGTGCTCTCAAAGTCCTTCTGTAGAAGTGCAACAAGAGGTTTTCATAACAGCATAAAAGACTAGAAACAAAACAGTAATAAGTGGTCATTTCTCACAGCGGAAGGAAAGTTTCAAAAGAAATCTCCCATAGTTACTGCTGTTTAATGTATTAATTAATGGCTTCACTTAAGTAGCTTCACTACTTCAATACTTTTGTATCAGCAGCCAAACTAAAGGTAACCAGAAAAAGCTGCAAAAGGACTCTCCACACTCAGTGATAAAATGACAAATGACATTCCGTGTCAATAAACACAAAGTAACACGCTTGGAAAAAATAACTGGAGTCATAAATACACAAGGATAGGCCTTAAGTTAGCTATAATTATGCAGGAAAGAAGTCTGGGGGTCTAAGGAGGCAGTCCATGCAAAGCAGCGCTCACTGGAGGTTACGAGGGAAAAAGAGGATTAGGCGTTTTGAGGAAAGGAACGGGGACCAAAAGGACAATCTGAACATTACCTAAACCTGCAGCCTGTCTCTTAAGTAGGATATAGCTCTGCTCACTCATCTCAAATAAAAATCCTCATTATATACAACAACACAAAGACATATAAGGAGGGCCGAGGAGGGTATGTGGAACGGCTTTCAAGACAAGTCTGTATAGGTAAGGATCCTTCAGCCTGGGGTAGAGAACACCATGGAGATGTCATCAGCAGAGGTCTGCAAAACCATAAACAGCGTACAGAAAGGAGGTAAAGAACTATCATTCATCACAGCTTACTGTACAAGACTCAGGAGCTATTAAAAATGAGGAGGAAGCCCCTGTACTTCGTAAGTCAACGGCAGAGCACAGCACCCCAGGAGCCAAAAGCACAAACGATTTCGAAAAGGAATTAGGAAGTTCAGAGAGAGGAGTTTACAGGCAGGAGAGGTCTTCTTCTCCCACTTCACCTCTGCCGCCCAATAACGCCGAAGGGTGTCTGGCTCACCCACTCCCTCCCCTCCTGTGCACCGCTCGCTCCCTGCCTGGTGTTCTTACCCAGAGCAGATACAACCCTGCCTTCGCGAAGGCATCTTCGCCTGCCTCATTTAGCACCCTTTACTCACCAGCGCATCTAACCCTATTTGGGGAAGTAGCCAATCTGAAGATATCTTTACTAAAATATTTTCCTAGAACACCCGAGGGATTTAGGGCTGTGGAGAAGGACCAAAGACACCTTCGGTACAAAGCCCTGGCCAGTTCCAGGTGCTTTCAGCCTGCAAACTCAAGGCCCCAGGCGATACCACCAGCAAACGTTACTGTTCTGGCGTGAATACAAGTTTCCAAACTCATAACACACAAGCTGTTTCTGCCCAATATTTTGAGGTTAACCTCCCAGTTTTCTTTGAAGCCACTCCTTCAATATCGAGACATTCATATGGTGGGGGGTTGACACAAACAGCTTTGGCTCAGGACAGCCAGAATCGGGACTCTTTGGGCACTTCGGGGGAGCTGTGGGATTATTTCCCCTCTTATGGTATGGTGGGTCTTGGAAAATGCTGGCTGCTCACTGGTAGAAACTTATCCGTCCGGGTTTCCGCATAGCAAACAAAATGTTTCCCCCCTCAAATATTTCTTTACAGAGAAGTTTTAGCATGGGATCCCTGTGGGTCACACTCTCGCTGCACAGAAGAGTACTCGAAGTTAGTTTTGCCCTGCTTAATCCCCCTCTAGCCTGTGCTGCTCTTTAGAAATGGATGCAAAAGAGGAGCCCAAACAGCAGCAGCCTGCTGCGCTATTTCAAACGTGTCTGCCGGTGCATCCCGCGTTCTCCGCAAAGCCACGGCCAGCCTTCGCACTGACCCAGCTCGCTTGATTGTGGCTCCTCTTACACACCCACATAGAATCTATAGAACCGTTTAGGTTGGAAGGGACCTTAATGATCATCCAGTCCAACCCCCCGTCACGGGCAGGGACAATATGCTGGGACTAGTCTAAGAGTCCTGAAGGTCAAGACAAACTCAAAATTAAACTAATCTGCTATCTACTTAGTGACACAACATTTTTCACAGGGTAAAAAGCATTAAGGGCAGCCCACAGCTTCTAATATTGAGTTAAATTAATTTTTTTACTTTTTAATCCCTCTTGTAGCACAGTTTGTAACATTCCAAGTCATATTTATCTTTTGTGTATTAAAACACGATGCCATTCTATAAATAGCTACAGGTTTCTTGGCAATGTTGGTGTGACAGCGGATTAATTAAACTGGAAAGCAGAGAGTGTGGGGACTAGATTTATATAATGAAAACAATATATCTGCTAACACCAGAGAACTGCTGACACTGTAATAATGCTGATATTAATATTTGGTACCGAACATCTTAGAGTGCATTACTATGAGGGTTAAGTCTGGCGGGCTGAGAAATGATCAGAACACAGAAGAAAATAAAACTGTTACTTCACTATTAATACCACGAGTCTCGTGCCCATTCAGGAAGATTCACTGGTATCTTATATTTTAATACGCACTTCCTGCAAGGAGCAGTCCACTAACCTCCCGTAGGAGCGCCGCAGCATTTGTCAGAGTATTTGGGTGTTCGCTGGATTGTGTCCCTAGACAACGTCACACCAATGTGGAGTCAAATACGGACTGGAGAAATCAATGAGGGGGAACAAAAAATAGGAAAAAATTCTTAAAATCTATCCCCTTTCAGTATAGCAACTAGCTAATACAGCCAACCTGTTTTGTGGTTTTCTGTTAACGCAGCCCTGCTGACTTCAAAACCCACCCCATTACAGCACGGGGAATGAACGGCCAAGCCCCGCACCAAAACAGCCAGCTTGACTTCATGAACTTTCTCCAGGATTTCATAGAAAGTCATCTTCAAAGTTTATACAAAGCCAAAACAGGAAAAAAGCAGAAAATACACTGAGAGGCTAATAAAAAAAAAAAATACCCCCCCCTAAATACAGGACGTCCCAGGGCATTTACATCTTAAAGAATGTTAAAACTCATTCAAACTTTACTTCACAATACTTAGTAAACAAAAGGCACCCACTAAATTTCACTTGATACCTTCTGCATTCCAAGTTCCACCTCATCCCAGGGCATTGCATGTGATGGAAACAAATAGTAAAACCAAGTTATTTATTAAAATTATAGAATAAAGAGTCAGAGCAGAGATATATATGCATGTCAGCGGTCCAAATAAATTAGGGTCATTTTCATCAGTAGATGATGACAATTTTTACATTTATTATAATATTTTCCACATAACTATTCTATCTGGTGACATTTTTGCACATATATTAAATATATGTGACAGTATATAATATATAGCTAGATATTTGACCATTGCTAAATGCAGCAGTAGTTTGAATACATTTACAGACTGTCAAATATTTTAGACTTTCAAGTGATGCATTTTAAAACACAGTAAAATGAAGATAATTTACAGAGGAAGAGAAAGATTTTGCTCTTGGCTGCTAATAAGTAACCTCAGCCTCCCAACAGGTCTGAGAGTACTGGACCACATCTTTATTACCTTTAAAGGCACAAGCCACGTTAGGAAATAACAGAGGTGGGAAGATGCTTATGGGACCAGGCTATCTGTATAAATCAGTACGGAGCTATTGATAAAAGTTAGATTAATTCTCACCAGCTGAGAACCTGGCCAAATACCTCAAATTCTGGTTCCTGGAGAATACACCCCGACGTGGGAAGGGGAATACAGAATCACAGAATGGTTTGGGTTGGACGTGACCTTGAAGATCATCTCGTTCCACCCCCCTGCCCTGGGCAGGGACACCTCCCCCCAGCCCAGGTTGCTCCAAGCCCCGTCCAACCTGGCCTTGAACACCTCCAGGGATGGGGCAGCCACAGCTCCTCTGGGCAACCTGCGCCAGTGCCGCACCACCCTCAGAGTGAAACATTTCTTCCTGATATCTAATCTAAATCTCCCCTCTTGCAGTTTGAAAACCTTCCCCCTCATCCTATGGCTCCCCTCCCTGATCAAGAGTTCCTCCCAGCTTCCCTGTAGCCCCTTCGGGACTGGAAGGGGCTTTGAGGTCTCTCTGGAGCCTTGTCTTCTCCAGGCTGAACCCCCCCAACTCTCCCAGCCTGTCCTCCCAGCAGAGGGGCTCCAGCCCTCGCAGCATCTTTATGGCCTCCTCTGGCCCCGCTCCAACAGCTCCACGTCTTTCCTACGCTGGGGGCTCCAGAGCTGGACGCAGTACTCCAGTTGGGGTCTCAACATGATGAAAGGCCGTGATGTTTGAAATTTTAGGGCAACCTTTATTCTGGCACTTGGCATTTTTAGTTAATGGAACACATTCAACCCGGAATTAGCACAGATGAAGTTTATAGCGAGAGAATAGCAGAAGGTAGACCCTGTCCAGCTTTCACCTACTTCAACCCAACTCTTGTCTCTATTCTCCCCAGCCAGCCCTCAGCACTTCAAAGCCATGTCCCTTCATTTACGACCCTGTCCCTGCACCTCCAAGCTCCGGCCTCATCTCCTGACCTCATTCCCTTACTCCCCACCTTTCCGGCCAGAGTCCTCTGCCATGGCCCCTTGCCAAGTCCTCCCCAGGGCTCATCGTCCCTCTGCTCCATCTCTCCCACCTTCACGGTCCTTCACTTTTCGAACCAAACCCCCAGCTTCTGCTCTCACGTTGACTGCGCTCCTATCCTTGTCCTCTGCATCCAGATTGGATAGTTTCTTTCATTTCCCCCCCCCTCCGGCAGCAGTCTTAAGGGGTGACAGAAGAGGTGTAGGCTTCCTAGCGCGAGTGTTCACTGTCCTCTGAAAGCCATGGAGAAATGGGCAGCTCATGGAAAACGCATCTTCACCTTCCACCCTGCAGCGCTCCCGCCCTGAGGCCGAGGCAGACTCAGAGGCTCTTTGCTTTTTTGGGCAGAACGTCTTATGCACCGCTAAAATCCAACTCCTTACTGCTGAATATGCATGAACTGAGTTTGTTAAAAGCCTGACAGCTTTGCCAAATTTGGGTGGATTTTGACAGAAACCACAAAAGGCATATCCTCGAAACAAAAGCCAGTTCGTTGCCAGCTTTCATGCTTCTGCTCCAAAGCATGGGCGTGCCATGCAGTTTTGAAGAAAAGATCACCAGAATTGGGTTTTTTTGCCTTTATTTTATCCCCTCCCCCCTCTATTGCAAAACACTCTCCCTTCCAGCCTCCCTCCTGCCCTGCTCCACCCCCCCAGCCCTATTTTGGGGGATGGCCTGGGCTGAAGTTTTGCAGTCTAGAGTAGATACCTGGAGCGGAAAGCACATCACCAAAGTGATTAAACTGAGCAAAGACACACACACCTGAAAGCGGGATCTCCTAAAGGCCTCTTGATTACAAAGTGCTCTTCCGGTCCCAGATTCTCAAAGCTTGGGCCATACTGCCTACTCCATCTTTTGTCACAGCTATGTCCGCACCCCACTGCAAGGTGATTTCCAGCAACCGTGGGACGGAGTGCTTTTGGGGAGGTGCAGGTTTCTGCCGCTGAGGCAAGGTGCTTCACATTTTGCGGGGGAAAAAAAGGCTTTTTAATTAAAAAAAAAAAAAAAAAAAAATCGGTCACAGGGAAAAGGGATGAACCGAAATATGAAACCGGTGCATCTAGTATTTGCTAATAGCTTGTTTTAAAATTTTGTGAGGTGCTTTAATTCCAGGATAGGTTCCAGACACACGGAATAAATATAAATAAATACAGTATTGTCCCCCCCCACACCCCGAATGGGATATAAGCAACAACTGACAAGCTGCCTACAGAGCCTAAGGAAGGAAACAGATGTAGAAAATTTTATAGGCAATTCCTCAGATTCACTAGGAACCTGGTTAAGTGTTAAAAAAGAACGAGCGAAATACGAACAGTCATTTATGCATGTCTAAAACTTCTGTTCTGAGCCAAGAGCCAAGCCAGCCTGCGAGCTACTGGAGATATCAGCCTGGTCCTCACCTTCTCCAGGGGAATGCTGGCCAGGCGGCACCTGTCCGAGGGCTGTGCTGCGTCCCAAAAGGCAGCGCAGAACACCACAGTCTCCGCTTCTCATCTATTTATTATAAGCATCAGAAGCTCCAGCTTCTGTCAGTTGTAGCCACTAGTGGATTCGACAAAACTTTGTTCTTCTGCTTCTTGCAGCTGACAGGGAAGCCAGGAGCTGCCAAGCCACAGCCACCCTTTCCTTTCCCCTTCCTCCGTGCACTGAAAGGCGCAGCGTGCAGGACACAATCATTAAAATCCAACTGGCTCTCATTTGCGTTGCTGAACGTACCCAGAGGAGATCTAAGAAACCCCCCAGTTTGGCTTTCTGCTCCTGAACTGAGACTTCCAACTATTCCAGGCGGTCAACGCTTCTTCCCAGTCAATGCCACGATGTGGCACGTGGTTCAGGAAGAGAGAAACTCCGTTCGGATGATGGGGAACAACGCAAACAGTTCCCTTTATGGTATATCGCAGAAAGCTCTGCACACAGATATTGTATATGGCCAGGCTGGAAGCTTTATGGCCATTAATGACTAACTGGAGGACAACACACACCAGAGACTCGGAGTTCACTGAAGCACACGTGGCTCCAGTTTTGGAGGTTCTGGGCTCTACTCCAAATTCCCCAGTAAGCGCCTGCCCCCACCGGTCTGAAACAAAACACTCACCTTCCTAAAGAGCCGGAGAAGTGCTCTAGTCCCCAGCCTCTGTGCCAAGACAGGGGCCGGTTTAGATGAGACTCACGAGGTGCTGGGATGCACATCTGTTCCAGCATCCCACTAAAATCCTTCCCTGGAGAGTTAATGCAGTCCCATGCCAGGTACTTACCCTGCCAGAACTTCCCTGCCGCTTATTTGCCCTCTGTCAAAGCCCTTGTAGGGTACGCATGTTAATTAAACTCCTCCTCTTGGGAAACTGTTTAGGTTAGGACACCCCAAATCAAGGCTTTTACAGCAGGCTCAGCCCTGCCAGATGCTAAATAACTCTTCCTTGCTCAACGACTGGCAACCGATAGCCCCGGAAGCCAAAATCCCATTACTACCTTGCGGCAAGGTAGAAATTATCAGGAAGCCCAGATTCACCAGCCATGTTTCATATACAAACCCTTACCCATCAGTCCAGTTTCACTTGCAGGAAAGCTGTATCAAAGCAGTGTTTCCCGTCAATAGGACACAACCCTGTTATTCAAGAATCGATAGAGCAGCATCCCTTTCTTTTTAGGGTACTGACTGAGCGTTACTGAACGAAAGGCTTCCTTTAAACTCGTTGACTTGAATTCCTCTGCTGACAAACATATGCACACACCCCCATACGAGTAAGAGGAATGGTAATTATTTCCCCAGAGAACAATAATTTTGCAATAAATTTCAGAAGCAGCATGATTTAACAAATTAAGCCGAGAGCCAAGGATGCTAAATGCAGTTAACTTCTTTGAAGCTCATGGTATCAAAAATTATTTCTAAGCTCCCTTTAAACATTTTCACTTTGAAAGGATGAACGCGGAGTTCTTGACAAAACTCCTGGCTTGAGTTTTTAAAGGAGCAAGAATCTAAAACTGGCTCTAGAGAAAACATCTGCCCAACTGGGAAATCACACTTCTCTTCCTGGCACTTCTTCGGATTTCCTACAGTTATTAATTGATAATTAATAGAAACAGTATTAATGGCAGTATCCCATTCAAAGTGACAGCATTTTTACTTTCATTATGCAGACTTTGGGATTTTTTCCCCCACATATTAAAATGACTTTTTTTTTTTCCTCATCTTCCTATTCCTTAGTGCTGTGGGGTTCTTGCTGCTTTATAATCACCTTACGAAAGATACCAAACTGCTAAAAAATGGCTAAAAGTACAGCTTTCCACAGGAAAACAGCGGCAGCATCCTGTCAGGATGTTACAACTGTTAAAGGATTTCTGTGTAGTTAGGGGTTTCTGCTCAAATGTAATTTCTTTTTATTTTGTTTTTCTATGACAGAGGGAGCAACACATTAAACTCCTAAAAAGATCCCTCCCTCTGTAAATTGTTCCTTCTCCCTTTGCTATGATAAATGTCATCTCAGAGATGGTGATACACATAAACTTTGAGGATTTATACTGCATTTCCAATGCTAATATTAAACATATCCTTTACTTTTAGTTTTTGAAATCTTCCAATTCCCCCCCTTCAGAATCACTTAATAGCTGTTAAGTCACCTTCAAAGAATTTGCAAATCCTTTGAAGTACAGTGTATATATATATAAAAAAAGACTTTAACATCTTCTGAACAGTTGCAGGTAACGCACAAAAATTTTTGAAAGCACCCAGAGAAATAGCTGTCTAATGCCAAGTTACCACCTGCTAACCCAAAAACGTACCCTTGCCAAAGTCTGTTTTACAAACAAGCTTTAGTTAAGCTCCCTTACACTACAGTGGCGTTGGGCATGAATGACAAGGATTTGAATTTTTTTACCTTTTTGGATAACTTACATATGTTTCGTTTTTAGAGAGCAGATTCTTCTGCAATTCCTTTGCAGCAGGGCTTTGCTTTGCAACAACATCTTGCTTTCCCTCCGTGAAGACAACGCGTGTCTTCACCGCCTAATTTCTTACTTACAGATCCAATTCGGTGGAGCTGCTGAACAGGAAGGTTTCTGTCTAACTATCATAGATTTTTCCATTTTGTGACAACGTGGCCGCGGGTTGTCAATATTAAGCCTTTAGGAACAGAGTGTTCCCGAGCAGAGTGTATCACTCCCTTTTAGTCAATTACTAAAAATCTTTAAAAACATCTCTTAAAAGATTTCGAATTTTAACTCGCTCCAAACTCTCTTAGCATGTACGTGGCAGAGTGATGCTATTGCCCAACCACCTGAAAATGAGGACTTCTAGTGTATGAAAAAATAATTATCTGTCCTTTGAAAGTTCAGAGTGCAGAAGTTTTGCACAATTAAAACATTTTCTGGATCTTGCTAGTGGCCCAAAGGTTAAATACTTTTCTTTGCTAGTATAGCCCACATAATTGAGAGGAAGCAAGCGAGTTTATTCTTTGAGAGGCCATGAAAAAAAAAAAAATCCCAGAAGTTTATTTGTGCTTGCAAATCCTTTCAGGTCTAAAGAACCAGCGAGATAATAAATTGTTTTTGCTGAAAACAGGAAGTTTGGCAGAGATGCAAAAGGACAGCTGAACTTTGGCTAGACAACCCAAAACACTGTGTTCCACTTTGAAAGTATTTCCAACAGGGGGAAAAAAAAAAAAAAAAAAAAAAAAGAGAGAGAGAGAGAAGAGTGAAGTGCCTCGAATCCATAGAAAGCTAAAGGAACAGCAAAGGCATCTGGCAGTGGTAATCTGTTGCCAAACTTGTGGTTGTGTTGTGCTGGCTTACAGGCTGGTTTGCCAGTTTGCAGTAACTTGCATCAAGAGCCGCTGAAACCCACATTTATAAAGCCTCAAACAGTGTCAAAGCTAGAAAAGTCTCAAGGAGTCTTTTCTTTCTTCTTTTCATCCGACTAGGACCAAAGGAATAAATAAATAAGCATCATTAATAAAGCTCTGGTGTATTACGGGAGACGACACAATTCTGAGTCTCGGACTAAGTCCCTACCAGGTTTGACGGAGCGCAGACCAAACTATGCCCACGTGGTACCCGACAGGGCACCGCAACACCCCTGGCTCGCGCCGTCTCCTTGCCACTCCTACCCCATCATCAAGCCACCAGCAGGACCTTGTGGCAGGAGAAGACATCATTCAGCAAGCGACAGGAGTTGAATGCAGCAGCTTATAGGACATCCGTGTAAAATCGCGTTTCTCTACAAAAAGAACGTATGCCCACAGTACATCCATCCTGGACACCGCTGGGAACTAAGACACACTCCAACCTTTCAGGGGGATTTCAAATGGTTTCTAGGACAGGAGCAGCTGCCGGAGCGAAGCCTGCGATTAGGCTTATGGTAGGCTCCAGCACCGTCCCCTTTTTGTTGACACAGTGGCACTTTCTGGCACAGTTTTGGCCCGGGTGAATTAGCTCCGTCCTCACCAAGGGCCAAGCAGGGTTCAGGCGTGGCCGCAGGGCAGGGGTTGCTCCTAGGAAGCTGTTCAAGCATTGCTGACTCCTTTTAGGAATGAAAGCTTGTAGCCTCGTGGTCTAAAATCCTTATCATGACATGTGCGCAAAGAAACGGAGAACAAATCCCTAACCACTTCACTAACACAATCTAGCAAATGACACAAAGGGTCCCTGCCAGTGCTATACTCATGTGAATACAGTTTTAAAGTAAGGAAACGTTAAGTACATGAACTTTGTTTTTTGGGATAGAACTGACCGTGATTAATCTGTGAGCTTCCCTTCCCAAAATGCCGAGTTTGGGGTTTCCCCCCTGCCNCAAAACATTTATCACAAAAGGGCCACCGGATCCTTCGGGCCAACCAAAACATAATATTAATACCATAAATATTATCTTCTGAAACACGCAACTCAAATGCGGTGATCCTAGACTGATTTTTTTTTTTTTGAGATCCATTACTATTGTTATGCAAAGTCTTAACAGCCAACTTTACCAACAGAAACAATTTTGACTATACCCGTTTCTTTTAATCCTCAAAAAAGGCCTCATCGCACAGCGGTAAAATAGGGTGTGCAAGAAAGCAAGGTCAAAAACCTTTTTCTCATTTTACTTCCTCACTACAATTAGTCGCTGAATTTAACTGCGGGACCTCTCATTTCCAGCTGCAGGAGCACAGGCAAGACAAAGGAAGCACACTGGTACGCTATGAAGATGCAATACGCAGAAAGCTGGAACGCAAAGGCCCTGAGAAGTTTTAAGGATTAGCAAGGACACCAATAAGGAGAGGGAAAAAACCCTACCTTTGTTTCACAGCGTTCACCCTGGGACACTTAAACATGAAGCTTCTAGAAGGGCTTCAACTAGAAGCCTGACATTCTCAGCCCCTCTGAAAATCTAGACCAGGGATTTCCTATGTAGCAACCTCAGCATCTGCTCTTTAAGACTAACGACGATGATGATAACACCCACCCCCCACCCCCCTTTCAACACAGCGCTTTCCCTCTGTCAAAACCAAAACACTTCACAAAACAGGAAAAACGTTATCATTCCTGGTTTAAAAACAGAGAAATTCAAGTATGGCAAAATTAAACCACTTACCCAAGACCATTCAGCTGCAGCAGTAGCAGAGCCAGGAGAAGAAGCCAGAGTCCCCGCGCAGATCTCCAACGTAAGCCTTTAACGCTCTGCACCGCACCTTGAACTTCATTAGAGCAAGTAATATTATGCTCGACTCTCTCATGGACCCGGGCTGAGCTTCAGTTATAATCTGGAAGCACTTCAAAAGCTGTGGATTAAAAAGCACTGTATGAATGCAAAGTGTGATTATTATTCAACAGATATCAGAAAAATTACTGCAGTTTGTATTTGTTTCTCTGTATTTGTGGGATTTATGTTGTTTCAACACTTGAACAGCTTTTGATAACGACACCATCTGTTAATTCTCACCCCTCACTAAATTAGAACAAGCGGCGGAATTGTTAGACTGCAGTTTTACAGATCCCAGCTTAGCAAACAAATCCGAACCCAGGGTCAGCGAGAGACATCACCAGCAGTGGGAGGCAGCGACCGGTCAGGCACAACTTCCAGCTCCGGCAGAAAAAAAACGAATAGGACCGTCAGGAAGGACCCCCGCTCTCCACAAACCCTTTGGAAGGGCTCTTTGTTAGGTTGCGCTCCCCTTTCCTGCCCCTACCTGGTGAAGATCGTTAACTCAGAGGCTGCTCAGATTGGCGGGGCGGCAGTGGGTAGGGCATCCCAGGCCTGATCGGAGCTATCTGCCAGGTGCTACGGACACCTGGGTACGAATTAAAGGCTCTGGAATTGCAACAAGCTTCAGGTGGGCAGAGTCCGCTTGGAGCAACTGCCTCTCCAGCCAGAGCCTCGTTAAATCAACATTGCCAGATTAGGGTCCAAGCTGGTGTAAATGACTGCAATTTCATATGCAGAACACACGCGTTACCTGTAAAAACACCAACTCAGGCGGACCACGGGCATGTATTGGTAATATATTTTTAAGTAAAATAAAAGTTCATAATCAACCTGTTGCTCCCCGTCCCCAGCATTTTCCTTAACTACTGATATCCCTCTCTCTCTGCCTTAAGAGGTGCTCTTCCTCTGTCTTTCTACAGGTTATATGAGAATTTATTTAATATACTTGTACCCGCAGAAGGGTCAGATTATGTTACGTGCAGGTTACACGCTGAAAATACACAGCTCCTGGGCTCTGGACTAACTCTTTGCACAAGTTGTTAAACATCCCTTAGTTTTCCTAAGAACCTTTTAACTCTCACTTTCTGAATTCGTCTTCGTAATTTCATTCTTTTCTTGGGTACCGAACCAACTCCCAAACAGTTGAAATCTTCTATTTCATGGAACCCTTTTGTTAAAAGGATGGATTTTTACTACGAAGGCAAGCTGTGAGAGAGACATACACCACTATACGAGGCAAGAGGGAGTTTCCTCATGTTATTTATGAACATTCAGGATATCAGCAAAACCCTCAGCCCTCCACATTCCTGATTATGCAGGAGCCAGGCATGACACTGCAGTCACGCTTGTCCAGCAATACCGCTGGTGGAGCTCTTCATGTTACGTTTGTTCGGTATTCATCATCGCTGTAATACCCAATTACCTCAGGCCCAGGAATGACATAGGGTTCCCACCTGCCATTAGCAAAATTTCCCACCGCCTTTAGTGGGCGTCTAAGAAGGTTCACGTAAAGCGGGGAATTAGGTTCTTCTCCCCGTTACAGAGAGGGACCTGAACGTATGTTGGTGGCACAGTGGAATGATACAATGCTCTGAAAACCCTACTTTTGGTAACGGACAAAAGCGCAGGCATTTTAGACCGATGCTTTGCCTGATATAATTTACCAAGCACCTCAGGTTATATTCACATCAAGAACATCACGTACTGAGGCACAGAGAGAATGTGCCTGTCCTAAAGTCGTGCAAAACATCAGCGGCAGGCTTAGGCAAAACTCAAGATTCTCCAAACTCTACTTCTACGTCTCAGACGGAAGGAAGCCCTTCCCTCCAGAATGTCCTCCAGCCGCAAAAGTGTGAGCTCTCCTTTTCGTCCTCCAGACCGGACCACGATAGTGAGAACGCGCTTCGTGAACAAAATCTACTCTCTCGACTAGTTGTACTGGGTGTCATCACGGTGGACCACGGCCATTTCCCATGGACTTGTGTTTGAGAGGAGATGCAGAACTGGTTGTTTATGGTGCCAGGAGCTACCCAGAAAGAATTAGTTGTGATCTAAGAACAAGGGAGCCGCTTTCTCCACTGCCGAAATCCTATTTCCTCATTAACCAGCGACGCACGAGACCGCACTGGAAAATAAGCCAGGAAAGGCAGGTAAAGAACTTCAGCCCAAAAGGTGCGTGTGCTGCCGTGATGGGGGGAGAAAGGTGCCCAACAGGCAAAACCCGCCTGAGAAAAACTCCCACTCCTTACCCCTCGGTCCCATTGACTGCGACTATTTGAAGCACGCTGTAGTCAGCTCGCAGCACACCCCAAGTGACCTGAAGTCACTTGTTGCTGTTATTAAGGGGCAATTATTCCTAAAAAGGAAGAAGAATGAGACATTTACTGGGCATTATAGGCACATGGTTGACATCACTATGAGCCAATCAGGACCTCTGAATTCAGGCCAGCTTTCTAAAGCCCTTTATGTCATTGTTTTACCAAAGGTATTTGATACCATTGCTGCCTTCTCAGATGTGATCTCATCCTTGACCCCGAGTGGCACTTTTAGGAATAACTCCCTCAGGTTTACTTTTATCAGATCATAAAGTACATCATATTCCCTTGCCGAAGAGATGTGCTAAAGCTTGTATCATTTCTAACTGGAAATCCTATAAAGCTGCCTGACAGTTTTTGTCCCCGAAAAACTGAAGTCAAAGTCAGAAGGGCTGAGAAGGAAGCTTCCAAGATTAAAAAAAGGGTGTGTTTGGTGGAGGAAACGATAACCTGGAGCACTTCTCCCTAAATACAGTAAGGACTAACTTTTTTTTTTTTTTTGTATGTGTGTATATATATGTAAAAAAACATGTATATATATGTTAAAAAAGCACAGTATTTTAAGATGCAGGTAAAGTGAGATTGTCATGCATGGAGAATACCCCTCACCACCCTTGAAAACAAGTAAAAATTCCAAATATAGGCACTTTAACACCCAATGTAAAGATTTCAAAGTAGGACTACACTAACTGTAACACTGCGATTCTCTACAGAGAGACCAGGGTGGTGTACAAGCGCTCCAGCAGCACTCCTTGCAGCATCCTAGCGGGACTCTCGGAGTTACCTTTGATTTTGGAGATCCGCAAGCGAAGTATGAGGAATTAAATGATTCGCCCAAGGTCTCGGAGCAAGCCTGCTGCACAGTCACAGTTTCATGGGCCATGATAAATAAGCGCGAATCTAAACAAGCAGGCATGTTGGTGGATGTCAAAAAAAAATAAAGGGGGAGGGCAGGAAGACTCGAGTCACAGCTGGCATGGGTCAGCATGTAAGTTGAGGGGCGAGAGAGTAAGGTGAAGCTAAAAATACTCCGAGTCCTCGTAGACACGGTGCTGGCAGTTGGCCAGACTGCAGCAGTAATGGCTGGGTTAGGTTTGAAGTGCTCTCCCCTGCCAGCTAGTCAGCCCTGCCTTAAATTAACCCAGCTGACTTTAGGCTGAAACAGATGACGGGTCCTCATAAACTCAATTACACCAGTTCAGCTACGAGCGGGGGAAAGTTCTAGATGAAGTGCGGTGCTTTACAAATATCTTGAACCTCCACCGCCTTCCCTGCAGCGACTGTTGACAGTGACCTAAATTCTGAAATCCATCTGAAAGACAAAGCTTCTGGTTAACCTAAGCAACATCACTTTCAGGGGCCTTTGCCTAAGATTGCTGTGTAGACGATGAAAGGAGGCTTTCTGAGACCATTTCTCCGCTTGATGTCAACATGTAGCAATGAATTCGCTCAAGATGTTCCTGTGGATCTCTTTCCTGTTAGGGTCATCCATTTCTCTGGGCTCCTTTTATTGCAGTCTCTGATCTTTCCAACTGCAAGAAACCACAATGCTGCTTCACTGGAGACCTGCTTAAGTCCTGATATAAACTGGTGCTTGCATATACTGTTAACAATTCCACTACAACCCAAACATTTAGTATTAAATTAGTTTGGATAAAATAAAATTAAAAAACCTGTGTCTGCAAAAGTTTGTGCATGTGCACGGATATAAATATAGTTCAACAGCTAAATTTACATGCTGAGCCTACATTTTCTGTAATAAAATATTTAAGTGGTTTCAACTCCACAGTGAGATTTAAAAAAAAAATAATAAATCTGAGATAGAAAAAGACATCAGCACAGGACAGTATCGACTGGACACGATCAATCACCCAGACTAGTACGAAGATAAGTGTCTTCATTGTGGACTGACAAGGGCCAATACAGGTTTTCCCAGAGAGAAATAACCTCAATAATACTACCTCATGCCACAGTAAACGAAGACCGAGCTTTCATTTTAAGCTGCATTTCTACTGCCTAGCACTTAAATAGCAGAAAAGTCTGATAAAGAATTGCCTGAGGCTGAGCCAAAGCAGAGTAAAACGACGCAGGGCTGTAGCCCGCTGAAGCTGGTGGAGGCTTTGGAGAGCAGTTAATTAGTTCCGTGGAATCTAATAAGAGCTAAATACTTCGATTGCCTTGTCACCTCAGGTTTTTTTCCGTGCCTCTTCAGAAATTTGGCTTTCCTGAAAAGTCACCTTTGTGGTTGGTCTGTCATAGCCAGGGCTGGACCGGTGGCAGGACTTGCTTGAGCTGAGTCCTGGTAGTTCAAGTAGAAGCTCTCCCACTTGTCATCACAGAATATATGACCTTATTACTCCTCCCTCGGTTCTGGCACTGACTGTTAACGCTGTTTGCAGCCAGGGAAGTTTCCTCAGTGCTCTCTACTGCCGTCTCTCCCAGCTCCTTCTGCTTTTGTTTTTGTTTTCCAATTGCAGCAGAAAATATGTGAATCCCATTTTCCGCCAGCACCGAGAGGAACAGACTGCAGAAAACAACGTGAAAAGACAGCAAAGCGGACAATTTGCGTTAGGGTTATACTTCTAGCTAAGGATACATGGAAAGCTGCAGGAATTTAGCCGTGTATCGATGAGAGGATGCCACTCGCTACTGTAGGATCTGGACAAATGAGCTAACAAACTATGGCGCTCAACAGCTCAGATTTATCTCACATTTTACTGGCGGGGAGAACGGAGAGTCAGAGAAGCCACAGGACGAGCCCACGATCGTGAAGAACGTCAGCAGTAGACCTAGATCTGCTGGCTCACCGCCCCGCGCGTTTTAGCTTTCCACAAGCTTCCCGTTCGCAAGGGGTACTGCGGAGAGCTGGAGAAGGGGGCCGTTTGGGGCAAAGTAGCCCTTTTTTCGCCGGCAGCGAGGAGATCGCCAGGCAGGGCTGGAGAGATGGCACGGCTGCGGCAGCCTCCTCTCTGGCTCAGAGCAGTCCTTCTGTCAGAGCGTGAGCTCCCCTTGCTCTCGCACAGCCCTATCCAAAAGGCATTGTCTGGAAGCAATTAGAGATATATTTTTATTTTTTTTTTCCGTCGTTGCCTGACAACTTCAGCAGACGCACATGTAGTCGTCCCCCTCCGCTTCTCAAGAACTTTGCTTACTGTTAACTATTTAAATGTTGAAAGTATTAAAGCTAATTGAAGTCACTGCTCAGAGAACTAAGTCTGAGGTCAACTGTCATATACGGTAACACTGTTTGGGTAAAAGGACTTTGGGGTAGTTGAGAAATCTTTGGAAAAGCACTCACACCTGTCCACATACTTGTCAGTCCTACTTGTCATGACTAACGTGTGGGGTTTTTTTAGGTTGGACAAACAGATGGAGCTGCTTTGAGGAACTCCTCAAGGAATGGCTGGATGAACGAATTCTGGAGTTAGTGCTGAAAGTGGTGACATGAGACACTACTCGGCCAAATTTTAAGCGCTTTGCTTCAGGTGCTTAACCTGGGACAGTCTTTACAGTTCAGGGAGGGGTAAGGGGGAAAAGAGATGGGGTGGAGGGATAGCAAAAAAAGATAGCCTCTTCCATAGAGCAATTCAGATTCACATTTAGATCCCTCTGCCTTCCAGAGGGACTGACTGTCTCCTCGTCAACTTTATGAGAAACCTCGAGAAATTACCCTCTAAACATAGATATTGCAAATATCCTCCCAGCGTCACACTGGGAGAGTCTCAGACGGTAAATGAGAAATGCTCTCTTGACTTTAAAGGTGTTACTGTTCACTTACACCCTGCTGAGGATTCAGCCTGGTATTTTTAAAATGCTAATGCTCCTTGGCCTGTGGGTGAACAACTTTATTCCGATTGCCATACATTCTGGGAGAAAAAAGGAAAGGCAGGAGAAGTTGGTGGATGTTAAGGGAGCAGCAGCAGCAGCAGAGGATTTGTCCCTAAAGGTATCAAGTCTTTGGCTGCTGTAAATCCACATCAAGTGACACCACATCAGGACCAGACCTGTAGAGCAAAGATGTTCCCCCAATGCCACGAGAGCATCTCCTACATGTACCAACAGACTATCTTCCACAGCACTGAACAGGTGACATTGGTGGCACAAGGTCTTTTGTTGCCACCTGGAAAAAGCAACCTGCTAGTGAAAAACAGCAGGTGGTGTTCATTTTATAGAAGGGTGAGTTGTCTTTAAGGTGTGCTGAGGAACATGAGCATCCCACACATCCAGACTCTTTGCAGTTAAAGACCGAAAAGAAGAAAAGGAGCCAAGAGACCACAGCATGGAAGGCTCATTCTTTCTCATTCGCCAGGCGCAAGGCCAGTAGCTAGGCACCTCTCTTCTGAAGGAGGAAAGGAGGACTGCTGGAAGCATGATTCTGGAAGGTTACAAGGAGATGCGCTGCTGTTGGAGAGGTTATCATGGGACCAGAGGCAGTCAAGCTCTAAAGAAGACTGCAGTTATGGTATGCTGTCTTGTCATTAATCATCTAGCCAGTCTTCTGGGAGATGACAAAAAACCTTCAGATGGCAAAGTCCATGCCCTAGGCACACTCATATCCTTTCACATCCACGACTACAGCCTTGCACGGGCTTTGCAAAGAACAAATTTGAGCTTCCATCACTCTTTGAACTACCCCAGCGTTACAGGGAATGGTCATGAATGACTTGGTCTTATTTATTGGGTCTTCAGCCAAACTTTGTAATCTGTATGAAGCAATAAATTACTATCAAAGGGATATGAACAGTCCAAAGCAGCTGCAGGGCTCTTCTGGGGGAAAGTGAGGGTCTCGCTTTTGTCCTCCACTTTTATCAAAATGGGAATAACCTGATGACCTAAGAAGCGGAGTCATTTTTAATACCTGCTCCTTTCTCCCAGGACCTGGAGGGATAGAGTCCTGCATGCCTCGTCTCACTGGTTATCATTATTATGTCATCCAGATCAATCATTTCAAGCTCATTGGGTTGTAAATGCAGCTTTGATCATTCGTTACACTTTGTTAGTATTTATCAGAGCCAGGACTCTGTTAATCTGAAACAGCAGCACTCAAAAAGCAAGGAAACCTGGGCTCCAAGAGCACTTACGGCAAGTTGGAGGGGTGGTGTTTGGGTTTGTTTTCTAAATTACTCATGTCTAAAAATTTCCAAACTGCTGTAGGATGCAGCTCTGAAAGGCAAGAGGAAATTTTCACTCTCTCAAGACAGGCACAGTGAGAGCGAAGCGCAAAGCGCCTGCCGGTTGCTGGAAGCCCATCGCTGCTCCAGCGGATCGGAAACAGGCACAGGAGAGGGAGTCCTCCGCCGGCAAAAACCTCTTTTATGTCAAAGTATGCGTACGGCTCCTGGGGCTGATCCACAGTGCACTGAAGTCATTGAAACCAATAGGCCTAACTCATAAAGTGCTGCGGAGCAGGTCTTTCACCTGTTTTAACTCCTTGTATGCGCCGGCTGTGGCTTCTATTTCTTTTAGGACAAAGCAAAAACGTCGCTTTTTTCATTCTAAGCCCAGGAACCGAAAGGAGGACTGCAATCCAAATGCTCTCCTTAAAGACGACAAGCAAAAATTCTTTAGCACCATCTAGCTAACGGCGAAGGTAACCCACACTGACACTTCTTCCTACAAATCCTCTCTGCCACCGGCACTCCCTGGCTTGAGCGTGCAGACTTCAAAAGCCGAAGAGATGCGCGCCGCATGCCGATGAGAGGAGAGGACGGGTTTAGCCAAGCACCCACGAGCAGAGCGGGCATTTCACACGGAGCCAGATGGGGCACTGATTATTGGCCACGGGAAGTACAAGTGCAAATTTCATTAAACAATTTACACAGTACCTTGTTCAACAACCTGAGGAAACACAACAGCGGGACGCGGGACATTTCAGAGAGCAGGCAGATTAGAAAAATGCTGTGGAAGCAAAACTTAATGCAGGAAGATTTGTTAAAGCTGAATAAAGTGCTACAAAATGAACGGGAGGTGCCTAGAAAAACTTTGAGAGGAAAAACTTTTGAGAAACTTTGAGAACTTCGAGAGGCAGTCAGTCAAAGTCCTTCACAAGTTCATGCAATATTTGCTGAAATGTTCCTGCAGGAAAAAAAAAAAAATACAGTAGGGCGAACAGTTCAAACCAGAGCAGTATTTTGGTATGAAAGAGCTGGAATTTTTCTTTTTGAAATCAATTTTGTTTCTTAAGGGTTTATAAAGTTGTATTATTATATAAAATGTAAAACCAAAACCCCAGAAAATCAAGTTAGCAATCTACATTGAAATTTTTCTAAAAGGACCGTTTCAGAGTCCCCTTTATAAACCCATTTTGTGGAAAAGCTGTAAGGTGACGGATACTGCATTTCAGAATGTAGCCAAATAGTAAAAACTTATTTTTTTTTTAAGTTTTGACAAGAAATCCGTTAAGCTGATATTGCAACTGCCTGCAGGATAAGACACCGTCCTTTAAAGAACTACTTGACTTGGGAACCTCCCTTTTCTAAAGAATTACTAGTAAAGCATGAATTGACATAAATTGTTCCATGAATCATTGTCAGAAAAGAGTACGTCTTCACCTTTCATGGCTTTGTCAAGGAAAAAGAATCAAAATATACGAGAATAGGAAGCATTTTCTTTTAGCATTGCCGCAATTATCTGTTTCCATTTAGGCCTTCAGAAAAATCCAACTGAGCTTTATTTTCACAACCAACTAAAACAATATTGTAAATTTTGATCGCCATCTTTTGACTATGGCAGGGGGGTTGGAACTAGATGATTTTTAAGGTCCCTTCCAACTCTAACCATTCTGCGATTCTATGACCTAGATTACTTAAAAATGCTTACTAGGCATTTTTAAGCCTTCCTCCACAAAGTGTTTGTCTTTGTTTGTTTTTTAAGAAACGACCCAAAACAATCACATACCATGTTTCCACAAGTAAGGACCATGGGCAAACTGATGCATTTTTATTTCAGCACTTGTACCCTGATTTTTAGACTAGAAAGACCCAATTTCAAGCCCTAGGCTAACCTGTGGGCCAATATTAAAAGCAGTTTGCATGTACGACCCTCCACAGGTGTCTGTGCTCCAAACTAAGAGATGGAAAGAGGCAGCAGTATCTCCAGGCTCGGTGACCACCCGAAAACTTGGCACCCCCCAACCAGAGCAGGCTGATAGCGGCTCCTCAGTCTAGATAAAATAGTTGTCACCTTCCAAAGGCTGGCTATATAGACCACACTCTGCAGAAAGAGGCTCAAAGAAGGTCCACATTTTGAGGCTGGGGCTCGGGTGGGGACAGGAGGAGAAGACTGCAGGGGAGCACAACCCACGGCAATACATCAAACCTCTGCCAAGCCAGGTTATGCTCAGCGTCACACCACGTAATGTGGTCAAAAACTAGAGGAAAAAGCAAATTGCACTGAGTCTGACAAAATCGGAGCGCTGTGGTGGAGATGCTGAGCTGGGCGCTGCCAAAGAAACGGGAGCCAATGCTCCCACCGGCCCTCCTGGCCACCCAGCATGTGGCCACCTCCCGCCGCGCTGCCCTTCGGCTAGCGTGGCAATGCTCTCACGCCTTTGGAAAAGGCCTGTGTCGGGTTGGATTTGCTTACTGAAGGGGAGAATCGAGGGAAGAGTTTTCATTCACTTTCCTTTTCTACTTGCCTTTTGGGGGGTATTTCGTTCTTTTACAATCCGGCTTGTAGAAAATACTGTGTCAAAACGCACGCGACGGAATTGCCTCTGAGACTCCGAGCATACGCTATTCCCACGCCCTCTCACACCCTGTAATAAGCTTTTTATTCTACTATAATTAACACTCAGGAATCAGTCCCTGTTTCTTTAAAATCACAAACAGCCCTACACTTAGTATTTTGCTGCTGCTTTTGCTTTACCTGCTAATAACCCTTTCCCCTCCCTGAATTGCTTTCATATACTCGCTGTCTTTCCAGCCCCTACATGCTGAATTTGGACTTCCTGATTGCTTCATTAAGTCATTTTTACCTAAATACTGTATATTTCCTCCTGAAAGAGCCTACGCCTGTGAAATCAAGGCATACTTTCTTCAACCCACATACACATATTTTCGGGAGATGGACCACTGGGGTAAATACAGACCTTCAGTCATATTCAAGAGGTGTTTACCGAACATATTGCTGGTCCTCTTATTAAATATCTCCAAATTTCAGCATAGTATTTTGACACGCAATGCCAGCATATACAGTTTTATTCCTGCAGAAGACAGGTGAAGTTTTCCAGCGCTCCCAAATAAGCCAGGCACTTATACCTCGACTTACAGAACCCATCCAGGCAATTAGGAGTCTCAGCTTCGTAGAAAAACTTACAAAAATAGGCTAAAATTGGGATTTTTAACCTAAGTCACATAGACCAATTACAGTATTTTACGGTCCTTATCTTCACATACAGGTTGCACATAGGACACCTCAGCTTGAATTTATGGCAACTTAAAGTCCCCCCGAAAAAAAAAAAAAAGAAGTAATTCAACAGCAGGGGTTCAGGAGAACCCACTATTAGTAATTGTAAAGAATAAGAAACGTAGCGTTCACACAGGAATAGGATCCACACCCCACCGCAGCCGGTGGGCTTCCCATTTAATATGACAGGCACTGGATCAGGCTGATTATATCGTCCGACGGGGGGAACAGAAACCAACTCTTTTGGCTTCATAAAAGCAAATGTCTTTCTATCCGAATAATTACTATTATCGTTAAAACAAAATGTATATTTTCTCAGCTTTTTATTTACAATATAAAGTGCTTTCCACAGTAAATCAACAAATATGAGTATTCATGTCACCAAGTGCTGATGATTAAAAATAATTACTTTAATGGTAGCTGGCCTGATGCCAAACATGATTAGCTTTCGCATTTCAAGCATGATAGTAGATAATTTACATCTCCTTTCACACCAATACCAAACTACTCCTAATGGATTCTATTTTAGTTTTTATGAATTAATAGAAATTTAGTGTCCAATGCACTATATTACAGCCACCATTTGCTTTCAAAACCAAAGAATTGTTTCAAAAAAGGGCAGAAAGTATCCAAATCACAGGATCCATAGCCAATAAACTCTGCTTCCCCACTGACAGTGTCCTTGCCTGTGCCCTTAGAGCTCTCAGAGGCAGAGTAAGAAGAAAACTTTCTCAAACAGGCCAGAAAATCCTGTTAAGGGGGGGACAAAAAACCCTGTGGAGACACCCAAGGCTTCTCCGCCAGGACACGCGCGGGTTGAAGCCCCTCTCTCCTGAAGCATAAGGTGACCCCCCCACCCGCTCCAGTGGACAGCATTTTATTCCGGGGATAGTGAAGGAAATTGGACGTTTGCCTTTTAAAAACATTACAAGCTGTTCAAGGACCTGGTGGGTAAAAACACGAAATATATTTACATTCTTGTAAAGTAGTTTTGAAACTAGCTGCCTTTTACCTACCCATTAGGTCTGAGTCCAGAGCCCTGAGCTCATCCTGTGGGGATAAACACGGATTTACCCACGCAGGATCGCGCTTGCCTGCCTCAGTACAGGCTCAGGATGTCAAAAGCGTCTGAACGCTCTTTGTGGGAGGAAAGGGAAGAGCAAATGAGTTCCACTCCACCTGGTTTGAAAGGTTCTGCCCACAGGAAACGTGGAAATTCAAAATACAGCAAGAAGACACAGTGGGTTCATGGGCAAGGGGAAAGGTCAGAAGGACAACCTTAGCTTTGAAATATGTGTGTGAATAGAGGCAGGACCACAGCTTTTGGGCTGGAAAGGAGCACACGGGAACATCGAGGCAAAAAATACCATGGACGCTAATCCAGGGAAGGACTCGCTAGGCATCTGAAGCAAGAATGAAAAGTGAGATAACGCCTTCCAGCCAGCAGGCTGGGAGAAGGAAAAGGAGGTCGAAGCTCCCACAAGCGTGAACTTCGGTGATTTGGTTTCCTTTTCGTGCCCAGACCTCCACCTCCAACGGGCCCAGCAAGGCGCCAAGCTGTGCCTGACTGTATAGGACCAGGGCCTTGGTCTGAAAGGTTAACCGCTTTTGGTGGCCACATGAAGTTGGAATCTGTGTTTTCAAAGAACAAGTCTGGGAACGGCATCCAAAAAGAGCATAACGAAGAAGACGCAAGAAGCAGCACCCTCTCTCCCCAGCCTAGCCGCCTTTCCTCAGCGCTACGGCAGAGAATTTCTGTTGTCTGTGATGCTTCAGGGCTGCAACAGTGAACCCAACGGGTTTCACAGGAGCTGTAAACATTCATTTTCTTTTGCTGGTCACCGATGCAAAGCAAATGCATTGGTCAAGTTTAAGCCTTCACCTTTCAGCCTGCTGCTGACCTAGAACATAAACACATCTTGTGAAACCCTTCCAATTTACTTTTCAATGGACCACAACCCTCACCTATACTGACATTAAAACTTCCAGCGCTGGCAGGCTCAGAAGCACAGAGCAAACGGATGCGGTGCCGGCTTACCCACGCTGCCTCCCCAGTTTTGTTCTTGACCTTCTATAGGCTCATAGAGGGGCTGACGGGATACCAGACCTTGACGTCAGGTCAATGCTTGGCTTGTGGAGACAGTCCCCAGCCACAGGAGCAATTAATGCTGCTTGTGATCTTGGTTTTTAATGGCTGGACAGCTGGTGCCGTTTTTCTACAAAGGTCACTCACATCACTTCCCAGAGGCTGTAGAGCAAATATTTGCAGGAGGGAAGGTGGGGGGAAGAGCAGACAAAACTGGTGGGCTCTACCAGTCGGAGCAAGTTTGGAATTGCTTACTTAGAGATAAAATTCAGTATCACAACAGGAAATCCCGCGGCCCATCCCCGTCCCCTAAACTAATTGCTGTTGGTCTGGCAGTATACCCCTGTCTCTGAGCCATCCCTTCTCTCTAGAAAGAGCTCCAAACAGCCCCCCCCCCCCCCNCGCCTTTCACTTTGGCAGAAATCCGAACGTATCCTCCGCACTCTGATTTAAAGTAAACCGCCATGTCATCGCCCTAGCACAAAAACACACAAATACCCTCCCACCTTCGTAAAGAAGCAAAACATTAAGCTTTATGGGTACAACAACTATTATAAAAAAAGCCCGCCTATTTAATGCAATGTTGTGGTTGAGAATTTAACCACACAAAAGGCAGAAAATTCAAACGTACAATTCCCACAGAAACCATAACTTGGCCACGTTTCACATACACACGTCAAGGCAGAGACTTTAACAGCACATTCCCCCATCTGAATTATTGCATTTGCAGAAGAGGTACAGCTCTCCTCCTCCTCCCTCTGCTTTTTTTGCCTCATTTTTTTCTTATATACGAATCCCCAGTGGCAAGATTTATTGAAAATTAGGGGAGGGGATGCCAGGGGGAAGGGAGAGGGGAGGATGGCTTTGGGTAATCACACACGCGCTGGAGTGGGTTCAAGAGCAGAGCTTAGCCCCCCAGTCGCTTCTAACTTCAGCTGATTTGTGTCCAGGCCCCCAGGTCCAAGTCCTTCTCTGGGGCAAACGCCGAAGGCTGCATCACAGCTTAGCCTGATCCCAGGCAGACCCTCCCGAGACCTAACCCTGGAGGGTACTGCCCAAGGGACGACCCGCCGAGTCTCAGCTCCTTCCTTGCGCCTGCAGCATGGATTTGAATTTCGCCAAGGGTATACCCAAGTCTGCTAGGGCCAACACGTGCCGCTTTCCTGAATCAATGCTACGCCAGGAAATGAGGTGGTTTGCAGCCAGTTCAATTCATCCCGTAGCGTGAACAAACCGCTACTCTTTACAGGTCAGGCTGAATCAAATCAGCCCTTGTACTAATCTGGAGTGAGGACACAAGTCATGCATCTGGATCTACAGTGGTTACCTTCATCTCTCCACCACGACAGACAAAACAATGCCAATACCGCAAAAAATCACCAACTCTAAGCTTCTCTACTCAGCTTTTAGAGCAGTAACTGGTGGTGCTATATACGCAGGCAGCTACACCTTCCTCCATCCACCAACCTCGCTGCTTAATCCCCCCATACCCACTTCAGGGAAGGAGGTATCGCAAGCGATAAGCTGCTTTCTTCCTGAATTTCCAGCCCCAAGGCTGGAGGCAACTGAGTATCTCTACTCCTATAAGCAAATGCGCGTTTGTACCTGGAGGGAAGCAGTGGATCCAGCCGTTGATCTGGGCTGCACGCTCACTTGGCCCTGGGCAGTCACACAGGCCAGTATGGAATGTTATACTTAACGTGCTGTGCTGCGTCTGTGCCGGCTCAGAGCAGCGTGTCCTGAGTGGCCTGAGCAGTTGGAAATCTGAATTTCTTGGCACTAGTGAATTTCAGCCTGTAGAGGGGAGAAAAACAAGGTAACTTCTCCATTCATTGTACAAAAATTAAGAACATAAAAATAGATGAGCCATTCTGAACCACCGATGGCCCATCCAACCCAGTATCTCATCTCCCCCAGTGGTCAGCGGTGGGTGCTTCAGAAGCAAATCTAAGCAGCGTGGCAATTACAGTGATCCCTCCTCTGGTATAACCTCTCAGATTCCAGCAATCAGCAGTTTTGGGACTTCCTGAGCCAGAGGTTGCATCTGGACCATCGTGTTTAATAGCTCCCAGTAGACTTCTCCTCCGTGAATTTGTCTAATCCCTTCTTGAACCCATTTATACTGTTGGCTTCTACAACATCCTGTGACAAGGAGTTTCACACTACAATCATGTACTGTGGGTGTTGGGGAAGCAGCAGGGGGAGGAAAACTTCCTTTTTGCTGATTTAAACTGGCTGCCTAATTATTTCAGGGAGCGCCCTCCAGGTCTAGTGGTATGAACAGCAGTAAAAGTCCTTCCCTGGGAACTTTCTCCCCACCATTCAGACCGTTATCAGGTTCACCCAAGCTTCACTTTTATAGGCTAACCGGTGTCTCACACAGACTATTTACTGTCTCTCATAACAAAGTCATTCCATATATTCGCCACCTTTCTCTGTGCCTTTCTGTATTCACTGTAACCCTTCCGATACAGGCAAATTTTCTTCGGTTCTGATAACTGACCAGAGTATGCTGTCCAGAAAAGTTTCGAAACCAAATTATTTACCCTAAAAATCCAGACAGGGTTCTAGATAAAGAAATGTTCATTTTG
>VZSZ01003435.1:116174-153768 GCA_013398815.1 Ibidorhyncha struthersii
ATATATAATTATATAATAAAATACGATGATGATATAACATACACATATATACATACAACATAACTGTTATACATAACTGTAACACACATAATGCAATCTATACCTGTACATAACTTCCTTCAGCTAATTATCCCATTTCACCCAAAACAGTGATCACTGCCTCACAAGAGTAACTGAGGGCAGACAGCACATTGCACAGTACAATGAATTTGGGATACTGGTTTTGGGAGATGGCAAATGAAAGACCTGTAGTTTCAGCTCAGCCTGGGTGCAAAGAACGAGCCCAGGAGGACTTAGCAGAGTGCACAAGATGTGTCGGACATAAATTCAGTCAAATCCAAGCACCGCAAAGCATGCAGGAATATGTATGCTGGTATGGTTGAAGGGCCACGAAGGTGCTCCGAGGGCTGGAGCACCTCTCCTACGAGGACAGGCTGATGAGAGAGAGTTTTGGGTGTTCAGCCTGGAGAAGAGAAGGCTCTGCGGAGACCTTATTGCGGCCTTCCGGTGCCTAAAGGGGGCCTACAGGAGAGCTGGGGAGGGACTTTTTACAAGGGCATGTAGTGATAGGACGAGGGGGAATGGCTTCAAACTGGAAGAAGGGAGATTTAGATTAGATATTAGGAAGAAATTCTTCACTCTGCGGGTGGTGAGGCACTGGCCCAGGTTGCCCTGAGAAGCTGTGGCTGCCCCATCCCTGGAGGTGTTCAAGGCCAGGCTGGACGGGGCTTGGAGCAACCTGGGCTGGGGGGAGGTGTCCCTGCCCAGGGCAGGGGGGTGGAACGAGAACCCAAACCATCCTATGATTCGATGATGAAGCTTTCAGCACATATATATTTTTAAGATCTGCAAAAGAGCTATCAAGTATCCGCCTGAGCTCAGCAGTCAGGGAGTTCTGTTCTTCATCCCACCTCTTCTGCAGTCAGTTTAGAAGGATCCAGGCTCTGCCCTCGTTCGCTGTGGGAATCAGCAGGAGTGAGAGAGGTCTTGTTCAATGCCAGCTGCCATGGGACCCCTCCAACTCCACAACGCCTGTTCCTGTGCAGGGTTTCACCGTGCAGAGGTCCAGACGCTGTACGGGAACTGAAGCCTAACTGCCAGTTACACCTTATTTTAGTCATAACACCCAGAAAAAGTTTTAAGTGAATACATCCCAGTTCAGTGAGGTTTACCGATGTATGTCCCTTCCAGGGACAGCATGCAGGTTAGAGGGGAAAGTGGGCAATCCATGGGAAGAGGGGAGGAAGACCAGAAATTAGGAGTAAGGGGTTAATAAAAGAGTGAGTCAACGTGCCTTCCTCTTGGTTCCCACTGTCACTACCTCCTCTTGCCCAGCAACGCCATCTCCACTGGCCTGACAGCGATCATTTGGATCCTGATCCAGGCGAACAAGACAGCAGGACCCTCGCAACAGCATCTTCTTCACCAACGTTGGTGAAATCCTGCAGCACCAGCCTTGCATGCGGCTTCTCACATCGCTCTCTCTTGCCGTTTCCCTCCTCACCCTACTTCTGCTCTTTTTTGCCCAGACTTCTGCCGTCCTTTTGACGAAGAAAGATTTCGCTACACCAGGCAAGAAGATTCCATCTTTTGCAAGGCTTCTGTGATCACAAACAAAACACTGAGTACAAAACAACATCCTAAACCCTCCGGCAGAGCTGAGTTTGCCAGGTCTCAGGGCAGCTGGCAGGACTGCAGCAGCCAGCGAGCGAAAGAAAACAGCTTCTGTCTCTGGTGCTGACTATTTCTGGGTCTTTTCTTTCCCCATCCCCGCGTGTTTGCTTTGTCGTTGAAGAAAAAGGCTTGAACTTTAGCTGCAAGAACAGAAATTGCAACTCCAACCTATCTCAACCAACTTTGTTTCTTTTCTCCCCCAAAGAACATTTGTCCTGTTTATTTAAAGTCATTATATAAAGTGTTTATAAAAAAAGTTTATAAAGATTCCCTGCAGTGAAAGAGAAAGAAAATCACATTGAAGCGAAAGCAGTACTTTATATTTACCACGTCTATGCTTTAACTAATTATCCTTCTTTTCCCTACCCATATTTTTAACAAAAGTTTCCCCAAAAGAGGGTTGTAGCGACAGCTGCTGCTGTGGGATGAGCCAGGCTGAAACGCGCATTCAGCCCCCTGGAACATTTTAACTGTTCAGTATAAATATTCTGACGGGGCAAGTTAACTCCTTGGATTTGGACTCCACGTTTTCTATCAGCAGGATCACAAGAGACAAGCCAAAATCATATACCTCTTCATTTGGTAAAGCCGACAAGTTCAATATTGGCCAACAGAAGTTCTGAGAACCAGTTACTACCTGCCAGCAATTAAAAAGTTTGAAGATAATGAGATATACTTAACCAAATACCACATCAAATGACAACACCATACACCCACGTTACCATGGAAGTACCTACATGCAAGTGTGGAAATAAACATTTAAGAGCAATTAAACCTTAGTCAGATGCCTAGAAATAAAGAAATATGATTCACTTCATTGTTCTCACGGACAGCGTCTGACCAAAAGTTATGGAACCTGATGCCAAGCTTCTGGGCTTCTCTGCAACCTTTCATCGCCTCCTCCTTGCTCAGCGACACATACGTACACACGGATCTCTCTAAATGTATTTATGTGTATTAAATAGAAACATCCATTTTCCCTGAAAGGATTTTATGAGAGCTAGTTAATGTCTGCACATCATAAAGGAGACCGAAAGGCCCTCTGTATATGCACTGTATCACTCTTAGTGCCCCTAATGGTCACTTACACGGTGGCAAGCAAGGGAGATGTGAAAACGGGTGTAAAATAAGGTATCCGGCCCCTCGCTTGCCCACAGCTTGTGTTTGGCCTTGAGCAGGTGAAGCAAAGCAGTGAGAATGATGAGGATGAGGGGGAATGGCTTCAAACTGGAAGAAGGGAGATTTAGATTAGATATTAGGAAGAAATTTTTCACTCTGCGGGTGGTGAGCCCCTGGCGCAGGTTGCCCTGAGAAGCTGTGGCTGCCCCATCCCTGGAGGTGTTCAAGGCCAGGTTGGACGGGGCTTGGAGCAACCTGGGCTGGGGGGAGGTGTCCCTGCCCAGGGCGGGGGGGTGGAGCTGGATAATCTTCAAGGTCTCTTCCGACCTAAACCATTCTGTGATTCTATGAGAAGCACACCAACCCAGCTCACAGCCCGACTATTAACGTGAAGTCAGTTTGTGCTGCTGCACAGGGCTGCAAGATGTGGTGGCCCGTGAGCAGAAGTGCTGCCCACTTGGCTATGGGGGTGATAACGCCCAGCAGAAGGTGTATTGGGCGTCCGAGCAACGCAACTTCATCAGATGGTTTTTGACAGGGTTGCAAGCAAAACCTTAACACCTCTATAGAGAGTTTTCCGACTGGGCCAGCAGCATCCATACATTTTGTGCTGTCCGGCCTTGCATATTTGACTTACAGGCATTTTGGCTTGCGTGGAGCCAGGAGAGCATCAAACTGACAGACTGTAGAAGAAAGCCACCACATGGGGTGCCTGGGAGGGGCTTCCAGAAACCAACCCGCGCATCCTGCTCCTTTGAGGCAGGACTAGTCACACTCAGGTCCTCCTTGACACAGGTTTGTCTACCCCGTTCTTAAGGATGTACAGTGACAGACACTGGGCTTCCCAGGCAATCTGGCCCAGGGTTTGACCAACGTACATCATTAAGGAATCCTTCCTACTGCCTCACACCATCTTTTTTCTCAGGTTTGGAGGGGGAAGGAAGAAAAGCACACAGTCTACCCAGCCTTCATTAGCAGATGCGTTCTTTGGTGTCTTCTTGGTTGACCTTGTCTACTAAGGCATGCTGAGAGCTAATAATAATAATAATAATTAGCACTTATATAGCACTTAATCCTCAAAGCACTTTACAAACATTAGCTAATTAACTAAAAGGCAGGTTATATATGTGTCTGTACATATAAATAAATAAATACAAAAGATCTGGGAAGCCTGCCACATTCGTTCTTGCAGAAGTAAGGTCTTGTGAACTGCCTGAGCTACACAAATCTTAGTGCTTTCAGTAACGCGTCATGCCAGCTTGTTTCAAAGCCTGCAGTTTAGCTTGTGAGTGTGTACTCTGCCATCCATGTAGACCTGCAGAGTAGGGAAATTTCTTTAGGACAGCCCTGAGATGGTATTAATTAAGCAGTCTGACTTAATTTAATATTCAATAGGCTTATTTTCCAACATGAGGAGTTGCTAATGACTGTAAATACTTGCCTTATCGTTGCTAGCCACTTTAAATAATTGCTAGATACCAATTAAACTAGCAGAAAATGAAACAAAGTCAGGGAAACGGCAGCATTTTCAGCCTTCCAGCATCTTACACAAACCCCTCTGTATTTTGCTTTCTTTTCGTTTCAACCCAAATCCCCCAGAATACTATGGACAACCTCATTTTGGGAATGGTTTCTCCTTAAACTCAGTTACCTCCCATGACAAGCTAGGGGCTGCTTTTGTCACATCTTTGAAGACTGTGGCGGTGGGCCCAGAGCAAGGCTTGGGGAGAATGTGGCAAAGGGGAGGACAAGCCCTGCACAAAGGTCTTGAGCTGCGTGCGCTGACACGGGGACAGGGAGGCTGGGACCAGCCTGAAGGGCAGACTGTATGAAACACCACCTTCAGTACCTCCTCATGTTATTATCTACTTCTCCTTGTCCCTACACTTCAATGCAGTTATGGGCTGGCCCAGAGACATGAAGCCCCCCAGCAGTGGGTGACGCTCTCCGTGCTGGCAGTTTTGGCTGCTCCCATCCATCCCATGGATGGCCTCAGCAGCTCAATGGAGTTGGAACAGCCTCTTGCATTTTCTCCCACCTTCCCCTTCTCCTCCGCTTTTGTATCTTCTAAGATCATGACTGAGCTCGAGACTCAGATTCATTCCAGACTAGTAGTCTGGGGCAGCAGACTCAGGCGATGAGACGCCACCAAGATAAAAAAAACTCCAGCAAAATAAAGAATGAAAATGCGTGAAATGTAAATGAAAGGCCACCTTGCTCGTTTGTGGGCAAGGTGGCTGCAATACAGTGAGATAAAATTCATGCTTCATGTGCCTCCCGTAGAAAAACAAAAAGAAAAATCCTCTATAAATATCAAATTTAAAATGCTGTTCTCCTTGTACTTTGTGCACATGAAATGTGGCTTGGCCACAAATGTTGGCTGTGAAATCCCTCCCTGGTCTCAGCTTTTGCCTTCCACTGGCAGATGTACACACGTGTACGTGCAGCAGACACAAGGTGCCCCACATACCAACACCCATGTCACAGCAAGAAGATTTAAACCTCTGTGAGAGCAAAAGCAAAGACCTCTACCTCTTCTGATGGCCTCTCCAGATCTTCTTGTGGAGTGGCATGGGCCAGGTCCAGTTTTCCTATAGAAGGGCCTTAAGAGCCTGCTTCAACACTCTGGATCCCCTCCTCAGACAGAAGATCTCTGCCTTGCAAACAAATTCTTACTGTGAATTCTCTTTAAAGCTGTAAAAAAGAAAAAAAAAACCCATGTAAAAAAAGTGACAGGCAAAAGCTGAACACGTACCTATTTTCAAGTGAACTACAGCTCCTCTTGCAACAGGGTAAGTATTATATGTGGTTACACCACTGCAAATCCATACTGTCACCCCCAGATTCATATCATGACACCTGACAGCAGTAATAGGACTTGTTAAATTGCAAGGGGGAAGAAGAACCTGCTTCCAATTGCACAGGTATAACACCCACAGAAGGCAAGGGGAATTATACCAGGCAGCTGAGAATTTTAAGCTTTCTATTTTAATTTATTCTCTTTTAAGAAAGGAACCAGACTTGAATATGAGCCTGAGATGTGCTTGCGAACACCTTAAATATTCCTACCACCAAAACAAAAGCAGCACTTGTGTCATTTTTTTATTTTATTGCATTTATTTTTCCTAGTTGCAGTGGAGTCCCTCCCTCTCTGGATACAGCTGGACCATCTCTGCCAGAGGACATCCCTGGGGCTCAGAAAAACACTTCTAAAGAGCCTTTTTTTTTTTTTTGCTTTTGGAATGCAGTAGATTATATCAAGTGTCAGATATTTTCAAAACATTTCCCAAGGGACAGTACTCCTATAAATTCTTCACACATACGCCAAGTGCTGTGCTGGCCACAGACCTGCTGGTGTTGTGGCGGGAGTCGGTATAAAGATTTGCAGGGAAGTGCACTTGCTGCAGACTGGCCCAGTGGCTCCCAGTGCCTTTCAGGACTATGCACAAGAGAAAGGAAGGTGTATTTAAACACATGAATCCCACAAGATACCATCTCTTTCATTTCTGTGAAGGCTTAAGTTAAAGGGCTTTTATAGATGTTGAAATAACTAATTTAGAAGCTGACAGATCTTTCTAAAAACAACGAGAAAAAACTATTACTTTCCTTTTGCCTTCAAGTTCACATAATGCAATTCTGATATCTGCACGTTTCCTCAGCATTAACATGCTCAACAGATGCTCAGACAGAAAAGAAATAATTTTGTTCGCAAACAAGTACGCTTCACAATTGGTGCACCAACGTTAGAAAACTAAATCCACCTACATGTACTCAGACTTATTACGGTGTATGCGCATATTTGAAAACATCTGTGTGTAAGTTTAAGTATATTACAGAAAGCCCCGGAGCAGTAGCCTGGTATGTCCCCAAGGCCTTCAGATGCACCGTTTGCTATCCAGAGAGCCCATGGAACGAAAGCTGCAGATCCACAGGCCTCGCCAAGCAGCATTTCCAGCCTCTGAACTGCCCCTGTGGAGCTCAGGCAGACGTGGGACTCCAGCAGGTTGAGCAGAGCTGGAAACGGAAGCGCTCAGAGCGCACCTTTAAAGTTTGATCTTGTTTTTCTTTAAATGGGAAAGCATGCTGTCGGTTTTTGGGGTGCTCAGAGTCACCACAGTCTCCATCAATCTGGAAACGAGGTGGAGAGCCAGTTGATAAACAAGAGAAGGAGCAGGCAAAGTATTTTGAAGACGCTCCACTGACATGTCAACGCCATATTCCTTACTTGTGTGATTCGCCTGGCTGGCGGGGTGGCTGCGCCCTTGCCGGGAGCCCTCCCTCGCCCTGGGGCAGTGCAGGAGCAGGAGCGGGCGCAGACGCCATCCCCGCGTTCAAGCCCAGGGAGAGCACACAATGGAGGGAGTCGCTTCTGCAGCCGTGCGAGGCCTTCGCCTGGCTAGGAAGAGGCCTCACCGTCGCGTTAAACTCCCAGCTTTGCGTGTTCCCACAAGCCAAAGAAACACCCCACCTGCCCCTGGCAGGGAGACGGTGCGTTCGGAGAGAAATACTCACCCTGCCCACGGGCCTTCAAACACCCACAGGCTCCTAGGCTCTGCCCACACCTAATCCTCCCTTTCTGTAATTCCCTTGAAATCGGGCATTAACTAACTTACTTTCCACCTGTCACAATCCCCGGGAAATCCCAGGCTGAATTCACCCCACCCAGCCAGCCCTCGCATGAAAAGGTTACGGAGATACGGCAGCCTCATCCGACGCAACCCTGATAAAATACTGGAAAACAGAATTTAGCAACGCATAGGCAGGAGATCTTCTCCCAAAAGGCACAAGCTCTCTCTTTTCCATGTGAACGGCTCTATGAAAGCACTGTGCTATTTATGTATAAAAATGAAAGGCAATTTAAAAAAAAAGGCTGTTTTATGTTGCTCAGCGAGCAATAGCACCCCTACGTAACCCAACTCTTTGGAGTAAGGGTCTTTACACACCAGTCTAACATTCCTTTGACTCCGACAAAGTGGAATAAAATCTATTTCAAATATATTATTTGATGAAAGCAGATGTCAGCAGATACTGCCTATGTAATTGATATTTGATTTATTCAAGATTTATGCATGCTGTGCCTTAGATTTATTAATGATAATCCCCTGCTCTTGTGTTTAATATAGTGGAACCAAAACATAATTTGCTGGGATCAGTCAGAAATGCATCAAAGTGATTAACTCTACATGCAAACCATTATCCAGTGACATCCCTACTGTGCATAGTGCAAAAGGAGGCAATAATACAGTAATTGGCTTCACTTAAGCAAGTCAGATATTTGCTGTGATTGCTGGTAAAATTTGGTCCCTTTAATCTCAATGGCGCTACTTCCTCGCATCCTTCATCCTCCCTTGATGCATTCCTGTTCTCAAAAGAGTCAGAAACTTAAAAAAAAAAAAAAGTTAAAAATCGACACAACCAAAAGCCCTCCAACAACCTGGCAATTTATCATGCGGAATTTATCAGAATCACAGCCAGCAAAGCAACGAAATACAGCTCTGCTCCTGAAAACAGCTAAGAGGGTCTCTCTCCCCTTGAGGAACGCAGCATTTGCAGGCTGTTTGTGGCATCCACCTCACTGCAGCGATGTGATGAAGCAGGTGGACTCTGGAACCAACAGGACGGACTTTGTGCACCGAAGGAAAAGATTTAAATTTTCCCTGTGGCCCCCAGCGCCCCGTGTCTCAGGAGGGGAAGCCCACCCTGAGGAAAGGCAGGTAGGGAGCCGGGTAGAGAGCAGCACAGCAAGAAAAGCTTGAAGAGAGTTCAAAAGAGGGATTAAGTTTGATGGGGAGGAGAAAGCGTGACTCTATGAGTAGTCACCGAGGCTGGAAGGGCATCTCCTCCTCCTCCTCACCCCTGGGTGCTCATCCATCATCCAGGGATGGAGCAGGAATCCCTTAGTTCTTGTGGTTGGGGACAGAGACTCAAACGATGAGGCAGTGAGCAGAAAAGGTACAAAAAGCCCCAGTCCACATGGGGAGGAGGAGGAAAGCTGTTATGAAAAAGGCAGCCTGTCTCCTGTGAATTTTCTTCCTGGAGTCATGACAGCCAAAGACTCCATTTAGCCTAATTAATTTGTTCCACTCTTGAACAATACAATTTCAGTACACGTCTTGCAAGTTGTTACATTTCCAGGCAGATTCATTGCCCCTGCAAGAGCAGCCACGTGTTGCCGTGTTGGGGACCTAAATCTTTAAGCCTCTGGACCAGCACAGTGACTCTGCTCCCGATGACCTGCCGATCTACAGGACAGGCTAGATCCCTTCCGCAAAACCCGGAAACCACCTTTCTACTGAAACAAGGCAGCCTCTTTCCCATAGTTTCCTCTCCCTTGACACCAGGTTAGGGGAGGGTCTGTGTTGGCCCAGCACGTGCCTCAATGCACCAGTATTCACGGGCTTCCCCTTTGCTGCAACCACTTCTATATGGTACAAGACAGTCCTCTTCTAATGGACTGTGTAACTCTCCCAGTATAGAGCTGATGCTCTAACTTCAGCAAGTCTTTCTCTTATCTACCTGGTTATTTAAAGAAAAAAAAAAGTTACCCTGCATTTCAAAATGATGCAGCTGACAAGCTGAGAAGATGACATCAATCCCGTCTGGTAGGAAGAGTCTACAATTCCCTAGTGAATTTATCTTTGAACAAAATGAAGAAAAATTGATAGCTTCAATTACAAAGGGAATTCATATCACATGCAATTTAAAAAAAAAATCTTCATTAATATACTTTTTCCAGATTGAGAATAATCACAGCCATCTGGAGATCAAATTATAAAATAGAGACTTGTGCAGTACGAAGGAATCTTGTCACTCAAACCTTGCACAACTTTGTCCTTTAAAAAGATTGCTAGCATTGCTTCTACAATGCTCTGTTTCATCCTTCTTCTGCAGTGCTTTATCCTTAATTAAAATTGTTCCAGAGCACTCCTGGTGTGCCCGTGGAACAACCGAGACAGCAGCAGCTCCTGATCATGTCATTTCAGCCTTGTCATACTCTGCCAAGATACTAACGGAAGCGAGTGAGAGAATTACCAGGAGCAGCACAAGATACAATAAAGGAAACGAGCAGAGTATTGGGAGGAAAGGAAATACCAAGACCCAAACAAGCTGTTCGCCTACTCTTCCCCATGGATTCAGAAAAGTGCCAGAGACAGCTGCTGCCCTCCAAGCCCAACAAGCTCCGGATGGGGCCCCCCTCCCCCAGAAGGCTAAATCCAGAGAAGAAACCTCGCGGAGCAGCTGTAAACCCTGCCAAGACAGAGGCTTCTGCACACACAGGAACATCCTCCAACTGCGACTAGCCTTCCCCTCCCCAAAGCTGTTTGACTGCAGCCTCTCTTCACCTCCACTTTACGCCCTCCCTTCTTCTGCCCTCTCCTCTATTTATTTTTTCCCTTATAAATGAACTGACCTCCTCTTCACAAAATCTAGCTCATCCCTCCACACCGGGGAATTAATATGATGTTTGAGAGCCTCACGCTGTTCCACAAGGGTATCTTCTCCCCACCGTGGCTGTGCTCCCTTTTCTGTTCCCACTGGAAGCTCTCTGAGACATGAGCCACCTATGGCCACCGTGTTCATGTAGCGACGGACATTCGTGTTGGCCTCAGAGGCTCTCCAGTCATAAACACCATTCACAACAACTTCCAAAGCTCAATGAAATAACCCTTTGCGTTTTAATGACACTGATTAAGTGCCTTTAGAACACAAAACCAGAAACCTTCAAACCCTTTTGTTCTTGACCCCATCCAAAATGATCAGTGCTTTAAGCTTCGCTGTCCTCTGCTGGACTGCGAGGAAGTATTATCAAGAAAATGTCCTGCCGTATACTCTGTAGACACTCAAAGGCTGCTCGCACCCAAATTTTAACAAAGGGCTTTGTCCAAGGAAAAAGGGAGAGCAGCCCCCCTGGCCCCTGTACTCTCAGCTGGTGGCAAGCGAAGTAGAGGAAGGCATATTAGGAGGTGGCCGGGAGTCTCCCACGCCAGTAGCAGTGCTCCTCAAGGCACCACTTACACCCTACGGCTGCAGATACAGCACGCACCTTCCCATGAGAGTTGCACCCTCGCCTGTGGAAAAAAACATGTTTCCCGGCATTTAATGCACGCCCTCAGGGTCAACTACCTGGCACAGCCCCTGCCCTGCTTTAAACTCAGGATTTGAGCTGGTAGGAACAGGGGAGGAACATAAGGAACCGTCCGGCTCAAACAGTTCCTCTCAGGCAACGCTCCCTAACGGCAATCAAACTGGGTTGCAGGAATAGTAATTCTGGACGACGCCACCGCTCCTGTCTCCATTAACAGCCACAAACAGAAATCTTCAGAAGCGTGTAGGGACAGGAAAGCTTATGTGATCACAGAATAGGGTGCTGACTGAGTCCAAAAGAAAGTACCACATCTAAACTGAACGATGAACAAAAACCCAAGCTGGAGAAAGAAGAACCCGTCCTTCAACACGCACACACACAAGAAACCAAGGTTGCCAGTCTCTTGCATCTCAGAATCACAGAACAGCCACCCCGAAATCATGAGATAAGCTGAGAAAGAGTGATCTACTAAAAATAATCTACTTTAAAACCCTTTTATATGCCTTCATGGATGTGACACTCTCTAATGGCCACATTTTCATGGTCTTTTCCACAGCCACGAGGGCTAGCTCTTTAAGGGAAAACTGAGCATTTTCTTTGAACACACGCCTCCAGGAATTGAGAGATCAAGGGAAATACAAACACAAATGCAAAACATCAAGTATCAAAAGATTCATGGTTAAAAAAGAAGGATGAGCTGACAACGAGGACAGAAGGCCAGTTCATTAGGGAAATTCTGATATAAAAGGTAGGAAGTTTTTCTCGAGAAAGCCAGAATAACAGCTTACATTAAATTATACTTTAGTTTGGTGTTTAAAAAGAGATGCCCTTATTTAAGTGCTTAAAGTATATAAATGGTTACTCACACAGGTCTCCTCACACACACAAGCAGCACTGGTTCCCTACCACCACTTCTGCTCTATGACTGTTATTGTTAAATATTATCAAGTATCACCCGGGCAAAAGCCCTTTCCTTCGCTACGTACCACAAGAGGCTTGGACACACAGAAGTGCTCCACATCATAGCAGCCACCTAGAACACGGACCTTTTAAAAACTCAGTGCAAACCCAAGGCAAGAAATGGGCTAGCAAATGGACCACAGAGATGCTCCAAGGGCTGGAGCACCTCTCCTACGAGGACAGGCTGATGAGAGAGTTGGGGGTCTTCAGCCTGGAGAAGAGAAGGCTCCGGGGAGACCTTACAGCAGCCTTTCATACAAGAAAGTTGGGGAGGGACTTCTTACAAGGGCATGTAGTGATAGGACGAGGGGGAATGGCTTCAAACTGGAAGAATGTAGATTTAGATTAGATATTACGAAGAAATTCTTCACTCTGCGGGTGGTGAGGCAGTGGCGCAGGCTGCCCCGAGAAGCTGTGGCTGCCCCATCCCTGGAGGTGTTCAAGGCCAGGTTGGACGGGGCTTGGAGCACCCTGGGCTGGGGGGAGGTGTCCCTGCCCAGGGCAGGGGGGTGGAACGAGATGGTCTTTAAGGTCCCTTCCAACCCAAACCATTCTGTAATTCTATGAACTTTCACCCCACCAGTCAGCCAGCTTGGCTTTCATCAGCTGAAATTTCTATGCCCTTCACGGGTTTTAGATGAGCTGATGCAGGACGCTTGGCCAGTGGGAAAGAAGTAGAAGTTCATAAGCGCTAATCTGTTAAATTCACTGCTGAGCTCATTCCTGAGTTACAGTTTTAACCCCTGGAAAGTTGTCCCCCATTCAAAACACACCAAGAGAAAAGAAGAAATGCTATTTTCAGCAGTGTCATAATCCAGTTTTGACAACCCTCTAAATAGGGCTTGCCAGAGAAAACCACCTCTCTGGGTCCCTTGCTTCTCTATTTGCTACCCAGCACACCTATGTCTGGCTGAGCCGTGTCTCTCTTTGTACCAGTTTCTTCATGGTTTCCAAGCACGTTACCCCCTACGCTCCCCACCTCTCCAAATCCAACAGCAGGTGAGCAGCTCTTCGCTTACAAGACACCCTACAAACACTCTACAGAAAACATGATTTCTTCCGACAGGAAGGAACGGTGCCTTTGAAACCCTCCTCACATCTTCCCCTGTGAACGGTGTCCCAGAAAAAAGGACTTCTTGGCCTGACCTATACCTTTTTTCATTAACAGGCTACTAGCTAAGGGACAGGGGTACAAGTCATGAGCTACATGGGGAAGGAAAAGGGCCACATCGCACCGCATGGGCTGGTGCTAGTGAGCACGACTAGTCCCTGCAATAAATCCGTATCTGAAGACTGCAACTCTGAATAAGAACGTTGTGGGGATATGAGGGTGTTAACAGGACACAAGGCTGATGATTTAAGACAGCGAGTGTCTCCTTTGAGCTAAGCGTCCCTACCTTGGCAGAGAGATGACGGTATGCTAGAAATATTAAACAAGCAAAACTCCGCGGAGATACATAGGCACAAGTAAGAACAGAATTTGAATCCCTGTGTTCAGGATAAGTCATCAAACAGATCCTCCTAAACAGCAGCCAAATATATATCCACATCTACTGTTGTAGGTGTTAATGGAACAGCTCCCAAATATGAATGCTGAAATAACATCCTGATCTCCTGTAACCAGAGCTAAGAGGATTTGCCATTGATATACCAGCTCTGAGCTGGATTTACTTCAAAATTCTCAAAAGCCCCTGCAATGGCATAAAGCACGTTTTTGTGTCGAAGGAATCCAGATGAGCGCTCCACATGGGGCACTGGGCGATACGTAATGAATTCCACATTCTGGTTTCGTCCCCGGAGAAGGCTCCCACAGATTCCACAATGGAACAAGAGGTTTTATTGAACAGGACAATGCAAGAGGAAATCTATTTTACAACTTTAAGCGAGCTTCTGTCCGCAGAGGATGAGCATAATTTGTTGCTGAAAAGAAAACTAATATAAGCAAAACAGCTTAAATATAAAAGGAACACAATTTTGTCTTTTCTAGTTCTTAAAAAAACCACCCCATGTATTTTTTGTATGTCTGCACCCATCCCTATACATGTATGCAGATGTACACACAGATATTACATATAAGCACTCTCCAAACACAAAGGAGTAAAACCAACATAATCCTGTCTTCTGGAAGTTCTCAGTATGGAAAGAGTAATTAGATCATTCTACATTTGAATGTAGTACAGTTAATCAGAGCTTTCCCAGGGGCATTTTAGAATTAGGAGGAACACTATTAAGGAATACAAATGTTTTATTTCCTAAACTGCCAATAAAAGGACACGATCAACTTTAAAAAAAAAAAAAAGCAATGGAAATAGGTTGCTTTAAAAAAAAAAAAAAATCCAGACCAATTCCCTCCAATGTCATGAACCTAAATAGAATGTCATTGTGCCAGGGAATTAATTGGATTGTAAATAAAAGTGAAACTGATCAGTAAGTTTTTATTGCTTGTGATGAGTGAAACGCAAGGAGCGTACAAAGAGCATAAATGATGAAAGTTGAATTTGTTCTGAAAAATTCTTTCAGTTTGAATAATCTGCAGGGTATTAATGCCACTGGTAAGAATTTTTATTATAAACATATGAGGACAGTGTGAATCAGGAATAATTCTATTGAAATGAATGGGATTGCACTGAGGGAACATTTTTGAGGGCTGCAGAATGGAAACTAGCAGAGATCTACATACTCTTTTGGTGAGAGCAGGATCAGGCCCATGGTTGTCTTTTTGTTTTTTTTCTCCTTGCTCTGTAGCTGCTTATGTGCTTTTATAGCAAGCTCCCTTCTCAAGCAGATTTACATCTGGGTGCTCATGGCTTGACTGTGGTGACAACATCCCTTTCAACTAAAACAAACACAGCTACCAACGAAGCCAGCAGACTTGCTGGAATGCAGGGCTCGCTGAGCTGAAGAATGCCAAAGAAACGCAGGACAATACAATCCCAAACCTTTCAAAGAGGTGACCAGGCTGAGCCAGAGGCATTCTGAGATGTGAGAGACTGGGGACGATGTCTCCTGAGGAAGGCACGTGAAGTCAAGAATCGCAAAATAGGAGAGCCAGAGCAAGAAGCTATACCCTCATTTTGTATTTTTAACCAGGACCTCGTGCCTCCTTTCTCAAGGAGCAAGAGGAGAGCAAATGCTCAGGAGGACTATTTGAATGGCCAGCACGATGGAGATCGTACCTGACGAATGGAGGTGAAGGCCAAGGATCCACACTTTTCCTCAGCAGCCCATACTAACCGTGAGAAAGAGAATCCTGCCAGATTCGGATGCTAAAGAATGGAGGGGGAAGTCCTGTGGGATTAGTCTCCCAACTCAGCAACGTTGGTTAGGTGATGTACATACAGATTCTCCTCTCTTCTTGCATCTCCCCATTACCTAGAGACTTGAAAGGGCTCACACAACCTGCATGTAGTATTATGAATCCCCAAGACAGATCAGTTTAAGTTAGCTTGAGTACAGCTACAGAACAACACGGCACAATAGATGTGATTGCTATCTGAAACGTGCTGGGGTAAAACACCAGGGAAAGAGAATACCTTCTCGTATTCATGGGATAACGATAGCACAAAGCTATGGTTTGGTTTAAGCTTGGAACAAGCACCAAACTTGTAACTAGCAGAGCATTTATATCTTGGGACGACTCTCTAAGAGGAGCTGGGGCCAGCTAACTTGAAGACAGAGTTGCATAATATATTAAAGCTTTTCCATGATGATAGCAGGGGGTCCTTCTTGCTGAGCTGCGTGTCCCTTCCTGCCCGGTGCTCCTGAGAACTTCCTTGATGGGGAACAGCATTGCTTGTCTCTCTCTCTTGCTGCAGTCCTGGGTTACTACATACATGGGGCAGCTGCACGCAGCCTGTGGTAATGCCTTCCTGTGCAGCCAAAAAGGATTTAGGAGATCTGTAATAGTGTGTTTCTAGAATGAAAACTTAATTCGTATATCCCAACCCTCTTAGAGAGTGAAATAGCTCAAGGAAAAGCAAAGCAGAGACAGAGAAAGAACACATGCGCAAAGGAGATGGACTCCTGTAGAATAACATAGCATACTAATTCATTCTGATATTGCTATTTAGTACCTGCAAAGTCTACCATTATGCATTATTAAATTCATGTATTATTGAATCACAATCCTTGTTGCCTGGTAAGAAATGTGGATGATTTCTTAGCTTAAATTAAAGCACTGCTTCCCTTATTTGAATAAACCTGCATTACTGACTGCCTCGCATGGTAATCAGAAAACTGCATTAGGCAGGTAGTACTGTATGAATTAAAAAATAATGAAACAAGACTTTTCAGTCAGACATTGTTGCCTTGCCTGCTTTTCATGACAGCAGATTTCCTCCTTTGAGTTGATAAGACAACAGCAAATGAAGATAACAACATGAGAGCAAAATCATTCACTCTAATAGGCTCCACCTGTGCAGACTTCAGCTCATTTACATGACTGCAGAAAAATTAGAAATCATGCAGCAATTAGTCTCTTCTAGATTATGCACTGTGTCAACTGATACCACTCTGGAGAGCACTAGTGCTGAAATGGTTTCAAAAGATAAATCTACTAGCCTGTGCAAACATTTTTAATTACCTGGAAAACTGGATTGCCTGTTTAGAATTCCAGGCTGCCCACACAGCCCTGGAATCAAATGTCACCAGATTCAAATGTTTATATAACTGACTTTTATAACGTTTGATGGCTTGGTGAAACACAACCACGTTATCTGCTTTTGCTGCTTTGTAGCTGAAGGAACATCTCTTTCGAGGGAGGTAATGCAATTGCGGTAAAAGGAATTTTTCTTTCTCTTTTTGCGTTAGCAGGTATCGATCCCTTTAGTCTCAGATCTCATCATCCACTCTGGTCATCCATTGTAAAACGATGATCATTCACAGCACTGAGCAAATCCACCAGCAGCTATTTACAGGATAAAAATTAAAGGGCTGCATTGTGAACCCTGTACTCTCACCAGTAAGGAGTTCTTCACCTAAGAGGCCTGGTGGAGTCGATTTAACCGCTCACGTGTAGCTGTTCATCCTCGTGAGTAAGCAGTTCACAATCTGGGCTTAAATTCTTTGCCAGGGTTAGCATACCTTCTGGCGGAAAGGCAAGGCTGCGCTCCCAGCTGGTGCAGATCTGCGGCGTTCCCAAGATGTTCTGCAGATTCGCACCCAGTGATGATCTGGCCCCCCTCGCATTAAGCATGTGCTCGCCGCACCTTTGCCATTCTTAATGGGGTTTTAAAAGCATCTATCGCCATTTGAAAATGGCGCTTCTTCAGTATATTTAAATTTCTCACAAAGAAAAAAAGCCTTAGAGTAATTGAAGAGGAAGAGAGCAATTAGGGCACCGTAGAGACTTCAAGAGCTACAGAGTTTAATTCAGAGCCAGGTCCTTTCTGCTTATTTGACTCATTCTCTCAAAAACTCCAGAGCAAGGAAATACCCGCCTGTGAAGCTTGCGACCTCCAGGACTGCTCTTGGGTTCATATTCTTTATATGATATTTCCACGGAGCGTAATAATACAGCTTTATAATTTGAACTGGATTAACTTATAAAGGGCCACCTTAATGGCGCAGTCACAGCTTTGGTTATGGAAACTGTTCCTGCAGGCTGAGCTTAGACGCAGGATCTAACCCTTGAAGGTTTGTTTCTTTCCCTCCTTGAAATACCGCATGTGCCTTTCCGTGTCACATTGAATAAATTCTGCAGTTTACAGAAGTGGGTTCAGTGAGGGTCTCCCCCCACCTCCATAAGGTATTTACACAGCTCAGTTCTGATGTGGCACCAGGTTTGCATTAGTCTCGATTCAGGACCCCCGAATTATCCCCCTTTAGTTATCAAGACTTCTTGTTACAGCTTTTGTAGCTTTGAAACTCTCAGCTGAACATCTTCAGCATTTCCAGCCATAAATTAAAGAGCTTAACTCTGTTCTTAAAGCTAGGTCCTCTTGCGTTGGACTATGTCCCTTGGTCACACCCGTGTAGCATCGGGTACCATGGAGTCACAGCCCCCAAAAGCCCCAGAGATCCTTCAGCGCTGGCAGGTGCATCTGGGAGCTGCTGCGCTGTGGCGGGACTCAGCCGAACCATGGAAGTCCTCGCCACAGGATGATTCCAATATTACAAAAGTTGGTGTGGACCCACCAAACAGACTGGAAAGGATGCAGTGCTGAGTGCAGCCGATCCGATATATATTTTTTAAAGAGATCTCATTCTTCCCCTGGACAGCCTGCAAGCTTTGCGGGCTGATACCTGCGAGGGGGTCACCACCCTCCTTGCTCCTGTACTTCTGCTTCCTTCTTGCTTCAAGAAGTAAAACTTTGTTTCTGTGCAACTTCTGAGCGCTTGAGGGGTGAAGGGCAGCTTTGTCCGTTTGTCCTTCTACCCAACGCACAGCTCATACAGAGAAAGACCCAACATCCAGGTAAACGGCACACAGACACGGGGCGATTCTGCTCGGTTCTTCTCTCATGCAGGATTACGACCTTCACCGAGTCAATAGCCCAGATTACTCCGGCACAAACAATGGGGAAAGCATTTTCATCACCGCAGCCTTCGCCCTGATCTCTGCTCTGGACAGACTCACACTACGTATGGCCACTCTTATGTTCTAGGTTTGGGTGGCCACTGAGTGCCAGAACGTCGCTCACCCACGAAGAGTCATCATGCATAGCTTTGCTATTGCTTTTTTATTTTAACGCAAATCCAATGCAGTTTAACCGTTTTGAGGCGAAGGTATATATGCTTTGGATAGAATTACTATCAGCCACACAGCACTACCGCAGAGGAAAGCGATGGAAGGAGAGGGCCCTTTGGATGCACGGGGAAAGCTGGAGAGCCAGAATGCAACAGCCCTCCTTGAAATGTGGCGAGAATGTGAGAGAGGGGCTCTGGAGGTGCTGCATGGAGACGTGCGTACAGGCACCTACCCTACTGCAAGCCACTTCAGCTGAGCTTTAATAGGAGGGACTGGCAAGGAGAGCCTCCTAACAGCCTTAATTTATTCCTCGATGATGCCACGGTTGGTGGTACTGACTAGGATTCAAATATAAAATGGAATTTATGGAGAAATTTATGAGTTTAATGGAGAAATCCATTAAGAGCCTTGAAAGCCCTTATATAGCTAACGAGGTGTTTGAAGTCCCCTAGCAAATTCTACACTCGCCCGATGAGGTTCAAGTTTCATAGTATAACCAGACAGCGAGAGGAAAGAATGACAGTATGTGTGGCAGAGCCGTAACACTGACCGTGGGCTGCTCACTTGGAAACATCTTGGAAGATACGTTATGAGGCATGTTCATCTGTCGTTACTAATGACTGAAGTCAAAGGATTAACTGGGTGAGCCTGATCTAAGACTCGTGGAGCCTGATCTAAGACTTGTGTACTTGGCAACGCGCATGGAAACTGCAAAATAATACATCGGATTCGCAAATAAACAGAATCTTAAAACCATCAAGGATAAACAGCGAGAGGAAGGGGGATTCACGCTTGCCTCACTCATTGGGATTGCCTTAAGGATACATGGGCAAACCGAACACTGTAGAATGCAGGAGTTGCCACAAGATGGGACATTCAGCTCACAAATATGAAAGTTGCTGGCAGAATACTGAACTTTACATCTAAAGAGTAAAGCTGGCTTGATAAGCAGTCACTTAAAGGAGTTAATCCTTTGCTCTTTGTGAATCACCTGCCAACGGGCTCCCGATAAAAACCTTTTCCTGTTCAAGCCAGAGGGAACGTTGACATTGGTGACAGAGTTACTGTTCAATTCCAGCTCGTTGTTTGCAACCAACTGGTGAAAACGGAGAATCAGAAATGTCATCCCACAGAGCATGTCCAAAATGCCTGTTGTTTGTTTTCCTTCGACTACATTAATGGAGACACGTGTCTGGCTGTAAAGTCAACTGGCCAAGTGGTGCCTCCACTGGGGAAACCACTGCAGCTTCCTCCTTCAAATGAATCTCCTCTTCTTCCACAAATTCAGACGTATTTGCAAATGCCGCCGCAGCTAAGCTTCCCGAGCTAGGATTCAGGCCACACAGAGTGAGCAAACAAGCAAGCAGGCAGGCAGAACGAAATGATTCCCTGCTGCAGACAGCACACATCTAGACTCAGTCGTAGCTGCACAGCAAAAGTGAGTAATTCCCCGAGTAAGGAAAGTACACTTGGTTTTAGAAGCCAACATAACAACATTCAACCTCCCTGCTCTTTGGTCAGTTTTTTGAGGCGCAGTTGGAGTTCAAGTCCTAAAGGCAACGCAAACTTCTGGATAAAAGGTGATGGATGGAAATGCAGCTTGTGAGGCGTCTCACAATGAAGGGAAGGAAATTAGTCGACTAAGTTGCCTAATGCACCATATGGAGACAGAAGTGAGGAAAGTGCGGCTGCTAGAAGTCAATGTAAAAAACACTAACCACAAATCCAGCGCAGGGCCAGGCTCCAAAACATAAGTGGAAGTGGCCTAGAAAACCCACACAAAGACAGTAATTTACAAGCAAAGGTTCCATGCTTCTGGAAAATAAGGGCAAGGATAAAAAACTGCCTGTGTTAGTAATCTAGGATCTGGAGCAGAGTAACTAAATCTATTGGGCTTAGACTGCCTGAAGGCATAACATTAAACTGGGGAGAGACATTCGGTTTAATCTCCAGCATGACAGATGTCCTTAAGGGGATTCTATGTAAATACGCAGTGTATTGTTTTTGCCTTCTTAAAAAAGCAGGGGGAGTCGAACCACCTCTCTCCTATCAGATGGTACGGATATTTTGCTCTGCCTTGAAGGAGATGTGGTTAAGTTTAAGAGCCTCCTCATGACTCCAGTTCACCTCTTCCCCTGGGCCAATGTAAATCAGCTGCATTGCAGGGACGTGGTAAGCAACCCTCAGCATGAGGCGCTTGCTGTATACTGTCTATGGCTATGCTGTACCCTGGCAACACATGATGAGGTATTAACAGCAGCATCTTTGACTTTTCAGTTGCATGTCGGGAAAAAAATAATTGGTGGGGAATGAGAGGCAAAGAGGGAGGAGAGAGAAGACAAAACATTTCCTTGAGATCACAGAATACCAGGGCCTATATTGCATTCCGAGCACCAGCTAATAAACCGGTTTTGGGGGCTGATCTGGGGAAGAAACGTTCTCTTTTGGCAGAATTTAAATTGCAGCTTAATCAGACAACAGCATCCAAGGTCTCACAATATTCATATTCCTGCCTGATACCAGAGGATGGAACTGAATGAGTTAAACTCAAGGATAGGATATGGGGCCAAATGGGTCTGGTAAGAATTCTTTTTAAAACCACTGCTTTCAAAATAAATAATGCAGAAAAACACTTAGGGAGAAGTCTGAGAATATTCCCAAACAGCCACTGAAGCAGATGATCACACAGATTCACCTGAAAGACAAGAAGGAAGTTTGTGTGTGCCAGCCTGCAACTTCACAAACATGCGGTGCATACAACCTCCAGAGTGACTGAAATGCTGAAAGCTTCTCTAATCCAAAACTAAGCTGATTTTACACTACAACCACAATTATTTTCTTTTTAAAATCAAGCGTGCCACTGCCAGATCCGTAGCAGGTGCAAATCAGCACAGGCTTCAAGGGAGTAGTCAGATCTACAGCAGCTGAGGATCTGGTGTAAAATGAGATCATCTGCCAAAATATTAAGAGAAAGGCATTTCTATTTGTCATCTGCTATCTCTTATAATTGCTCAGTAATTTCTCTCTTGCCCCTCTAGAAATCCAAGTGATTGCCTCGCTTAATGCTTTGGCTGTTCCCCACCCTCAGCAAGCTCTGAGTACTAATGCCTCCTGGCCAAGGATACTCACCCACAAAACACTTATTCCCAACGGATTTTGGCTTGCTTTTCTTCCAGATAGAAGCCATCAGGACATATCCTAGTCTCAGTTACACTCAAAAACCACTGCGTAGCCTGGACCACCAAATCCCAGACTGAAACCATCAAAGATACTCTCCATTTCTCCAGCAAGGACTACGTCCTAGAAAAAGAGCCAGAGGAGCAGATCTGTCAGAATCCCTTCCACCGCAATGGGATGTTTCCCACAGCAGAAACTGTATTTCAAATGTAAAACCGCCGCTGTGATCTCTGCTTTTGCTATGCTGATCACCCGGTGCTGCGCCGTCTACCCGCACTCCAATAAAAGCTCCGAGTTAGCGCAGGGAGGAAATGGAGCACCAAGGCAACAACATCAACAGCAGCGTTTAAGACACCACGGAGGTTTAAACCGCTATAACTGGGTGGATGCCCGGCGTAAGGGAGCTTTATGGATTAGTTAACGCTGGCATCTTTCTTCTGCAGAAAGAGGACTGGCAGGAACCATCTGTGTCACAGCATATGGAAGACCGCAATGTGACACGCAGCCCAGAGGGTTTCCAGAGCATCTCTTCTGAGCTCCTTTGTAAACCCAAGGCAAGACAATCCCAAGAGCACAGAACAAACTAAATAGCGTTAGTTTTTCCACATCTAATGCATCCAAGTGTGCCAAAGGAAGAAAGCAGAAGAGAACAAGAGAATCACCAACCAAGAGAACAAGGGATGGACCTTGCCAGTCCCAACTCCATGGCACAAGAGGGTACGGAGAATGTAAAAACATGGTTCTAGCTTTTCTTAATGGCTTAATCCTGAGCGCATAAACAAGACTTATCAACCACCATTCTCAGCTCAGTCCGCGTATTACAACTACTCGTTTCCACCTTTGACAAACTGCTGCTCCTTTAGAGGAGGAGAAAACCCCCAGGAGTCAAGTTATATTTGTGGGAGAGACAGTATTTCCTGGACACTTCATTGCTGATGGTGCAAAATCCCAGTCCCAGCAGCAGTGACTTCCCCTTTTAATCCCCGTTCATCAAAATTGCCTTTCACAACCTATCCATTTTAACTCCTACCTTGTTTACAAAAGAATATACGACAGTTAGAAGGTAACTGGTTTCCACTACCAGTAGAAACAAATCCTTGCCAAACCATCTAAAAACCCTCGTGGTCCCAGTTCTGGAGGGGTCACTGGGGCCAAATTTGACCCACTACTTTTAAACAGAGACTTCAGCTGTTCACAGTTGCAAGGGGCAGCTGAGCTGCACTCAAAACCTGATTTTATAACCACCTTGTTAAATCTCATGCAACTACTCCAGATTCTTAAAAGTGAACGCAATGTTTGGGAATCGGGTCCAGTTGGCAAAGACGCCCTCGCTTCATTTGCATAATTATAGGCTGCGCTTTAACACTACTTATGGTTGAGGGCGCCTGACACTTTCCATTAAGAAACTCAGCTTTCATTTACTAAAGACATTGCCAAACTCTCTATGCTTGGTTTTATATTTTCCTAGCCAATGTCTGTCTGTCTTGGGCTGAATTATTTGGGAAAGTTTCAGTTAAAACAGTTCGGCTGTTTCCCAGAATGAAGTGAGGGGGGAAAAACAATTTGTCTGCAAAGAAAAAAAAAAAAAAAAAGAAGTAATAACCATTTAATGGAGAATTTCTCACAACCACATGCTCTGGAGTAGGAACTTAAAGGATTTGGGGAGGACTGCGCATATCAAGCCTGTTGCTGGCCCCCCACATACCCATATGGCCAATTTCTGCTTTTGGCCAACTTCTAACCCTGCAGAGGACTTTCACCTCAGGCACGTTCACTGGGCTCTTACTACAGCTAAGTTCTCTCAAGATAAGTCTGCTCTAAATACGCTCCAGGCTCGCACAGCTCTTGCAGGCAGAGAAGAACTTCCCAGGAGCATCCCCGCCAGGCATCTGTCTACCCCAGGCACAACAGTCATTTTCCAGAAGTCCAATTTATTTGCTTTCTTCATCTCCCCAAAGCGTGCTGAAACCTAGGAGAAAAAGACATGAGGAGTCCTCCCCTTTCCTTCCCCATAGTTCTTCCCGCCTTTCCCTTGCCACTCCAGAGGCAGTGTGGCCGCTGATGTGTGTGCTCTGTTTTGGGGGCGGCAAGATAGTAACATATTCCTATGGAAAGCAGAAACTGCTCTGCTCATCTGCATAAGGAGGCCCTAATCCAGGCCGGGCAGTTACACTCTCTGGTTCAGAAACCTCAAGGTCATCCATTAACTCAGCGAAAGAAGCCGTGCTAGGGAGCTCTCTTCCAAAGGGCATTCACCAAGAAGAGGATAAACTGAGAAAATAAAACACCCCTTCTCCAGCAGCAATCAAAGAACCCCCCAAAACAAGAACCCCCAATTCCGCATATTCCGATTCATCACTAAAAATCTTTTTCCCTCTGGAAGCATCATGTTTGCTCTCCATATGAATAAGCACAGTGTACAGCGTACTGAGAAGAAGAAACACTGCCTAGGAATTAAACCACAAACTCAAGAGATCCAAATTCTATTCCTGGCAAATACCCAACACCAGCATTTGCAAACCCAACCGCCTGAAGCAAGGCACCAACATCCATATTTCAGGCACTTAAACACGGAGCCTTGTATCCAGCAGCCTTGCAAGGCCAGTATCGGTTATCCGTGCTTCAAAAATCTCTGCCTTAACCGTTTGGTGTCTTGGTGTCTCCAAGTCACCAAACTCTAGTTAATAGTGTTCAACCTGTGGAAATATTTGGTGTGGAAAAAAAATGGACAAAAAATAACGATCCTTCCTATGTCTTCTCCCTACTGGCCACAGGTTTCCACCCCAGTTAACACTCGGCCATGGAAACAGCCGATTCCCTACCTAGCATCTTTGGTGGGGCAGAAACCTGCCAGTGTGCAGCACATACCTGGGTTAGGAGTCCTCTAACACATATCCACCTTCCCAGTGTAGCCAGCGACAGCTGGAGGAGGATACAGATGTTCCAGGTGTTGTAACAGACTCGGGTAGTGATAGCTCCACTCAGGTGGAAAAGTGTCTCACACTGCGGGAGTCCCACTGATTGCAGTGGGATTACAAGCAGGAGAAATTGCTATCTGTGATGAGCTGGGAATCACTGGCTGGTCTCTCCTATTTAATCATTGGAATGAAATGTCTTGTACTTCCACATTACCAAAGAAAAGATTTCATCAAAAATAACTTGCAATTATACTTTTGTCCTAAACATTCTGAAAGAAATTTTTTTCTTATGTGTCCTGTCCTGTTTTGAGTGACACGGGATTAATTTCTCTTTCAGTAATTTTACTTTTCGGTAAGGTCTCTTCTAATGCTTGGGAAAACTGCATTTGATAGAAGACTCTAGTGTCTGAATTTGTGAAAATACTTACTTCATAGCTAGCTATGGTATGCGAGTTTCACAGTCTCAGTATTTTTGAGTTAGCCAGGTCCCGGGGATGAGGGGGAGCGAGACCCGGGCACTTGACCCAAGCTGCCCAACAGGATTATTTCATATCACGAACGTCACAATCAATATAAATTAGAAAGTTTGCTGTGAAGTTCTTTCTTCCATGATGGCTGTGATTCCTCGGACTCCTTGCCTCTGTGCTGGACCCCTCAAGCCCTTCCCTTCCTCCCGAAGCTGCAGCGCTGGCAGTGTCCCACGTTTGCTGTCCACTGCTGGGAGTGTACAGCTTCCTACGGGCAGAACAAGCTGAGGATAATCCTTGTGTATTTTATATTGGTATTGGGATCAGTATTGGTTCTTTAGTACTATTGAAGTTAATTATTTAGTATTATTCTATTGCATCTGCTTATATTTCAATCCTTGCATTTCCTTGTTTTTCCTGATTCCCCCTCCCAGGTAGGGAGGGGTCATCAGGTGAGAGAGTAATTGTCTAAATGACAATAAATTGTTTTGGGTTCTTCAAACCATGACATCATGGCATTAGTGATTTTGTGTGGATGTCAGCAATGGATGTCAACAGTGAACCTCCACCTTGGGAGAAAAAACAAGAAACAAAGCTCCCAGTTGGAGCTCTCCCTAAGCACTACATGCACGGAATTTTTCAATAGTATCAGATTTATTTCTTTCTAAAATGCTATTCAATAAAGCCATCTTACCTGTTGGTAACAGAAGACTGAACTCCACCCTCAAAGTCCTCTGAAATTAATGGATGCTGAAGACAGCCAGCGCTACACAATGAATATCCTGATGCTCGTGAGGTGGCGCCTACCAGACAACACATCATTGCAAGTCTTCCAGCAGATGCAGCTTCTCAAAGAGCAACTAAACTGGTCACTTCATAGCCTGGTGAGCACAGGGGACACGGGAGGCGAGGAAGGAAGGGGTCTACTTCATTGCCCAAGATTTGGAAAAGCTATTACTTCCCAAAACAGGCTGTGTCCTGACACAAACGATCTTCATTGTAACTCATTACTTGGTAGTCCCAACCGCTCCTGGTACCAACGGCCAAGGCTATTTCTTCATGAAAACCACCCGATCCCTCCAGCCACGGCAGGAACCCAGCCCAGCACACCAGGCGGTACCGCGCCTGCACTCCCACCGCAGGCAGTGACGACCAAAGGAGTAAAGCCACCTTATCAAGGGTCTTTTTTTTTTAGAATGGCTTTGAGGCAGATGGCAAAAGGCAAGCCCTGGTCCCGGTGAGTTATGCCTGTATGTAAATACAGCTTTACATTTCGACTTCTTTCGTAAACGCTTGATCATATTTGTCAATTGGTCATTAGATGCAGCTACATTCCTTCGCATCTTATTAGAGAGCATTCCTTTTTTTCCTGAAGAAATAAATAAAGTGAACGCGTAGTAAATGCCTAACAGATGAAGCCATAACAAGCTGTTGCAAAGCATATAACACGGAGATATTGTTAAAACAATGTGTGTGCCTGTTAAATGCAGAAACATTTAATGTTATTATTAGGTATGCTATAAAATCCACCATAATTTATTAAATAATATTAAAGTATTTATAGACGGACCCTTCTATGCTACGTAACTGGTTACTACCGTAACAAACATGCAATGCCAAATCTATCATTTAAGCTTTTTAACTTTCCTGAAGCGTTTTTTCCCTCCTATGAAAAAGCAGATGTTCTAAAGCAACACCAACTGTAAACTCCCAATATATGCTCAAAGGCTGAAATCTAATATTTAAAATGAGGGGTTGTAGTGCAAAATGTCTCCATGGTGACCCCTGGTAGGTAAGTGGGAATTAGATTTGGCTGGGAGTCCAAGCGGATGCAGCTCCCGCTGGTGGCACGCACCGAGCAGGGAACTCGTCACATCTGGGCTCCAAACCAGGCCAAGGCGTCACGTATGGCTCCACACGCTCACCCAAACGAACCAAAGAGGGCTTTCAGCAAACTGCTTCCACCCAGCAAAGAGATAACACGGCCGGTTTGCTGTGGATTAGTAATTTACGTAACGAGGTCAGGCTTCATAACCGGGTTTAACCCTGACAGGTAATCTGGTTGCGACCTGCAACCAGTAATTAACAAAAGCCAGTTTTTCTAACAAAGTACCCACAGAGTTAAGCATATGAAATTCCGCATTCCTAAGTTGCTTAAATATCCATACTCCTGAGCGCTGCTAAAATGAAATCAAAGGTTTGCTTTGTTTTTTAAATTAGGGAGCTCAGATAACTCGAGCCTCCAAAAAGCCTGTGACAGTTCAACAACTAAACACAGTACCAACAACATATTTAAGCATCACAGGCTATGTTAGAATCCGAAGAAAACAATTAATCTGCTTCATACAAAAAACCCAGACCCTGGAGTTCCCCAAATTCCTCCTGTTTTTTAGTTTTTAACTGTAGAGGAACAAAAGCACTAAGAGAAAAGTTCAGTTCTCCTCCCGAATCCAGCGTATCTCTTCCGAAGAAAGCTGGATTTATGCCAGTGTAGCTGACAGTGGTCTTTGCCCCTTAATGGGGACCTGCAGAAAATTACTGTTACTTAAAATTCAAAATGCTACATAATTTCGTTAAGATTCGAGAATAAGTAATGTTTTCTCTAATAACAGTTTTTGTAATGGAGCCTTCCTCATGTGCCATATTTTTCATACACGCAGGATAACATTAGCCAGGGTCTGGGGATTGTTACCACTCAACTTGAGGTGCTCAACACCTTCCAAGAGACGGTGCAGTGCACATGAGTGGTCCTTATATTGTATATAAGCTTGAGAGAAATCTGTGGTTGAAATGCAGTTCAGCTGAGGGGCGAGACTCTAAAGCTGCAGGAGCTTATTAAAACCCACCCGGGAGGGGAAACACGTTTTAGAAACCACATTCTCCACCTTCTGAGGGTCCGTCAGCCCAGGTAGTCTAAAGGAAGTCAACACGTTTTTGAAAGTAAGCCTTTTCTCCTGGTTCCTGTGTAGACCTTAGCAAATCTCCCAGGGGTGAGAAGCCCTAAACAGCATGGTATTTGGCCAAACAAGACAGGCAAAATCTTCCCTGGGACTATCTGCAACAGTGTTTTGATTTTGATTCCAAGGAAATGAATCCGTACTAACCCTCTCAACTTCAGCTGTGTGGTGTGACACATTTAACCCTAGGGCTCAGACCCTGACCTTCCAGGAAAGAGAAATTTCTGCTGCTGAAGTTTTACTTCTCTGTAGGACTTTCCCTCTCATTCCCTCGCAGCACACGCGTACGCACACAGAGAAAAAAAATCCTGTTTCAAGCAATGCACGACACAGTGACCTCATCATGAGGTTTCATTTCAGCAGAAATGTTTGACTTATGAAAATACACAGTAATTTGGGAGCAGTTGAGCACTTTGGCCACTGAAGGCCCAGTTCGAGTAATGCTGAGCGCCTCTTCGTGAGGGACCCTCCCTGCAGCCTGCAGACTCCTGCAGAAGCTGAGGAGCTGGGCACGGTTTCTGGTCAAGATGTGCACATCTCACAATGCAGTTTGGACAGCAACGAATTTGGCTTGAGCAGACAAGCAGGCAGGTCCAACTCAACAATCTGCCAACTAAAACAGACATCCCAGGCTCAAATTCCCATCCCCGCCATGCACGAGTTTCTCTCCCCTAGCTCCCATCCCTATCATCACCTTAAAAATATGGCTCAGATCCACAAACTATTTCAGGCCCAGGGAGCGAGCAAACGCTGGAGCTGCGACTTTTGCTTGGGAAGCCCCAAAGGACAAATGAGGCAGCATCTTTCAAAGCAAGAGACACGTCCCGTTCCATTTATGGCTAAGATCATGACTGGGAGGAAAAAAAAAAAAAGAATAAAGAATAAAATAAACTCTGCCCTGAAGCCAGAGATCAACCAGCACGGGAGCTTTGGCTGCGAGCACTCAAGGGAGAGACCATGTCTAATAACAAGCAAGCTGCCACGTTCTGGACCAGATCCAGCTCCCAAGTGGATTGTAAGACAGAACCCTGTATTTATTTTTACAAAGATGGAGCGCGTGTATATTTATATTGCTTGATCAAAGAAGGTTGACCACAAACAAGCAAACAAAACCCCCCCTTCCTATTCTCTGGCTCAGGTGGTGCCATTCACACCACGAGCTTTCACCTGAAACTGCAGATACAGGGTGCCGGGAGTTTGGCTGATGCCCATAAAGGAGGTTGCTCAGCCTTCCCTGGGCAAAAGCCTCAGCCATCTCAGAGCTCTGCTAGGTGACCCCAGTCTGTTCTTGCCCCTGTTTGCTAGAGAACAGTATCTATGATCCAACGAAGCATGTACAGTGAGAAGGAAACATTACACCCGACAGCCACAACCTCAACACTACAGTCTGCACGGCCTCCCTGGGGGGGCTTTCCCCAGGCAACCCAAACTGCCCGCCTGCAGCCTCAGTCCACCTCAGGGAATACGGAGCCATGTGCAGAGATGGCCGGCACGGTGCTGCTTGGTATAGTTGCGACACGCAGAGAAGAGCGAGCTGAAAAAACAAAGTTCTGACGCAAAAACGATGTTTTAATACACCAACAAGTACACTCGGACAAGTACACAGTCAGGTACACACGCCCTTCGGCAGCTTACAGAAAACACCTCTGGGTGGTGGTGACCTAGAGATAAGTCTGTGAACCTGAAAGCTGAGAAGCTGATAAAGACATTATTGCTACCTACAAACTTTATTTTGTCATGGATGCAACTTCACTATACCGAAGAGGGCTCTGGGCAGCGTTTCGGTACAAAGCTGGACGGTAGACTTGCTCTTCCACTCTAGCTACAGAATCACAGAACAGTAGGGGCTGGAAGGGACCTCTGGAGATCACCCAGTCCAACTCCACCGCCAAAGCAGGTTCACCTAAAGGAAGCTGCACAGGATCGTGTCCAGGCGGGTTTTGAGTATCTCCAGAGAAGGAGACCTACCTCTTGGTTGACTTTGTTCCTCTGGCTCTGCCCTTCCACCCTCTCGGTATAGAAGCTATACTGCCTTGCCGCTATGTAACTCATCCCGGCATTTATGGCACCTCTCAGCTAGCCTGGCCACTTCAGTCTGCTGCGTCTTAGGTTTCACACTTTGGTGATGAACCATCCATGATTTCAGACTTCAAAAGGTCCCCAGGGGGCCAGAGAGGCAAGTAAGGATGCAGTACTTCTGCCGTAAACAAAGCAGCAGATCTATACTTTTATTTTTCACAAAAAACATCCAAGAATGGATCCAAGGCCAAGGAATGGATGCCATGCCAGAACACCCATCCCCAGGGCATTCCTTCCTTCCTTTAAGCACCAGAGCAATCACTGTTGGTTAATCTTTATCATATTTGCATATGCTAAACTAGACCCTCAGTAATGAACATGGAGAAAAAACCCTGAAACCCAGTTTTGATCCAGTTCAGAAAGAGGGGCAAAGCAAGTAAGTAGATGGCGAGGGCTCAGGCACACAGTTCTGTTAGCGCAGCTTAATAAATTAGCCAAGGTCATTCACGTGCATACACAACTGTGATGAAATGCTATTTTACTCCAAACAGCGGTGAAAGAGGAGACTTCGCTGGCAGGGTCTGCTGCAGGCAACACCTGGCAGAGAAGTTGCCCGGTCACACGCAGGTGATGGAGCTTGGGCTCCTCAATTGTATTGCCTTGGAAATGAGATGCGGAGGGAACGAGCAATTAGTGCAAGTTAAGATACGACAGGTACCCTCATGACCGGTATGTAGCATTCATACCGCACAGCTAACGCACGTTCAACTGCACCATCCCTGCAAGTGATGGATAGCGCTTCCAGGAATACTAAAAATATTAAGTTTCTTTGCCTCTCTTCGGTCTCTTTTTCCTCCTTTTCTGTTTTTTTTTTAAGGCAAACAAATCCAGAAAAATAGAGGAAAACAAATGTATAGATTAGTTAAGGATATATCAAGACACAGTGCTACTCACATCTTTAAGGATCAGGTTCCTATGGTGTGTAATTACTTAACATAAAGCAAGTAATACTTGGTGTATATAACAAAGCGATTAGAGTACATTCTTCCCTTCTGAATAACAATATCTGGAAATAACAACAAAGATGCGCTACACTAACTTTTAGGGTTGGTTTGGGTATGTATCAAAATAAAAGAGGAGGAAAAAAAAAGACAATACTGAAAACTCATCATTGGTTTTAACATGTAAACCAAAATTAAAGCTATAGTATAGAATTTAAGATATGAAAAAATAGAGACTATTTCAGATACAAAAGAAAGTGGTGTTTCAGGAGAAAAAGCTTGAAATAAATTAACTTGCTATTCCTGTGCATATGCTAATTATAAGGTCGTTAACACAATATTAAGGACTAAAAATAAAATTTGGCTTATAACAGATAGGAATTGTAATTGCCAAATGCTGTAAATTTTGACAAAGTAACTTCATTTTCATTCGGAATGTATTAGTTAGCGCAGGCAGAAAGTCTGAAGTGTGGCAGTAATAATATCACCTTATATAGTATTCTACAGTTATTTTGCCGTTCCTAGAGAACAAAAACAGTTTATGTAAAAGTTTCTCTTCCATCTTTTTCCAAATTTCCATATTTTTTTTTCCACTTCAGGCCACAGGAGAAAAACAATAACACGAAGCTAAACCAAAAAGCATCCAAAATAAATTTCACTGTTTTCCCACTTTGACCCGTTCCTGTTGGCTGTTGCTATAGAGGCCTCAGCGGGAAGAAAAGCCCTTGAAATCAGTGCAACTTCTCGTGTGGAGTAAGGTAGTCATCAAGATAATCAAGGGCTCAAGTTTTGGAGCTGCTATTCTGATTCAGTTAAAGTTAAAGGGCATGATTGGGAGGCATGAAAGGAGGCAGTTTTGCTGCCTTATTCACATTCAGGGAACTGCTGAGACTTTCATGTTAGACTGGATCCTCACAAGGGCAGGCTTTGGCCCAAAAATGCATTTCAAAACAATCCAAACAGCTGGTAGCACTTAATATATCCATGAGAAGTGTTTCTCACTGCCATGCAAGCTCTCCGAGTGCTCAGCTGGGCAGAAGAGGGAAATCTCGCTTTCAAGTCAGGTTTGTTTTATATACGAGCATATAAAGGTCTATAATGGGGGGAAAATTGGTGGCGAACTATCCGATATCAGTCCATAATAGGTCAAATCGAAAGGAGGAAAAGAGTCCTCAAAGACCCTGAGTGTGTGTCCACGTACAGGACTTTCCTTGAAGGTAATTTTAACTGTGCGGTTCCTATTAAGTTAAATCCCCCTATTTTGCACTAGCTATTTATTACACCACGAAACAAATGCGCTTTGTTGAGGGAATTTAATGCCTAATGAGTAATACGAAATAGTTTTGTCAAGTGACCCTTCTCTCAGATAACAATTTGTTACTGAATGTTAAAATCCCTGCTTAGGCCTTATTCTCACTCAGGCTACGCATGCGATGAACTTCAAAGCAAGTATTCCTTTAATAAACAATTCTGCGGGATGATTTTTCAAAGGATTTTTTGCCTGTTTGTTTCAGGTCTCCAGAGAGCTGCTACCCTTCTTAAAGCACAAGATTCTGGATTCATGCAGATTATGAGCTTAACTGCAGGAATTATTTAGTCTGCAAGCCGGTTTGTAGCTCGTATGGTTATGAAGAAAAACAGGAAAAGAGGATCTAAAGGTTAACACGCAGAAACAAGAACTAGCAGTATGATTTCTAGGGCCTGACTCAAAAGTCATGGCTACTTGGATTCGTTAGCCTTTTACCTACCAACGATACAAATAAGCTCATTTCTGGAACTTTGCTGCAGGCTCCTTTTTTTGGTGTAAAACATATTCCTAGTCTAAAACTTCTTTCCCTAGGAAACGTTTCCCTCTGAAGCAAAGCAGCCGAAGAGACAGCTAAGGGACCATTCAAAGCTTTAAGGAGATCCTTGCAGTTATAAAACAACCAAAAGTAAAGTTTAAAGCAAACCACAAGTTAATGCTTTCTTAAGTGGAACAAAGATTTCGTGTGTGTGTAATTTGAAGAGGGAAGCGCACTTCACAGTTGCTGTCTTTACGGGCGCTCTGCCTCCCTTTGTAGCACCAAAATCCCACAAAAATGCTGTGCCTAACTTCAGAAGATGGGCGGTTCATCACATTTCCAATTATTTTATCTGGATAAATAAGAGAAAGGTCACCTCCCGCTGTGACACATTTCTAGCCTGCTGCCTGTCCCATTTTTCACAGATAAAGCTTCAAAAAGTTATTTTAATTATTATATGTTTTCAACCAAAACGTTGTTTCTCCGGATGAAATCTCAGCTCCCTCAAGTGAGTTTCACCCCTAACTTAACAGGGGCAAGATTTTGCAAACTGCAACTCTTTTCCAGACAAGCAAATAGAAATTGCTTAGAATCTCTTCTCTAATTTTTACATCAGTAGCAGAAGACAGAATTATCCAAATTAATGCAAAGCTGTTTGAATTTCTGTATTTATAATATATAGCAATTATATGTAATCTTGACCGTGTGTATATCCCTTTCAGCTTTGTGTTCAACACTGCCAAAGCAAGATCTCCCTTTAAGTCCCAGGGTTAAAAGGTACCTTTCTCTGAACCAAGCTTATGAGTCTTTACTGTAAGAACAGGAAAAGAAAAAAAAAAAAAAAATCTTAAGAACCCTCATCTGAAGTTAATCTCTTGTCCTTGAGATAGCTCCTCTCCATCTTTTTAAAGGGGAGAGTGAGCTCGCAGTCCCTCGGGGGTGTAAGGAAGGATCACGCAACTTTCTCTCACTGCCCGATGGGTTTTGGTCGGCTATTTTAACGTTTCCAGTCCTTCATCTACGTATGCCACTAGACATAATGCCCCAGGCAGCCTGGGAACGTGGCCATTTGTTAAGTCTTGCTAGTGTCAGCTACAAATTGTGCCAGCTCGAGCCTTAATTTTTATTCGAGCGTAACTATTAGCTCTACTGCTAATAAAGAGTCTTTGAAGAACCTCAGCCTTTATTTGTATTCACCGCTGAATTGAACACCGACGGCGACGTGCACCCAAGAGTGCACCCAACCTCACACCTGGTGGAGACAGTCAACAAACCCGACTGTTGTGACACTTCTATCTAAGAGTTTGAACCATTTTTCTGCATTTTACCGTTGTAGTGAAAACTTGGTATAAAAAACAAACAAACAAAATCAGCAGCTAAACTCACCTGCCCAGATTACATGAAGTTCATTAATTTTCCATTGCCTAAATCAGATTTTGTATTGGATCACAATCCAATCTGAAAAGACTGCTTAGATGCAAAGGCCAAGGTTTAATCAGTTGCTTCGTATCATCCACTCACACACACGGCGTAGGAGAAGAAAATGTCCATTCAACTAATTGCAGTCCTGAGAAAAAGTGAAATTGCTATTTCCACCTGTCCCCCTAGTACCTCCTTTTGGTTAATTCGAGGCTTTGGATCTGCTTCAGTGTTCAGAGAGCCGGGATTACTCGATTATTTGGCTGATCGTGAGGGGCTGGCTCCTTCTTCCCCAGTAAAACCAGAGCATCGCGCCCAGAGCTCCAGGCACAGACACAGACCTGCACACAGACAGATTTTCTAAACACTGAGTTAATGCAACCATGTCATCTCATAACCACTCAAGCGGTTATTTACCCCTTCAAGTGTTTCTCACTCAGCTGCTACGAATGAGTTCAAAGGGGAGGAAAAGTCCAAACTGAATATGAAAATTTTACCTGCCTATTTTGGGGCATAATCTAATCCACATTGATTTAATGGAAAGGTTCCAGCTGGCTTTGAATCAAATCCAGTATGGAGGTCCTTAAGTGTTACTGAGGTTTTGTACTATTAACTGTGGAACAATTATGGTAATACTCCTATCAGTTCCTCAGAATATGAGAGGGCCTTTTGTATTATTTATGTCTCGTGCTAGGGGTTGGTAAAGTTTGTTGTAGCAAGGATATTAGTCACTGATTATAATCTTCGCCATTTGTCATAGTGCTTAGGGTTTCTTTATGTGGGTTGAAAGAACAATACGATGAATAAATAAAAACATAGAATAGAAGGGAGAAACGACAGAGTTCCCCTCCCTGCCCAAATATACAGGAGGCCAAAGGAGCTCACTACGCTGCCACGACATATGTGGGAATAATAGCAAAATGTGTACGTTCAGGGTAGTTATCACGCGTGTATTTTGGACAAGCTGCATTTGTTTCTTGAGTGCTCTATCAGACAACAGAGGAAAGCAATGCCAACGCTGCAAAAAGACACACACAAAAGCCTGGGGTAAGCCAGCCCCACTGTGCACTTCTGGTGCTAAATTAGGGATAAAATGTTGGAAACCAGCCCTAACGTAGCAAAAAATAAACAAACTAGCCAATGACGGAGGAACTGCAAACAGCTCGGTTCAGAGACGGCGACTCAACTTCTTCCCCGTTCAGGCCCCCCAAGTCCCTCTCAATAAATAATTCTGGAAATTTTGAAATCTGAAAGCATAGGAGAGTAAAGGGTGCGATAAGAGAGATTAATTTCCCTTTTCTAAGAGAGAAATGCCTCTTCAAGTATTCAGCAGAAAATATAAATACCTTCACTAATGATTTGCTTATCAGCACTAAACATTGTTTTTTAAATATTGAATTAATTATCCCATAGAAAGTACTACTATATATATATGAAGCCAGCGAGTAGAAATACTTTACTATGGAATAATGACAAACATACCAAGACATGGAGAGAGAAACGCATTGCAATGCACAAGGTCTTTTTCTTGCCAGCTGACACCTCTCTAAAATAGGAGGAAAAAACAATGAAAAGAGAAACCATCAATAGTATTGACCTGTAAGAAAAAAAAAAAGTTTATAGTGTTACGTTCAGAAACCCTATGTAAACAGAGACGTCACACTACGGAAATGCAGAAGAAACTCATTATTCTAAAGAAAACACTTGGAAAAAAATCAACCTGTCATGCCTATGTATTTTCAATACAGTGTAGTTAATAGAGAACAATGTGAGAATCAATGTGCCTTTGGCATGTGGTACACAGGAACCGTAATTGCAGAACCGTGTAAGTTTGGGAATATAGCAAGTTCATTTGGAATATCTATCAGCTAGGGAAAGCATTGTGAAGGACTGAAGTGCACCAGCAATGCTCTTGTTAACACTGCTCAATTTCTTTCTTTTTCCTCCCCAACTTCCCCCTCTATCGCAGTGTCATTGAAGGCTTCTGTGATGTTCTAGACTCCTGATTTCTTTACCCAGACCCTCAAAGCCTTGTTAGAAGGGCAAGTTCAGAGAGACCTCTTGCCGTTCTCCAAAACGAGTAGTGGCATCTTGCCTTCCTTAGATTAGGCCATCAGGCTTCCCCACCATCCTTATCCCAGACGAAGTCCTCGTTCTGCACAGATTGGTACAAGTGCTCTCGGGATCAGAATGTATTTTGGTTTGGAAAATGGGCTTAGATACATTTAAGCATACCCTATATATTAATTTTGCAATTCGACACAAAATACTACAGCTAAAACTAAGTAATAGGTGAAAGCAGCAGGATAACAACATTAAGAGCCGTGGGGAAAGATGAAAATACATGTTTTCAAATGAGATTTCTATTGGGAAAGGGAGTGAAGGACACAGAGAAATATGTGAAAACTGTTTCATTTGGCAGGAACAGCAGAGGAAAAGGCTTCCGTATCAAGACAGCAATTGGTGTGAGGAGATAGAGTTAAGGCCAATATCGGAAATAAGGCAGAATCTTATCTCCGTCGCTTGGATGTAAATCTGCAGTAAATTAATGTCTTACTGCAAACTTAAGCCTATACAGCTAAGATCAGAACGTAGCCCAGTATGTCCAATATTGCAAGCAAACTTTTCCATAAAGGAAATTTTCAGCCACAATAGGACATTGCTGGCTAGAACTTGGTGTCATAATCGAAAAGAAAATATTCACATCCCCATACAAGTAGCCAAATACATAGCCAAAAAGGACAAATACATTACGGTCTCTGTAATTCGCATCTGATACACAGCAGAAATACTGAAAATGAGAACTGCCCAGAGACAAGAATCCCAGGGACATAAATCCTGTCTTTTCAAAATAAAACTACCTTTGGTTTTTTTCATCATGTTGAGTCAGAGACAAGTGGCAGGAAAACTAAGATCCAAACACCTTGGTCCTTATAGGCTGCCTAAGACGCAGGTAAGTATAAAGGATTACTTGAAATACCTGGTTTCGAGCGAGGAAACTCGGCATAGCCCTAGCCAGAGGGATGTTAGCTGACATACAGCCAGCTCCGTGTGCAGCTCAGATGCTCACACTCCCTCTCCCTTCCTCTTTCCCACCCTCCTCAGGCTGTCAGCGGTACACCTGGGCAAACATTACACCGCTGACACACTAGCCTCGACAGTCGTGACACATCCAAAAATGAAACGTTACACCTTTGCTATAAAATACGTTCCTGGGCTAGAAAGGACTCGCAGGCAGAAGACGAAGGGAGGGGAGGACACACACGCACACAAAGCAAAGGTGTGTCCCCAACCAGCTGGAAACGCCTGGACGAGCCAATAACTG
>VZSZ01003435.1:153780-232437 GCA_013398815.1 Ibidorhyncha struthersii
AAAAGAGGAATCTTTGCTATTGCTGTACAATCAGACCGAATCTGCCTATTTTAAAACTTTACTGAGTATAAAACTTGATACACATACTGTTTTATTTGTTATGATTGTATCTGATCTCTCTATTCATTATAAATCCTGTTTTAATTCCAGCCCTAGATCTCACAGCATTTTCCTCATTCACATTAAAATTCAGCTTAGGTTGATTGACATTTTTACGCAAATCATCCCCAAAAGAACCTTTATCAGCTTTGGGCTGAAACACCTTCACCTATCCCTACACAGAAAGAGGGACAGGTGAGAAATGGAGATGCAGACCCATCCATCTCTGGCAGGAGGACATGCTGGGTAGCTGCAGACGTGTTCTTTTATACATTTGGTAAGTCCTAGCAATTCCTGGGTCTCTTCCAAAATCCGGACCCTGGCCACCACTTCATCTTATTCCAGAAAGACAGAGGACCACAACCACATGTGGTGTCACCAGGTGCAAACCAACTGACTTTAGCTATCAGCTTCGGTCAATTCTGACCAAATGGTCCGAACTTCCACCTGAATTCCAAATAGGTACTATACAATTCATTTAAACAGAGTTAATTCAGGCAAGTGTTTGTTTGCTGCCTGTTGCAGAGCACAGGAACCTAATTGTTTTTTATACCTTAATACCGTCTTATACCTTTATACCTTAAACAATATTCCTCCTAGGTTTCTACGATAAATTATTCTTTCTCAATAAATAACTTGTTTAGAATGGCTACCTCATTTTATCAAAGTTTTGAAATCACACCTGTCTGAAATGGATTGATCCCTGTTAAATTCGCTGGTGTTTTCAAGAAAGGCTAAGGAAACAATTTGTGCCGCTTCTAGTTTGTCATCTGCCCACTCCGTTTCCAAACAGAGCTGATGCCTTCCTGCTGTCTACCTGACCCTGCAAGTACCTTCTAAATCTGTTGTCCAGCTTCCACCAGATTTGCTGGAGGGCTACAGACTTCAAAGATGAGGAAGTTCCCACAGATTTCATGAAAATCAGTTGGATTGATGAGAAAGGTCTGAATTAGCACCTGCCTCTTGACAGAAAAGCAGGCTCAGCCGTGACAAACGCCGCTTGGGAGCTGTCAGTCACCCCACCAGCAGAGTCGTGCTTCCTTCCTAGTCTGCGTGTACCGACCTCCAGATAGACCACACACCCAACAGCAATCAGAGGTGAAGCTGCATCCGCTGGTGCCATTGCGGCGTAATGGCGTGGGAGATGCGGACAACCAGAAAATCCGGTTTCATTAGTTCTGCCGCTCACGGCACAAAGCATCCCCTCCAAGGCCAAGCCCACGACGGGCGGGTAAGCCAAACTAAGAACATCAGACCAAATTTTGTGTTTGCTTTAGCAGAATTTAACTAATGAATAGATGAGAACAGAGATACAAATTCTACTCTCCGGATAGTGACTGGACATCTCCTTTAGCAAACAGGAGCCAGAGGCACCACTTTCCAGGCACAGAAGTTGAAAACCTGTGCTTCATTTAAGCCGGGACACCACTCCCATTGATTTCAAAGGGACTAGGAATTCGCTCCAGACCTTCAGAGCTATTCAGCTTCAGCCAAATGTTTCCCCACAACTTGTGCTGCCAGTTCAGGAGAATTACAGCTCTAGAATTCAGAATAAAAGGATGTTAAAAATGTCTTACCCTTCACTAAGAAATAACCGAGATCAGGTGGCCATGTGATTCCATTATTTATGTAATGCCTCCAAATGTCATTTGTCTTCTAATACGAGATGACAGGTTTCACATGTACAGGTTTCCTATAAGAGTAGCATGCTCATCTTGATCCACTCAATACACACATTGCTAATTTGAGATAAAAGATTTATCACGTAGATCCTGTAGTTAATTGGCTGCAGTAGCCTTTTTTTTTTCTTTACTATGTAGATTTATTTGGAATTTCTTTATAGATGTGCCAGTTTTCAAGGCTGATATATTTGGAGTGCAGGTTTCTTTCAGGAAGGCTTTTCTTTTCACTTTGTATACGCTCAGCACCTCACAGTATGTGTTCCTGGTACTTACTTGAGGCTCCCATGTGTTCCTACATGCTCACACAAATAGCTCACACAAAAGAGCTTTTAATACAAAATTTATGGTTCTCTTTAAGGACCAATAAGAAAATGGGTCCTTTTGGTTATCAAACCATACTTGATATACACACAACTGTGTTTGTTGTGACTTGAGTGAATTACACTCTTGTACTGAAAATAACATTTAACTGATGTTTGAAAATAACAAAACAGCACGATCTTTCCCCTCCGTGATGCTTCTCTTCTACCAACTCAAGTAAGCAGCATCCATCATTATTTGTCATTAGTGTCCAAGTATTTGACAGCAGCAGGTAGTACGAAAGAACTCTAAGTGTGACTTGGAAAATGCCAGAGAATCTCAAAACGATTGAGGCTGGAAGGCATCTCTGGAGATCACCCAGTCCAACGCCCCTGCTCAAAGAAAGGCCAACTACAGCAGGTTGCCCAGGACCGTGTCCAGCTGCATTTTGAACATCTCCAAGGCCGGAGACTTCACAACCTCGCTGGAGAATCTCTTCCAGTGTTCAGCCATCCCCACAGTTATTTACGAGAATCTGGGCGATATTTCGTTATTCCGTAAGACATACTGACCAACCTGGTCAAACAATCTACGCTCGCAGTCTGGCAGGAGTCCCTCATAGATATGCTCTGGGAGTGAGGAAGACACGCTGACTCTAGAGGATCCAAAGCACTATGAGATAAAGGCAACTGGTGTGGTCTGGTTTGGCTAAACTGGTATTAAAATTACAGCTGAAACCCAAAATAGCTGTTAAAAACTGCAAGCTCCATTTCCCCGTTCCTGCTGCCTCCTCTCCTGAGAGCAAAGTCCTTGCTGAGCTTCACAGGAGGTTGGTTTCTCCTCTCTCCAGCATGCGTGTGAGTTTGGAAGTCCTCTCCCTTTGACCCAGCCTAGGAAGCAGTGTTTTTTTCAGTATGGCAGATTCCTCTGCTGGCCATGATTTCTAGAGGCCCAGCTCCCTCCTCAGCCAATCAAAATCTGTTCTCTCTGCAAAGGTGTTAATAGAAAGTCAAGGATATCACTGAATGTAGTTTGTAAAAAGAGAAAGACAAGACAAAATAAAAGTTCAACTCATTAAATGTAAGACATACGGTCAACTTGAGCTGTTACAGACCCTTTTATCAATTCCTTCACCTCAGAAGCAAAGAAAATCAGGCACAGAGGTACCACATCTCAACAATGCTCCACTGTTACAGGTGTGTAGAAAGAAACGTTGCTTAGGCATTTTTGCTTAACTAAATGGTAAGACAAGAAGACATGAAGAAGCATTGCAGGTCATTGTTGACTTCGCTTTCTGACCTCTGAACTCATTGTTATCCCTATCCTTTTAAAACATAACATTTTGTTTCTACATTTATGACATAATCTTGCACCTAGTCTGTGAAGACACACATTTTAAAACGTGCCCTGAATAAAGACACCACAAAAGTGCCAAACAGCGAAGGCACACTATACCCCCTCATAATGGTCCCTCCCCTGACCCTGTGCAACAGCTATGTTTTGTTTCTCATGAGACTCTTTGCTACTTCTTGTCTTTATCAACGTCTTTCTCCACATATTCCTTCACCTCATGCGTTCATCCCTGCTCTCGTGGATACGAAGCAGAGCCACAATGTCATTTCGGATGGGGAGCGCTCCCCTCTCCCCCACGCTGAGGCTCAAGGACAGTGGCTGACACTTCATCCATCAGACTCCTTTCATCATCCGTGTTTTGAGGAAACCCTAGCTGGTTTCAACAAGAACCTCTCACGTAAGGTTTGGGGAGCTTGATTTGGGATATTTTTGCTGAAGGTAATCTAGCACAAGCTATGCTTAATGGGACAATATTCCGATCTCGGTTACAGAATGGGTAAATTTCCTGTAGCCGTACAGAACAGAAGAAAAATCCAGCACTGACATGAACAGAATGTCAGAGGTGATCCTAGGCAAGGTCACTTTTCTAAGACCTGACACAAGTTTTCAAAATTTGGCAGCTAGAGTGAATGAGGCCTTTCCCCAGAGAGGCAGAGACAAGCAAGAAAAGTGAGCCTTGGAAAAGACACAGACTCCTAACATTATGATAAATAGAAGACACCCTTCCTGGAAAAGAAATACTTAGGGGCCTGAGGCCAACATTTGATCTGTGCTAAGAAACATTTGGATATTTTTATGGGCAGCAAGTTCATCAAGAATCTTGCTCAGAGGTTAAACCTCACCGAAAAGACAAAATAAGGTGACTAAGGACTGTTCACATGAGCAAAGATGTACAGGAAGAGGCCCGTGCCAGTGTGTTGATCTTGCATTATGGAAATCAATTAAGCATTAATTATAAATGTTCCCAAAGGTTAAGTGAAGTGAGTTTTGCTAGAGTGCCAGCAGCCTGACGGACCCATCAGGCTTCCTGATGCAAACAGCTCCCGGGGCAGACGGTGATGCTGAGCTCCACTGCTGGGCACGCCAGCCCCGAGGCACGGCAGGGCTCTCCCACGCGCAGCCGAGGGGATCTTGAGGAATAGCTTTCCGGGACCCGCACTGTGCGTCAGGGCGGCCCTGAACGGTGGGGAAACCAAGAGCAATCAACAGTTTGAGTCCTAAATAGCCTTACTCCTAGTCTTACTAGACTAAATTAGCAAGTCCCTCCAAGCTGCTCCCATCAGTGAAACTTTTGCCTCAGCGAGACCGGAGTGGCAAGATCAAGCTTTGACGCATTGCGTCCCGTGGCACTGTTCCCAGGAGGAAGGCTGCAAGAAAAGGCCCCAGTTTAGCTTCTGTTTGCTGAGGATGTGGTAAATATAATGTTGATCAAGCAGTTTCTGCCTTCTCTCTCTTCCCTGTCATGCAGTTTCTGAAAAAGGGCTTCTCCTGCTCTGCGACATCTGTAGACTAAGGTGATTTGTCTCCAGTACTCCGATTATGTACAGCTTAATTATCTACTGACTAATTGCACTTGCCTTCTTGAATGTCTCCAGGTAACAGGAGTACTGCTTTCTTTTTGCTCATCGGGCCGTGAAGGCAACCAGTTTGTCTCATCCTTTCTGGTACTTCCAGACAAAGGGCCTTTCAAAAGAAAAAAATCCTGAACAGAAAATCTACGTAATCCCTCTTTCCACGCCCCAAACAAGACAAATATACGTGTGTGTCCATCCTAGGGTCAGCTCTTAATGCAGTAACTTGAATGTACCACCCCAAGGGACTTACCTGCACCCAGAGGGAGGAGCGGCCTGCCCACAGTTACCTTTTAAGTGATTTATTAAAAGGAATTTGCAGGAATGCGAGGTTAATCCTGACAGCAATACCTGCTAACGGCAGCACAAATAAGGGTGTTCTCACTCACCACGTGCGATGCAAGAGTTACCGCCTTTCCCCCAGGAACTGCCAGCTCTCACCTGAAGTAAGCGCTCGCCCACTCCCCACCACAAGCAAAGCACAGCAAAGCGGGTGACACTTAAACCAGATGCAGAAGTTGGCAAAACAAGGAGCGCACAGTCTAATATTGCATCTCCGAGAAGGCGCAGTAACGCAGGATAGATCAGGAACTAGCTCACACGCGCGCCTGGGGGATCAGCCTTTACGCTAGGGTCAGCAGATACCACTTGGCACATTCCCTTCTCAAGGTTTATCTAAAGTGGGAACCAGTCAAGAAAATGAGCGTTTCCCAGCAGAGGTCCCTGAGTCAAGAGAAGTGCAGGCAGTGCAATGCAGCAGTCTCAGCTACACATCTCAGGTTGGGGATACTCAGCATGCAGGCGCTCTTACAACCGCGCCTGGTCTCAGCAGGCTCTGATACCTTCATAGATACACTTCTTGAGTCGAGCACAGCTGGGAAAAGCCACCGTACAATGACAGGCAGGAAAATACCTGCTCTGAGGATGGAAATGGATTTTGAACCCAACAGAGACCCAAATCTTGTTGGGAAAATTCTCAGGAAGAACAGGCTCTATGTGGAAGTGTCAGTAAGTGAACAAGCAAATTGGCACTCTGGAATATTGCCTGGCACAGACACTTATCAAAACTTGATGCACAGGCTTTTGCAGTGTGTCTATCCATCAAGCAACAGGCCAAACCAACAGAAGAAGTTGGAGGCTCTGGTGGAGCATCTTTCCCCTTTTTGGACTACCAGCAGATAACACCCGCCTGCGATAGGAATCGTGCCTTCATGAAACCGGAGCTGACCCACAGCTCGAATAGCACAGCACAGGCCAGTCCTGAAAACAAACTTCTGACTATCCAAGCAGGGCATCAGGTATTTACACTTCCCATTCCACAACTATTGCAGCTAAACACAGAGTTTTAAAATCAATGTAAGAGGCATTCATTCATTCCCTGGCTTGGTCGGTAGATATGAAGGGTGATACAAAGTTTGTCTTCTACTGAAATGATCCCATAATCATGTTCCCAAAAATCAAAAAATCTCCTCCAAATGAAGGATATTCCCCAGCTTTCCCTGAGGAGGCTTTGCTAAAATCTCTTTGGAAAACTGTTTCTGGAAGACAAAAATTTGAGTAAATCTGCACTAAAGTGTTGGGGCATAGTCCAATCTGGAGACCCTGGGCTGATGATATGAGCTGGTTATTGACTAAAATGTCAACAGGGCTTCAGTTTTATGGCAGCTATCAGCCTGGTGCTCCCTGGAAATCAATATTTGCAATTTAAAATTTGTATTTTGTGGGTTATCAGTTGAAGTTTAATGTCTGTTTCTCTTTCTTGTCCTGTTTTTTTTTGTTTTGTTTTGGTTTTTTTCCACCCAGTCAGCACGGTGATTATACACCATGTCAACACCTGCTTGCTGCTGAGCCAGTGGATGGGAGTAGATCCAAGAGCCTACATTGTCCTGCACCCAAGACAGCAATAAACTGGTGTTTCCTTTGGTTACACCAGTTCAGCGTCAGAGCAACATGTGAGATTTCCCCTTCTGGGTATCAGGGGACCAAATCCTATTCAGGACCCATAAGAAAATAAACACATCCATGTGTGTGGGACAGCAATTAAAAAACAGGACAGCAAAGCAGAGTATCCATTCCCAGCTCCTCCTGGACTTTCTTGGGGAAGTTACTGTGCTGCAAGTTGGACGTGTTTCCCGCCTGCCAAATGACAACAATAATATTTTCCGTTCCCACAGTGAGATTTGGTGAGTTAATTCATTTCATCCCCTCGATTTCTCTCTCCTGACATTCTTCACCATTCTCCCTTTGCTACCAGTCAAACTCAAGCCATTACTAACAAATGAAAAATACCAAGCCCTCTTGCCCCACTGTCACGATTGTATTGGCCCAAGAAGCGCATGCGAGCCTCCTTCAGACTTTGTTACCCTCCTCACTACTCTTACCCTCTTTTATGTGGTCTTTTCTTGTGTTACTCCGGAGCAGGGAGCTCAATCCGGTTTAATACAAGTGAAATATGCTGAGCAGGACTTTGAAACAAGGCTTCTCCCTTTCTAAGGGAGGATTCAAATCTACCTCACAAGAAGGGGGCATTACTGCCTGTCTCTGGCTCTGTTTTAGACCAAAAAGAGACCACAACCGAGTCTTCTGTGGGGTCCAAACAGCCTGTGGACATCGCTAGGAGAAGGACCCTACAAAAAGCACAAGCGTGTCTTTTCTGCATCTCACCAACACTTCCAGGGGAAGCAGGGAACAAGCTGCTCGTCGTGGGGCAGTTACAGGCACAGAGAGAAACAGGCTTCCAGGTCACCGGGGAACTCAAAGTTCAAACTAATGAGAGTTGAAGACCACTCATGTTCAAACAGCAGCTGAGCAGGGACTTAAGAGCCACCATTCTGCTTGGAGAAAAAAAGCCCTTCCATATGTTTTCTGCTTGCATGGACCTAGGGAGTCCAGCACCAAACTCTTCCGTAAAGAGTGCACCTGCAACAACAGACTCAGGGGGGGAAGGCTTATGCTTAGACAGTATCTGCCAGGTAGTTTACTCCTGTCAGAGACAAAAACTAAGCCATAGCATCCCTCTGAGATTTATACTGCCAAAATAAAAACCATCTAATTGAGCAACAAATGCCGTATTTGCTCTCATGCCTGAAGCTGACCAGAGCTACTCTCATGAAGAGCTGCCGCTGCAGAAGATAGAAATTACTGGGGAAAAATTTACAACACACATGGGAAGACAATGCTGAGAGAAAGGGGTAAATAAAGCCGATTACTAAATGCAGGAGGAAAAGACGAAAACTTGCTTTTATAACTCTGCTTTTGCACTACTCTTATCTAGACACTTCATACGCTGGCATTCAATGAAGTCAGACGACATGCTCAGCTCTTTCCAGCAATTGGGCACTGATATTTATTTCAGAAATAAAAAGGCCTTGTAATTCATTTGCAAGGCTGTACGCGGTTAATTCTTGATGCCTTGTAAATGCTAATTATGAAAGAAGATGTTAAAGGGTTCCTTAGGAAATCAATACTTTATTATACAATAATTGCATCTGCAAGTTTAATGTTCTTCATAAGACTCCAAAAGAATGGAAGAGGTTGGGAGTTCAGATGATGCAAAAGGTGGCCGCACGACCTGGAAAGTCATCAAGAATTTGAGGCCTAGTAAAATGCCCAGATGTCATTAAAATATTTTCAAAAATCCGACACTTATTAGGGAAAGCAAACTGCTAGTACATCTGTCTAGATGACACCTTGGCCCAATATAAACCTAGGCGCACTTATAATTGAAACGGTTGATCCATTATTCGTCCAAGAGCTTTGATTAGCCCTTTGCCTGAATGATTTGTTTCTCTCAGGAAGAGCATTCAGTTCTGTCCCCCCTCATCTTCCCCTGGCTCACTCCCCAGTTGTTCCAGCTTTCAACGCAGGAGTCGGCGAGGAGCTACCGTTAGGGTTATAAGCCCTGGAGACAGGATACAGCTGAAAAATCATTCTTCCAAGAATTTCTGGGTCACTGTCTAATTGATACTAGCATTAGCATGCTTCATATTCATGTTCCAACTCCACAGGCAGTACTTACTCTGCACCCAGCCATGTGGGACTGCTCCAGGCGGTGAGTGGGAACCCAAAGCAACGCTACTATATCAGCCTAAGAACGCACCAGCCCCGAGAGTTTTACAACGTCAAAACAGAGAAAAAGAGCCTCTCTTCCACTGCGATCTTCAGTGCAGCAGTACATTCCTGGGTTTTATTACACACTTTTTAAAAGAAATATTTCATGTTACTTGGCTTATTAATTTGCAAAGAAACCACAAGTTATTTCCTTACATCATGATGGGTTTTTAAATTTTTTTAATTCTTACAGGCTATAAAAATCCAGGCACTTCAAAGGAAATGAGTTTAAGACTCAGTATGTTACAAAAGGAGTCCAGACCACGTTCACAAATGAGACGTCTTTTGCTAACAGCAAAGTATTTCACAGGTTGTACTGTAGCTCATACTTTGTTGAGAAAACGAATGAGAAGCGAGTAGTGATTCATAAAACAATCTGTACATTTAATGCACGATAAAATAAGATAGTATTGCACAGCTTTCTTAGAGAGCCAAAAGGCGGTGCCTTGCAATCAGCAAGCTAGTCAAATAAAAACACAGTAGGAGGGGGTGTAATGCTCAACTGCTGCAACCACTCCTAAATGATTCCTCTTTTCTCCAGCAACTCACTCACTCAGCACATCCAAAATGCAATATGAAAATTTAATGCGAACACCCCCCCGAAAAATGATGAAAAAAGGACAATATGCGCACACGTTCACACGTGTGGTGTGCATGCAGAATTTCTTTGTGAAAGGATGTTCACTTCCGTGCTTCTGTAAGAATTCCTGTTTGGCTGCCTACGGATAGGTCGGAGGGAATCCGCCTCAATCCATCAGCCATATGCTGAGGGAGCTGGTTGTAGGAATTTCATTTTTCAGGAGAAAGCTTGGTCTTTGCTGAACACAGCAAACTCCTCAACGAATCCTCAAAAATAAGAATCCTGGCTCATTGAAATATCCTCTCTTCCCCTTTTGCCTAATGATACATTTTTCTGGCACTTGTCCATGACCAGCAAGACATAATATACATTCATTTATAAAGGAGTGACGCATCGCTGCTTGACACCCATAAGCAAAACAGGCAAAAGAAGTAACCTCACACATACCAGAGAACTGGGAACACCAAAAATGATGTTTTTTTTCCAGCTAAGCAGCCCAAGCGTCAAACATGACCTCAAAACCATGAAGGGTGAAGAGTGCTACCTATACGCTCCATAAACCCTGCCCTTGGCTGCATAGCCTGCCTCTATAGAAAATGCACCGCTCCAAGGCATTGTAACCTGCAGCTGTAGTCAACGCAGGGAGCAGAAGAAAACCCATCAACTCTATTCCCAAGCTTTCCTGAGAGTATTACCAGCACCTGGGATACACTTTTTAAAGACAGCTCAGCACCCAGATAGGCACTGAGCAAAGTATCCTGGCTGGCCGAGTCCTGTTGAAAACCCAACCAGGAGCGCTGCCGTGGAACGCTTTGAAAATCTTCCCCTTTTTGTGAACCTTAATGAAAACCTAACTCTGAAAGTGAGCTTTAAGGTGACAGCTTCTCTGGATTTGAACACAAGATTAGTATCCTCTTAGGAGCCCCAGGCATTGAAATTAGATGCTTAATTAAAAGAAAAAGAAATACTGGCCAAAATTTGATAGGAATAGATAAAGGTGCTTACCCCCCCAAGTTTTCCTTTCTTCAAGGACAGCATCCACCAGTCTTACCCGGCTTATTCATGGCCGCCCAGATGCCTGAGGACACAATCTAGGCTTGTCCGTCAGTGCCACAAGCAAATCTCCTCTGCTGAAAAAGCCCGTTAGCTGAGATAACTCAAAACTCATGGTTGAAAAATGTGTCCTTCTGACAACGAACATCTGTATTTCAGTGGAACACTGAACACTGTGCATGTACTTACTGGAGAGCATGCGAACCCTGCCATTCAGTCCGTTACTGAATAAGCAAGAGCTTATCTTCAAGCTAGTCCATAACATGTAACCAGCATCGCTGCCTGAAGAAAGGAAACAGCAAGGTAAACACCGAAATGTTGGGGTTTTTTTCTTTTCTTCTGCACAATGAAAACCACAAGGGGATCTTATCACCCAGACGAGGTGTGGAAGGAAATGAGATTAGCTTTATAAATACAGTGTCCACCAGGAATAGCTAATTAGGCGTATTACTTCCTGCTTAACCAAAACACTAGGCCAATTTCAGACTGTGGAGCAGGTAGAGGCATTTCAAGGATGCAAGCAAAACAGATTTGGCACTAGGTGTTCGGTTTTAACAGCAAGATTGAGGTGGGAAGAGGATGGAGACAGCGGCTGCTGGAAGGGCTGCCCAAGCCCTGCCACAACCGGCCATGTCATCACAAGCTGCTTTTACGTAATGGAGGCTCTACAGATGCAGCTTAAGAAATGCGACTCAACGCACCCGGTGATCATCCTACAGATCAATTCTCACAACAGTGCTTCCCAAATGCTCTCAGCGATTTTGGGACATGGTCTCTTTTCTGTATTTCTCAGGTACGCACACTTCCGTTTCCTCAGACACTGAAAAAGGGTCTCAAGTCCCTCCCAGACAGATGATGAAGCATGACTAGCTATAGGTGTCCTGCCAAAGCTGCTGTGAGGACATCTCATTTAACTGCATCTCTTTTATTGGACCCAGCAGTTTGGCAGACGGAGACGCTAGAACCAACAGGAAAAAGGAAAAGACCTGAATGGGGACTGGCCCCAAAACCATTCTGACTGTACGCTGGGTTTTATCCTGCCATCGCCAGCCAGGGCACCTCATATCATCTCCCAAAGGTAAGACAATAAGAACTTTGAGCAACCAGGTCTAGAGGGAGGTGTCCCTGGCCATGGCAGGGGGGGTGGAATGAGATGATCTTTAAGGTCCCTTTCAACTCTAACCATTCTATGACAACCGCCCCAACAGAGAACAATACTGTTCCTTGAGCTTTTACCAGGAGTATTGTCTGAGAGAATAAACATGACGGTACTATCCCCAGGGAAGCTGACTATCTGTTATCCATGGATAACATGCTATCCATGCTATCCACGTTTGGCTAGCTGGCTAGCCAAAACAGGCTTAAAGAAGTCTAAGTATTTGGAGGAAAACTCCAATGGGTTTTCTATGTTTTCCCACAGCACCCAATACTGTCACACTGGGATGACCTTCCAGGAACTGACTATGCCACCTCAAGGGCTACTTTGATGTGGACAAGGAGCACAAGAGCAGCTCTCACTAGAGCCAGTTGCTAGTCAGCTCTCTCACGAATGAGTGACAATTTGTCCAGGAAAAACAGACGCTCCACACGAGACCTAATTGCAACAGCCATTAGACAAGAGGGTTTGCTACACTGGGAATGACCAGTCCTGCTACAGACACGTAGAGACATACACCTCAGTGAGAAAATACATACCCATCATCCTTGGCAGTGTAGGATGGCTTTATCCCAAACACAGAGAAAAGTTAAGAGGATAGAGAATAAATGATTGCTTTTCAATGAGATGACCCATACATGCACACAGATTCCCAAACAGACTGCCCTGAGTGTTACAAATAATCCTTTGGATTCCTTAAAAGTTCAGAGAGTACCTTACTAAACACGGCATTTAAATGAGGAACCAAAGCAATGCTTTTTTCCCCACTTTCTTGTGGGTTTTTTGAGTCTTTGGGGTTCATATTTTCAAGTTCTTTCCAAAGCCTTGGGACCTCACGATTTAATGAAAGATAAGATTGTCACGCAACATCTTGGCTTCAGAAGCCTGAGTTTTAACAAAACACAACTATTGCCAGGGTAACGATAGGATTGTAATAGTTGGCCCCTCTTAAATTTGGTACAAACACCACCTGTTGAGTGATTAGCAGACGCCTCAGACATGAATTTGGGCAGCATTCCTTTGCTATGAAGTCTCTTCCATGCCACTAGGAATAAGAAGAGACCATCAACTTCAACTTATAATCGTCTGGTTTCTGTCATTTTTTGTCGCAACTTTACCGCCGGCGCTGTCATCTCAAATTTGGCTGAAATTCTAGATTTTTGTCAAATAAGCTTTCACAGCATGTTAGAAGAGCCAACACATTCCTCTTGCTTTAAAGGAAAAATTCCAGAGGAAACAGTTGTTTTGAAACAAATAGAAACCTCTGCAGTGGTTTCAGCTGAAGCACTGGAGCACTTGGAGGTTGAACTGATTATAGACAAAAGCAAAATCCACTTCAACACCATGCTGAAAAGTAAACACCAGGGGGGTGGCGGGGGAAGAAAAGAGCAAAAGAAAAAGTTAACAGCATTCTAATTTTTCCCTGTTGTCCCAATTTAAAGATTTTTATAAATAACACATTTTTAAATATTCGCTTTTCTCCACTGATTTCTACGTTTTAAGTCTCCAGAAAGTTTTCTGCCATACTACAGAGTGGTTCTTTGTGCTAAAGTAGTAGTTCAACAATATCTAGCCCTGATGTAATTTTTTTGAAGTAGACTTAAAAGTATCATTTATCCTCATTCCATAGGTGAGGAAATAGCTTATGTAAATTGCTGAAGGTCACTAACCAGTCAACAGTGCAGGCTCAAGGTTCGCCCTCCCCTCCACCACACTTTATGGTAACAGGAATTAAAGAAAATTTCCAAATGAAAAATGCTATTTTTCCTTTTAAGTCTTGTCCTTAATACCTGACCCAGAGACCACCAATTCTGTGCTCTGAAACAGAAAAGGAAGAGAGATCTAAATTAAATTAGCTTGCAGGAGCTCATACTAGTGCAAGAGTGAAAGAAACCATTACAAACACACTTTTCTTCCGGACGTACGAGTGCTGAGGCTCTACTTGATTTTTTTTTTTCCTGATGCAGTTGGGTATGCGTCAGCCCATAAACATCCAGGCAGCCCCTGTGCATCTTTGCTGAACAGAAATTTCCAGTCACCAGTTTTTTCCCACACCTATTTTTCAGTAGGGCTGCAAAAAAACAGAGAAGGAATGCTCTGCTCCCTGCCTTGACCAGAGTTAAAAGGGATCTCACCCAGGGGATTCTCCTGCTGCAACGGGCCCATTTATCTTCAGGATTAACATAACAGGCAACATTAAGTTCGTGGAGATCTGACACCACATCTACTTTGCAGACTCTTCCTCTTCCACTCATCAGCTTTCCAACTCAGTGAAAGACAAGAGTGACAGGTAATAAGCAGAAGTTTGCTGCTGCCAATGATGCCACCAGCCCCCACGTGAATACTGTGTCCTCCCAACAGCTTGGGCTTCCTTGCCAATTAGTTATTCTTTGCTCTTCAAAGGAATTAGCATTTTGCTCTTCTTTCTCTAACCTTTTGAACCAGAATGTTCCCCCACCCTTTCTCGCAGCATTTGGAGGAGCTCACAGTATTTACGCAGCAGAGCTCGCTGGCATGAGGAGGCCATGCTGGCTTAGATATCTACCTAGCCTATCGCCCCCTCCATGCAAAGCAAGCTGTGGAATTCAAACAGGTTCAACTGGCTCTTATAAGCAAGTGATTTCCAGCAAAAAGACTGCTGAACATCAAACACTTTGACCTGCCAGCCAGGTCTTGTGCAGAATCTTTGCAAATACAGTTTAGTGTGCCATCAGGTTTTGACTGCTCATCAGAATGAAAAAAATAAATAAAATCACAGCTAGCAAGAGTCAGCTTAGCATCCGCACACCACCACTGCTGGTGGCCCTACCAGCACAAAAACCTTACATGTTTAAGATATCCCAAAGCAGAATGCTAGAAACTCATATCAGACACTTTCACAAAGATAAGACTGACCAAATTTGGCAAGATTTTTACAGCTTTTTCTAGGCAAAAACCTATTGCCTTCAGCAGGATATAAGGACGCTCAGAGTGTAAAATGACTCTAAGATTTCATGGCTTTTAACTCAAGAGGATGCCCCCAAAATGTTCAAGTCTTATTCTATACATAAAACAGGTCAGTGCCTCCTGCATTCATCTCTATCCATGCTTCAATACAGCAGGTTTTATGTTAGCACACTTCTTCCACTTTCGTCGTACTCTGCCTGGGATTTTTATATCAGACATACTCAGGTTACACCCAAAAAAGGTCGTTCAATCTGCAGCCACCACTGCTGCACAGGGAGGAAGGGACACTCCTGTGCCCCACCACAGCCAGCACCCAAGTGAAGGCAGCAGTGTTCCTGATCTCTTCACTGGGAATGCCCTCAGGAAAACACAAGGCGCCCTTACTTGGAAAGGAGGGGACTGGTGGCTTATGCCAAGGTGTGTTTTGTAATATATATACACTGACCTACACATTTCAGGAACTGGGTTTAGGTTCCCCAGTACAAGAAAGACATAGTCATACTGGAGGGACTCCAGTGAACAGTCACTGCAATGATTAAAGGACTGGAGCATCTGTCATATGGGAAGAGGCTGAGACAGCTTGGGTTGCTCAGTCGGGAGAAAGCTCCGGGGGATCTTATCCCTGTGTGTAAACATCTGATGGGGGTGGGGAGGGGAGTAAAGAAGACGGAGCCAGGTTCTTTTCGGCAGAGCCCAGTGATGGGATGACAGGTGATGGTCACAATTTGAAATCCAGAAAATTCCATTTAAACTTAAAAAAACCCATTATTACTGTGCTAGTGGTTAAACAGTGAAACAGGGTGCTCAGAAGTCTGGGCCATCTCCATCCTTGGATATACTAAGAAGACCACTGTACACAGTCCTGAGCAACCTGCTGTAGCTGACCTTGCTTTGAATACAGTGGGCTGGACTAGCAAATCTCCAGACACGCCTTCCCACCTCAACCATTCTGCAACTCTTGACTTTTTAACCTTTGTAAATTGAAAAAAGTAATTAATTATTAGCAATCCTGACTGTTAACACATGCAAAGTACAAGTGTTTGTTTATTTACATCGAGAAACTCCTTTCACCCACCTGGATAAAACCGTTCAGCTGACCTATGAAGGTCTGCCCCTCATCAGCAACCAGGGATGGAGACTTCCCTTAGCTTCCCCTGCCCTACGCGCCTTGCCTAGGACCAAAGCAAGCTGTCTCCTTCCATAGGAAAGCCATAACTTATGGCCCTTGACATGAGGGCACAGAGGTGGGAACTGTGACTCTAGTATGGGGCAGGCAAAAGGGACAAGGACATCAGGAGTTCAGTGAGTAACACAGGAAGGCTAGGATGCAGTGGCGTGAAACTCAGTGACACCCTGTGCTTGGAACGCCTTCTAGCCCATCCTAAAGTCTGGACTACCCGCGCCTCCAGTGCTTTAACACCCCAGCAACTAAATTAAACACAGCTCAAGAAATCTAGTCTATCCTATTGTCATAGTGTGGGAACACCGTGAGATGAAATTTATTCTGTGAGGATTTTTTTTTTTTTTTTTAGGATTTTTTTTCCCCTCTCAAAATTGAGCCTTAAAAAGTCTCATTTATGAAGCAAAGCTGTCCTGTTTTCATCCCCTCCCCCCAACATGGCTGTATTTGAAGTGCTGGCAAAACTAGGTTACGGTATAATCCAACAAAGCAAGTAGGAATTTAAGGTGCACAAGCCTTGCCCTGATGAAGGTAATTATTAGGTCAGCCCAAGAAAAATTGATGAACCTAACATAACACTCCCAAACAGATCAACGGTCTTCATATAAATTTTGGTCCTGGCTCCTATAAAACCATTACCATTCCCTAGTATTGTAATTTACAGCCTGATGATGCACTGAATCATATTTTAATTTATCTGGGAGATATAAACAAACATTCTCGGGTGGAAATTAATACCTGATCTTTGGCTACCTCTTGTGGTATAAAAATCTAAAGAGAAGAATTACATTTTAAAAAACATAAAAGAAAATCATTGCCCGACTGATGAGCTTGTCAAATACTTCTGAGGAGAAAATCAGTTCTTAGGTTTTTGTACGTAAGAAGCCTAGAAGATCGTGCTGTGAAAACGCATGCTAGGGTATAAGCAGGGTGAATATTTCTGTAAGTATGTGCCATGAATGGCATCTGTTTTCAAGAATAGTTCAAAAGGAGTGCAAAGAAGCAGTGTATTTTTATGCTGGTAATCTCTCATATCTATAGACTCTTCTGAAAGAAAACACCACAATTACATCCCCATGACTTTTACCAATTTTGTGTAGACCCCAAATTAATATTTTGCATATGTGACTGAAGAAAAACAATACATGAATTACATAAAAGTGTTCCTTCCATTTTTAAAGACAACAGAGAGAAACAAAAGATACAGAGCTAAAGTGACCCAGGAGACTTTTTTCCGCCTGTCTTTCAGGGCAGTTCAAAAAGAACTAGCATCAAGAAACAGCCTGCCTTCATAGACAAGGAAGTGGAGGGCAAATAAAGAATTATAAATAAAAGCCTCACCTCTTCCACTTTCCTCATGTCCACCATTCTGCAAAACATTTCATGCTATTGTATGGTTTTGTGTTTAGAGAGAAATCCGTGAAGCATTGCTATTCACGTAACCTGAGGAGAAAAAAAACAGGGAGTTGATACGAGCCTCTGCTATGCAACGTGAGCTCTCCCACGTAAAAATCAGACTCAGCAGCTACAAGTAACTTACAAGTATAGTAAAGGTATAAGATATACAGTTACGGAGAGGAGAATCATAAATGCAGCTGGCGTGCTGAGAGAACATCTGTACACTTATTGTACCACAGTTCATCAACTGTTTATTTCAGCAAGTACCATACGCAAAGCAGAAATGGGAAGGGCGTGAACACGAAACAGAATTTGCTCAGATATAAAGAATCAGATGGCAGATCCTTGGTCCGAGTTAAACAAGAAAAGCAGAGGGATTCTCAAAATGAGATAGAAGGTCTATCTAGCCTCTGACTGGAGTAAATCAGTGTGGCCCCAACAAGGCTCATGGCTCTCGTTAGTTCTGGTCTACACTGCATCACGTTAACCGGGTGAGAAAAATACACTTCAGTTAAATAGTTTCTTTTCTGCACAACCTACTCAATACCAGGCAGAGACTTCTTTTTAGCTTTCTCTAGAACTCGAGAAAACGTTCCTACCTGTATTGCCAAAGGCACAGCTTGTAAGAACACCATCCTATCAAAACGAGAGATACCAGCCGAAGTCCAGTTTTGCCTGTAAAACTGTGCCTACACTAGACGGGCTATTGGTCCAGAATCATCCCGTGCCGTAATTCTGAGCATCACAGACCTATGTCCGTGGGGTAAACTCCACTTTCTCCTACCATTTACTTGACAGAGCTGTGCTACAGGAATACCTATTGATATATAAATGGAATTAAGACAGAACACAGGAAACAAGTGAAAAAAAGAGGAAACAGTTCAGAAGAAAACACCAGAGAGAAAAAAGAGCAACATGTAGCAGCCCTCAAACCAGGGACAGGAGAGGGCATCATAAAAGGTAATACTACATACAAGTTTACTTTGTGGCCAGTGACAATTTTTTCTGTAACCGAGATCACAAGAGAATTACTTTCACCCTGTGTCCTACACGCTGTGCCATGGAAGTCAATCCAAATATATAAGCATTTGTACTATGCTCCTCAGCATGCTGTGGGTGGTAGGAAACAAATCTCTTCAGAAAAGGCTGGAAAGCCATCAGTTGTGTATGAGCAGAAGCAAAGGACAGCATCAACTGTACCGTGCCACAGCCCCACAGCAGCTGTGAAAGTCACTGGCAGAACTACTGTGACAAGAGAAAGGTAACATGAGACAGGCAACGCAAACACCACAGCAAAGGAAAATGAATACTCTGATGGATGATAAGGAACTGGAGGGAGAGGACTCTGGTGGGACCCCACCTGCGGTACTGCGTCCAGCGCTGGGGCCCCCAAAATAAAAAGGATGTGGACCTGCTGGAACGAGTCCAGAGGAAGCCATGAAAATGCTGTGAGGGCTGGAGCCCCTCTGCTGGGAGGACAGGCTGGGAGAGTTGGGGTGTTCAGCCTGGAGAAGAGAAGGCTCCGGGGAGACCTCAGAGCCCCTTCCAGTGCCTAAAGGGGCTCTGGGAGAGCTGGGGAGGGACTCTGGATCAGGGAGGGGAGCCATAGGACGAGGGGGAACGGTTTTAAACTGGAAGAGGGGAGATTATTAGATTAGATATCAGGAAGAAATTCTTTGCTGTGCGGGTGGTGAGGCACTGGCCCAGGTTGCCCCGAGAAGCTGTGGCTGCCCCGTCCCTGGAGGTGTTCAAGGCCAGGTTGGACGGGGCTTGGAGCAACCTGGGCTGGGGGGAGGTGTCCCTGCCCAGGGCACGGGGGTTAGAACAAGATGATCTTAAAGATCCCTTCCAACTCTGACCGTTCTGTGATTCTATGAGTCTTGGACAGCCAAGAGCAGGCAGCAAGAGAGATCTCTGCATGAGGTTTTTTTAAAAAGTGAAGTGGAAAAGAAGGGTTCTCATAAGAGGAGTGCAAGTACACAGCTATGCCTAATTTGTCCTTTTTACACCAGCATCCTGCAGAAAAAGGCACGATCTCTTCTGCCACACTAATCTCTCGATGGCCAGCGCTCACATTCATATAGGTACAGACAGAGAAATAAGATTTCATCACCAACTCAAAAAGCCATTATAAAATTTGCTGAGGAAATTGCAAACCCAAAATGGAAGCCAGCTGAGACCACAGCCTGTAGGGTCATGTATCATTAGCGACAAGTGAACCAAGTCCAAATGTCCAGCTCACTGTTCAGGAGGAAACAAAAGCACTACTATATATGTGGGCAAAGTATCATCTTTTTCTAATCAAACCTGTCTTGGGCCTGGGTTCAGAAAAGCGCTCAAGCATGTGCTTAAGGCTCTCTCTATTCAGAAAACTGCTCAAAACATGCATTTACCTGTAAGCAGCTGCTAACGGCTGCGAATAACAGTGAAAACCATAACTACAAAAAAAGCAAAACGTGATAAAATGTGATTGTCCAATGCCTTATCTCTCTGCTAGGAATACTGTGGGATAAACAATGAATAATACGAGGCTGCTCCCAGAGTAAGATGGCCACAGACATCAGGCACAATATCCTAGTCACCAACCATATAATCAACCCACCGGCACATTCTTGGGTTTAGTGACAATATTGCCACAGACCCAGTAAAAAACTACTTAGAGCAGTTCCAGGTTCGAGCCCATTGTCAGCCATACAACTTCCAAAAGGAATCTTTTGCAAGAGTCTAAAGTGAAAGTTATGACCCCATTTAGCGCCATTCGCTAACGGCAGTAAACATGACACAGTTTTCACACCACAGCTCAGCCCTGATGGCTGCTTGCAGTCCATTAATAATCCTGTCGTAGCTGTCAAGGGGACACAACAGTTGCTGTTCTGATGATGCTCTGTCCCTGTCTCCACGCGAATAATTTGTCTTTCATCGCCAGCAGAATTGTTTTCTGGCATTTCTGTTTGACTCGGTGACTTTTGATCTCTGGCTTAATATTCCATTCGTCCTTATCAAAAAAAAAAAAAAACAACCCACAAATCTGAATAATAAGCTAGAAAGTTGCTGGCTAACAAATCTCAAAGGTTGCAAAGGCAAACTGTCACTAATTTTATTGTGTGATTAATACAAGTTGACTTACATCTTGAGGAGGCTACGTTACCTCCCTGGGAAATACCCTTCTGCACCAGTTATTCTTAGGTGTTATTTCTGATTAATTATGCTCTCGCTCCATTAGAAAACTGATGGCCAACTTTGCATCTGTCTCTTTGCTTTGTGTCTTACAAAGACAGTGGCTATAAAAAATTCATTGGGAATGAATGAATAGATGGTCAGTGTGTCCGAGCTGGTGCGGCAGCTCAGGTTTGCTATCCTGGGAGTATGTGCTCTGTATAAAAATGAAGGTCGCAGAAGCATCAATTGATACAGCACCTAATCTTCCCAGGTAGAGGTGCAGTTTTCCACCCACAAAACTGCATCTGCAGTTTATCGCAGTAGAATTATTAACAATTCCATAAAAAAATACCAGATGCATCCTCAGTTTTATGAATGCAAATAGCCCTATTGGAGCCAAAGGGAATACTCACACACGTTTAAGTTAGATACATGCATAAGCAGAGGCAGGATCAGAGCACCAGCTATAAATATTTATGCCTGCAGTAGAACACGGCCTCAAAAATGCATTCACAAAACAGACTATAATGCAAGATCCTGACAATACAGGTTACTCCATAGAATTTCAATGGGAGGCTCTCCTTTCCTGGGTCCCTTTGAAAAACCCAGCCTCTATTATTTTAATAGAGCCACCACTGTCATTTCAGCAACCTTGGCCGAGAGCACCCGAAAGAAGTCAAAAGCAAGGAAAATATATATTTTATTTTTTTTAAAAATCATTTGTTACTATCAATGTCAAAATCTTTTCAAATTATGTTTTAGCTTTTTTATCCATTATTAAAAAGGGTACTAAGTGCATTTGACTTTGGAGCCCTAACATACATCTTCAACTAAGATGAGCGCAAATCAAGCAAACTCCCACCTCTCTGTTCCTTAGAGATTTAAAATTACATTTGGGTGACTAATGCAGATAAAAATATTCATTTGCTTCAGCCATACAATCTGGTTTCCTGGCACAAACATTTGCAGAAAACAAACGTCAAAGCAAATGCCGTTATTTACTTTGGAAGAATATTTCTATACATCCAATCATAGAATGGAAACACCGGCAGGTGACTTATGCGGCCAGTCAGAAGTAATATCACTCAGATTTGAAACAGTCAATTCACAGAGGAAGAACATTTGGGAAAAATTTTATCAGATCCATTTGAACTCAGAATACATAAAATAGAAACCAGAAAAGTACTGACAGAGAAGGGAAGATGGAGTTAGTCAAAACAAATACCTCGCTCTGAACCCAAGCTGATAAAAGGCTTTTTCCCTTCAGTTCAAAGGATTTTGGATCAGTTCAGTTCAGTTTTAGAGGCTCAGATGAACTTGGGGACATCATCCTGCAAGCAAATCTCAGGCACTTGGACTGTTATAGCATTGCAGGATCAAGTCCTGTAGAGCATCATATACAAGTTGTAATTAAAATAATTTACATGCTGCTAGCAAGTCAGCTAAAGCAAGCACATCAGGTTCCCAGCATGGATTTCAATTTGCTTCAAAATTACTCAAGGATAGGAGCTCATATTTTTCAACATCATCCTAGTTAGCCTAGGAAAAATGCAAGACCCAGCTGACAGCTATTTGATTGGAAGAAGGTAGGTATTTATCTTTACTCGCTGCCTGGATTCATCATGAAAGCAAACACCCATGCTGTGCGTACGCTACCAACAAACGCATCATCGGCTGCAAAAGAAACAGGCTGGGTTGCCTTTCCCATGCGGAGGGATGCATGATGCTCCACAAGCAGAGCAGCTGGGTAATTCATAGCAGGATGCAACCTAATGGGAGACAATCCGGACACGTGGATCCTCTTCTCACTCCGCCTTGCACTTCTCAAGCGACCCAGTCCTGGACGGAGCTGTGCTCTGCTGGCTTCTCTCTTCCCCTTGATGCTGTTTCTTCAGAAACTGCGATTGCTTAGCCAGCCTTAAAATCTGGTTAGTTGTCCTCTCCAGAAGGAGCCACCTAGGTGGATCCTTTGCCTATTGAAATACTGAGCTGAACTCCAGTGGATGCTGGAGCAATCACCTGTTCCTCTACAGGACCACCTTTATCCCCACCAGGGACAGTGCAGATGGAGGGAGTTGTGTGAAAATGAACCAGCATGTCAGAAATCCCATTTCTCCCTATATGGGTAAAGCACCTCAGAGAAAATCAGCTTATGATGAAGAGGACGCCACAGAATATCACCAATATGACCTCAGCATTTTCTAATAGCCATGCATCTTACCTACAAAATTAAAATATATTTCCCATTAGTATATCTGGTTCAAGCGTTTATCAGCTGTCTCCGGCCATCTCAACCAATGTTGTTTTAAGGAGAGATGGAGACAATTTGGTTTTCTTTTTTTTCCCTTGGGAGCCGCACAGTTGCTGAAATACCTGCATGAATTTTTGGGGGGTTTGTCCGTTGTGGAAATTGATATTTTAAGGCCATAAACAACTCCGCTCCAAAACTCAGCCTTGCTAACGTTACAGTGCAGGTGGGTGGATGTTCAGGGCAACTCCCATCCACACAAGCCAACTACCTTAAGTCCTCAAGAGACAAGTGGTGGCATGTTTAACTGCCGTAAGGAGTTAAACATTGAACATTGAAGTTAAATATAACATTGAAGGAGTTGCTCTCTCCAGGAGCCCAGCCACCAGAGGCAACTGTGCCCACCACAGAGTCAACAGATTGGAGCACCTCTGCTGACATCTCGGACTCCAGCACAGAGCCTGGAGTCTCCTCTTACAAGGACAACAGTTAAATTTTAGTACTGAAACCCAACACTGACTGGCAAAGACCAAAATTCTACCTTCCCAGATCTTTTTCTGGAGCTTCTGCTCTTGGACATTTCTAAACAGCCCACACAAGTCTTGATGGATCTCACAGCTCACGCGCTGTGACAATTCCTTTGTTTCTCACACCGGTAACATGAAAGTTCCTATTTAAAATTTTGCAGCAGACTGGCTGGCATGTTGAGTTTCATTTGTGCTGTATTACTTACCTAGCTGACAAGTCATTTAATTATTGCATTTCTGACAAAGCAAACGGTTATATGTCGTCTAGAACATAATAAGAATACTGCTTAAAAAACCCAAAAACTAATTCACAGGATAGCATCTGAAATCAGCAGATCAGGAGTGAAAGTTATTAGCCTAGACTCAAGGCAGACTTTAGCTGGAATAACGCGTGTTCTCGATCTCCTCGGACTGTGTAGTCAGGAGGGAGATATCTGGCTAGATAGGATTTTGCACATCTGTCAGCTACATCAGAGATCCAAATGCAAAAGCCAGCATGTAAGAACATTATGTGGATTTGTGACCCTCTCCTGAGGATCTGGGGTCCATAAACCAATGAATGGATTACAAAGAAGCATAGTTTATAGTATTTTCATCTGTGACAGATACTGCTGCAACTCCAGAGTGGTTCACGGCATTTAAAGAAAAAATGTACCCGTTCAGGCCCTGTGAAAATGCAAAAGGCAAGCACTGCTCAGCAGGAAGAAACTGGAAAATGTATGTTAAAATTTGTTTAGCATCTGACTTGAGAACTCCCGATTTCTACGGTCAGAACCAGCACAGTATGGGAGGTTTTTCCTCTTTTATATTTGTTCTGTAAACGAATCCACGTAGAAGAGACATGGGGTGTGTACCCTGAACCACGTTAGGCACATGCAAAGAAGTTCACCAGCTGGGCTACAGCTCCTATTAACCCGGAATCAGATGACATTTAATAAGCAAACCACACGACCCCGGTCGTGGACATTTCCTATCAATCCGTTCCATACCTCCCAAACTCTACTTCAACTATGTCACCATGAGAACTGCTGAGCTTCAGATCTATTTGGATGCTTTCAAGGAAAAACCCAGGAAATACCAAGAGCAGATGAAACCAAACCACTACAGAGTAGCATTTCAAAACACTCGCCCCCAAATTCGGCAAATATGCCGCTTTTATCAAGGGGAAAGCTGGGAAATTAAAATTCTAAGGGAATTTAAAACACCAGACAGTGCTCAAAGCGCAAGGGAACAAGTGTGAAACATTCAATTCTGGTTGACGGGAGATAATAAAAAGCTAAAACTGGTAGAAAGAGGGGAGTGAGATGATGGCATTCCCCAGTTCATGCAAACCCAGTCATGCTCACACGGGCACGTGCGCTGGCGGCCAGCTTTCATCCCCAAGGCCAGCCTCAAATGTCTCCAGCACTTGGTACACCACGTCTAGCTTTTAGTACTCTCTGCACTTCAGAGAAGGAGCTGCTCAGCATCGTGTCTTCTCTTGGCTTCCCCACCACGGCAACTGTTAATTCAGTTCCAGAAAATAAATACCAGAAAATCACTTTCTCCCCACTGATCACCATTCTTTTCTTTTACAAAGTCTGTGTTTTTTTACAGTCACAAAGGTGATATTCTGATCAAGCCGCACGCTTTGGAGCGCTTTCCTCACGCTGATTTTCCCTTTCAAGCCTAATGGCACATCCAGGCTCCTAACGAAGCAAAAGGCAAAACAGACAAACAGCAGTTCTCTGCGGGTTTTGCTCACCAGAGTGCCAAACACATCGCTCTACGCATACTTCACACCTGAAAAGCAACACATGAACTTACTTATTTAGCCACAGAACGCAAAATTCTTCATGTGACCCACTGTCCTGTTCTGTGCACATCCTCAGTCACAGAGTTCTTTGTTTCTGTGGTCGCAGGGGGGTGGCACCATTAGAAGGAGTCCTATTCGTTTCTTTCAGATCTTGTTTGAAAAGGCAGTTGTTTTAAACTGAAACTAGGATTGACATTATGTGCACCACAACAAGACATTATCTGTGGGTTTTTTTTTTTTCCTGAGTTCACCTGTTTATATTTAATAAAAATGTTCTTTTGTAACTCATGATGGGCTAGAGAATCCCCAAACCGTTCAAAATACTTTAAAGTTCTTTTGGGACATAGCCAGATACTTAATATTGTATTACATTTTATAGTTGTCACTTAATCAAGCTATTTAATATTATAGTACATTTTAAAACTGTCACTTAATCACATTTTCTTGACCCTTTTATGTGAATTAAAGATCACTGTAGATAAAAAATGGCATGCTTTAGTTTAAATAGATTCAGTATGTCCAGTTTGACAGTTACTTCTGAGACATTAAAAGAATTTTCTGTGATTAATGTGACCCCCACACGTTACATAGTATAATGTTCCATTTCTTCAACCATTAGAGGAAACAGCATTAGACAGAAGGAGCCCAAACTTATCCAACTGTACGTAAAGCTAAGAAAGCCTAAAGATAATGTACAGCTATGCATGGTGTACTATGAGACTGAGTTAAAACAACTGAGTCTTTTCTGTTTCCTTACAACTCAAGTCAGAAAAAAAAAAAAGTTCAGCAATAACACAGTGAGCCTACATTCCACAACAAAAGAAAGCATCTTACTGCAGCTTGCTCAGAAAGGAATAAATGCACTTTCTGCCATGACAGGTGAGCAGGGCTATCTGTGCTTAGTATAAATGATTGATGGCCACGCATTCTAATTTTGGAAGGAATCTTACATATGCATTTACTCACAAGAGCAAAAAAGTACATAAGACATGTCCATCTACAGAACCATTTATAATGGCAATCATCATCATTTCATGCGGTTGATCCAGAACTGCGTCATTGAAAGATTTTATGCTTTTAAGTCATACATAGTAAATTACCTTCTCTTACGGGCATGTTTAAAACTACTGTCTTCTTCTGCAACCTTGGTCCTCAGATCCTATTGAATTCATTGAACTCTAATCGTTCTTCCTTTGTTTCTTAATCTCAAATCAGATGTACCGCGTTTGTTAACAGCTGTGACTATAAGCACTGCCCATTCTTAGAGCATTCTGTGTGCTTTTCTTGACAGTTTAATTAGAATAAATACTCATTTTAATCCATGAAGTAGGACATAGTACAATAACATTGATCTTTGATTTGACAGCAAATTTGTTTGATAACAGAACAGAATTTAGTATAATCAAATCAGCGACAGTAATTTATTTTGGATAGTCAATTAAAAATAGTGTGTATACAGTACCTCTGCAAACAATGAACAGTGGACTAACATAATCAAGACATGAAAAGAGCCTGCACAGAAATCAGGATGTTGATGGAGGAGAAGAATAGTCCAAAATTATTTACAAGAGCTGCCAATGAGATGCATATGGGTATAAAAGTGCCTCTTTTCAAAAATGTGGGCACACTGGGAAAAGAAGTCAATTAATAGGGTCTGCTCAAGAGAACCGCTGCCTCCCACTCATTTACTCCAGAAGGACATTTTGTTCACCTGAATTTTGCACACAGAACGGTGTTTGCCTTCTCCTGGGAGAAATGATCCAGGTTTTGCACTGGACTACCAGCAGCACGGGAAGAAGAAACCTACCCCTTCTTCCAAGAGCGGGCACCACCTCAACCAGCCACAGCTGCCCCTTCCAACCAGCCACAGCTGCCCCTTCCTACCAGCCACGCTGGCACTGGCACAGCACCCGAGAGCAGCAAAGCCTCAGCACACTGGGCTACAGCTTACCTGTGCCCTACTCCTACGATATCGAATATAGCATCTAAAAGTAAGCTACAATCCTGAAGAGCAGCAGAAAACTAGATACACGCTTTTTCCCTCCATCCAAGAGAAATTACAGCCATCTAGACAAATTGACGAGCTCAGTGAACACAAGCTGCAGAACCTCCAGATGCCTACACCTTGCTGCTGTGGCACGGATCTCACAGGTATCAGCTCACCGGTGTTGTATGGTGCTCGAACATAAGCACAGCAGTAAAGAGGACAGGTATTGTTACTACCAGTAGGTAAACGGATATTCTCCTTTTCCCTTCATCCGTTCTTTCCCCTCCTGTTTATCATCAGCATTCTTGGATCTTTTCTTCAATTAGATTGTAAGCTCCCTGGGACATAAACCAGGTCATTATTGTGTCTTCAAAAAGGGATCATCGCAAGGGGCCAAAACTGTGTCAATGCTGCTTGGAGCCTTTGGGCACAATATTACTAAATTGCCCTTCAACTGCAACCCAAAATTATAGGCATGCTGCGTGCAGTATTTTGTAAGCCATTGTTTTGCAACGTGGAAATATGCAAGTGAACATGATACTTGAACAACATAATTCATTTTCCATTCATGAGCCACAATGGGTATCTCATGGCACTGTTTGCTCTTCAGTTTCAAATGTGAACTTGCATACAAAGGCGAGCAAATGAGCTTTCCTTCACGTTGTTTTATTAAGCTCTTGGACTACACTCTAAGCCCTAGAAGAAAGAATTACAATTGCTGTTGTCTCACAAAAGCAGTGAAATTCCCAAAGAACTGAAGAACTCGGCCCTAGACTGCGTATGAAAAGGGCTGTAAGCTCCCTGCATGACCTCTCGCTACGTCCTCTGCTGCTTTTCTTATCACTGCTCCATGCCAGCGCTGCATTTGCGTTCAAAAGCGAAAATTAAGTTTTACAGCCACATCCAGTAAAAACCCTCATCTGAACTTTTGGAGAATATCCTTAATGACCTTATTGGTCTGAAAAATTTAAAGATACCTTCGTTTTAATTTCTCTTTAGCTTTTCACTCAAATATCCCATGTATGACATTATTGTAATTCTTCTACTGGCTTTATACTTGCCATCTCCTCTCCTATTCTTTTGTTCTTGGGCTAATCTTTCCTTTTGTATTAATGAAGTCCTTTGAAGTATCTCTTCAAATCTTCAGCTAGATTCCTTTGTGACTCCCCCCCCAAACCTGATAGGGTCTTTTTATCATGAAAATTATTAATACTTCCCCTGCTTCTGGCATTGTACCGTCAGCTCTAAAATGTCCTATTATTATTTCTGATCTTAAGCTGCTTTCTCCTGACCCAGGAATATTGGCAAATTACCGACCTATAGCCAAGCTTTTATAGGGAAGGTCTTGCATCAAGTGGTAGCCTTTCAAGTGCTTAACCACCTAGCAATAATCTTTATGACAAACGGCCTCCTGGTTTGCAGTTATGCCTAGCTTGCTATGCACAGCGCTATGAGAGTGTCCCTTAAAGTGGTCAATGACTTTTTATAAAACCGTGCCTTGAGTATCATGTCAGCTCTTACCCACCTTGCTATTAGCGCACCGCTAGACGCTGCAGATCGCCGTAACCCTTTCTGACCGTGCGCTGAGTTATAAAACACAGGGGGCCTCGTTCAATCTAAAGACATCAACTTGTCACTCTGCAACATCAGTCATCTGCATCGAGCAACACGCACCATCTTCTTGTGATCAATGCAGAGCCCGCTGCTCCTGAATGTTACTGCAGCTAATCATTAAGATGAATTTAATTGTTAAGAGTACTAACACTCCTTTCACCCACTTTATGCAAAGAATTAATTCCTATACCTACAATTTGGCATTTTGCTGTGAATCAGTCTTTTTTCCCCCCTCTTTCTGCTCCATTATCACATTGCCTTAGGTGCAATGTGGTGGTTTAAAGTGACGCTTTCAGCAATAAGAAGTGTTCGTGAGTAGCAATTTTCCAGAATTTTTTTTTTAGGTCATCTCCTTCAATCAAGAGGATGCCTAAAATTACTGTAAACTGGAAATCGAAACTATAAGCCATGAAGCAACATGAAGCAAAATGTTCCTTAACAGGTTCTTTCCTGGTCACCCAGCTGAGTAGAAATTCTACAGGCAAACAACTTTTCACCTCCCAACCACAATTCACTGCTTTTAAAAATTGCCTCATCATGACCAGAGATTTTGTCATGGCTTTCATCAGAAAAACAAATCCAGAAGCAAACACAGATGACAAGGACTGTGACAGATGTCTTTGTTTGATGCAATGACCCTCCCTATGCGGATAAAGAACCACAGTCAAGAGTGGTGAGTATTTTTTGACAAATCTCATTTTGCTGAAATGGGAATACTGAGGGAGGAGGCGGCTGATGAAACTTGTTCTCTTAATTAGAGAATCTTCAGCTAGTCCACAGGCAATGATATCCTTCTGATTTTCTCTAACCTGGCCTACAATTGTCAGTAAGAATTTTTAGAAAAAATATAGAACAATCAAGCTTATAAAATGACTTTTTAATGTTCAGTTACATTTATCCCCATTGGGGCTATCTGCAATACTTGCTGTGCTTAATCTAAAAGATGACACAAACATCACACATGAATGACAAACATATGGCTAATGCCCCGTTCGAATAATCCCGTTCTCTCGTATGCCCAGAAGCACAAGACCCTTTGCGTATCCTCAGCATTCCCTAATACAACTTAATTCAAGCCAAACAGCAAGTCTTTCTGTTCTCAAATTAACTCCTACCCTCATCTCACAAAAGAATAAATTAAAAGGCAGCCTGTAGACTTCTCCAGGCTTATGCAAAGAGACTCGGGCAGAACCAGGAGTGGAAAGCAGAAATCTGCTGGCTCCAGCAAAACCAACCTGAGTCAGGTTCCTAAGGGACAACCAGACTTCTCAGTCAGGTTGCTGGCCACTCCATTGCTTTAGCTCATGGTCACCGAGGCACGTTATAAGTGACAGTTTCATTCGCACACTCAACATTGTTCTGAGACCACGCTCACGAAGCTGGTGGGGGCTTCACAACCGAAATACATTTGAAAACACAAGCGTACGTGTGTAATTTTGATGCTCCAAAGATGAACTTTGAACATGAAGTGCATACGCCGATGGAGTCCAACCAAACCCAACATTGGCTTCAAACTGGAAGAGGGTAGAGATTAGACATCAGGAGGAAATTTTTCATTATAAGGGTGGTGAGGCACTGGAACAAATTGCCCCGAGAAGCTGTGGCTGCCCCATCCCTGGAGGTGTTCGAGGCCAGGTTGGACGGGGCTTGGAGCAACCTGGGCTGGCGGGAGGTGTCCCTGCCCATGGCAGGGGAGTTGGAACAAGATGATCTTTAAGGTCCCTTCCAACCCAGACCATTCTGTGATTCTGTGATTCGCTCATGGCAGAAAGCTATTCACTGCTGAACTGGGGATGTGCCTCTAACCTTGTACACAGTCAGTGTTGACGAGGGAGGGGAGCAAGCTGAATATTAAAAACTGCTGCCTCAAGAATAATATCATGTACAGATTTAATCATAATAAAAAATGATCTGCAAGTAATTGTAGTCATTACTACATCTGCTCAGAGCTGTGGGTAATCATTATGTATGAGTGAATTAAATCAAATTCAGTATCATGGGCCTGATTCTAGAATTCCTTGAGTAAACTTGCCTCATATTAATAATCTCCCCGAGTGCAGTGAGTCTTATTTGCTTCTGCAGGTATGTTTCTTACATGAGGAGTCTCTTGACCCTTCCTCATTTTACCTTTAAATGCAAATTAAAACATAACTCTCAACATTTAAGAAGGTAGAGTGAAACAGATTCCAAAAGGTGGGAAATGAATTTGTTTCAGGCTGCTCTTCCATCTGTAAAGGCGCTGAAGGAGCAGAGAGAAAGATGTCTCAGTGTGGAGCTTGAGTAATGGAAAAGGCAATGCCTTCCAGGATAAAAAGTTGAGTCCAAATTCCTTCCTTTTCTCACTAAATCCCAGACATTAGCATGGTACTGGAGACACAGGTGTAATTTATAGCACAGAGTGGGAAAATCAAACCCTGACTCATGAAGATAAGAAAAACCTGTTTACAAAAGCTGCTGAAGGGCAGAGCTGGAGCCAAACTCAAGCTAGATCAATAGACAGATGAATTATGAGTAAAAGAAATAAATTATTGGTGAAATTTCTTCTCTGTCATCTGGGCCAAACACTAGAGGCTGCGTTTTAGCATACCATCATGAAAATCTATCCCAGAGCCAAACAGAAAGTTTTTACTCCAATAGTTCTGTGCTGACTTCTATGCATGTTTGAAACGAGAACTGAGGTCCCAGACGTACCCTCTGTGCAGAGGGCAAGTTTTACCCTTCTCATGAGACAAGGGTCCAAGATGCAGGAGAGAAATGGAATGAGTTCTGAATTATTCCTGTGTGAGGTCACAAGAAAATATGTTACAACCTGAGTTTAGGTGACATTTTTTTTTCTGTCTTTTGCATGGTGGCTATTCCCCCAGAAAGAGTCTTGAGGGCATCCAGAGCAAGGAGAAACCGTAGTTGTTTGCGTCTGCGCAGCTGGACTGTCCGAGAGCAAAGATGGGCTTGTGGCAGAGATGTGGGGACACCCTCGTGCAGCAGGAGAGCTCCTGGTTCCACACTGTGCAGAGAAAGCTCAGCAGATTTACCTCCTCCTATCTGCTTTCACGGCGAGTGTACCACAACAAAGGTGGCTCAGACTTAGCTTTTTTACGTAGTTCTGTATTTTTGCCTCCTGTCCAGAGACAGCAATATCTGGACAGGATGTTTGCAGAAGTTACAGCAGAAACAGAGGAATTAAAAGAGGCAAAGTAGATGCCGGTGCATGCATCGCACGTGTGAAGATAATACACACCCAGACGTACAAATCTCCCCGTCACCCACATCTACGCGCATGTTCTCTCGCTACGAACGTAGATAATTGAGTGCACTAACACACATGATCAGTTTTGGGGTTTTTTTTCTCCTGAAACAGAGATGAGCTGGCAAGCATAATCAAAATATGAGGGTCATTTTTCCAAAGAAGAGTGAGAGCAACAACAACAAAAAAATCCAGTGAGAATTATGACAACAATGCAAGAAAGCAATCACTAGAGAAATCCTGATAAATGAGGAGCTTACATTTTTAAATGGCTTAAAAACAGTAGAAATAAATCTAAATTTGAACAGAATTCAATGCACAATTGAATTAGAAAGGAAAAAATCAAGCAAATTGTTAAACTTCCACCAAAGATCTTGTAAGTAGTTTATCTAGATGGAGCTATAAAATGAATAAAAAAAGCAGCAAAAAGGATTGAACTTTTGCCGTCAGTAAGAAATCCAAATCATGGATAAGAGTATTATGAATGCTGCGTAAAGAGCTCTGCAAAATATCCTCCAGTGAACAGGAACTAATGACAGATGAATGTGCACATGTAATTGAACATGCAGAAAAGAAAACCAACATCCCAACAAGGGAAACAGAAACGCTATCAGGAGTACTGGCTCATGCTAACATCCACAAGCCTGAGACGCGTACAAGGAGAAAAGGCAAATTACTGAAAATGTAGCCTGCTATGTAAAATAAAATACACGTTTGGGTCTACGCATATTCTTCATTAGATTATCAAGGGAGCATGTGTCACACACACAGTCGTGAGGAATGCTGGCAGGAACACTCAACCACATAAAGCTCGCCTGGTTTTGGGTTTCATTACCAACGTTGGGCCCCATGTTGTTCCCATCTTAATTGATGGCAAACGTCCCTTCGACTTCACAGAAAACAGGATCAGGCCCTTGCGATTTCGCGTGCTCGGCAAAGGGTTAAAAAACAAAGCGTAGCGAAACCCTTGAAGCGCACCTCAGCCCAGAGCCAAGCCACCCCGAAGAACCGATCCCTTTTGCATCCCGCACCGTAGGAAATGGGATTTGCCTAGCTGTGTTTCGTGTTAAGTTGTTGGGCTCAGCTAAATCAAAACTCAAGCAAAGCAAACCCACAAGAACTAAAAACCAAATGAAATTTCACACTCCCCCTGCAAACTGAAGCAGCCCTACGCAAAGGTACTTTGAGCGGACGAAGCCAGTGCACCTTTTAAGAGTAAGCACAAAACAGAGCATATTTGTAACGGACGAATTAGAAGCGCATCAAGGTACTGGATGAAAACATTTTTTGAATGTAAGCCAAGTACACAGTAGGAATAGGTTAGAAGGCTAAATCATTTCTAACCACAACTTAAAGAAGACTTCATTGCAGAAATATCCCTTTTTAACTCTTCTCTTCCAAGCACACATCACAACTTTTGTTTCCGTTGGTTTTAGTCCCTATTTCAAAAGCAGCATTTGCTGTAACAGCTCATTTTTTCATGCAAAATACTGAATCTAATTGCGGAAATATGTCATTCCCTCCTCTCCGCCACATGGCATGAGTTAATGATGATGAATGAAAGTAATAAAACCCAAATCTTTTTCAAACTAAAGCTCCTGTTAAATTACTGGAAATTATATGCATGCGTCTACAATGAGGACACTGCAGAAGGTCAAAGATCTTGCTTCCTGCGTTTGGCCAAACTATTCAACAGGCAGCTTGGCTGAACCTGCCCAGACACGTTTTTGCTGAGATCCGGGGGAGCCACCTAAGAAAAGCAGCTTAGTTTAAGGCTGGTGATTTCATTACAGTGTTTCTCTCCTTCCCCATGGAACACTAAATATCGTTCACCAGAGCCTAGGACATGTCCACGCAAGCTATTTTTGGATGTTCGAGACTGGGGGTTGGAACAGTAATATATCAACTAATGTGATATACGTTCTTAGTGAAGGTCTCAATTTTCCTAATACAAAACTTTATTCTGTGGCATTGATACGAAGCAGAAGGAACACAGCAAATTTAGAGCCAGACGCTGCCTCTCTCGCTCACTCTGAATCACACCGAATTTCTCCGGTTGATCCACTGAGAAGACAGGCAAACCAGTCAGAGATTAAGGTCCTACTCTGTAGAAATACAAGTGGCAAAATGTATTCCTTTCCCTTTGGAAAACTCTGTTTCCAATTCTGCGTGCTGCAAACTGCATCGGTTTATTGCTGTTCTCCCCATTCATTCATTTCCTCATTTTTGCTTAGCTGGCCGACGGTGCTGCGGCCCCTTCTTTTCCTTTGGGCATTCAGACACTATGTTCTCCCTTCTTTTCCCCCGGCTCATCCACAGCTCTCTTCACAGCCTTTTTGTCTCCCTCCCTTTCATCATCAGTTCATTGAGGTTTCATTGTTTTTGTCTTCCCACTATGCTGATCTCCCACTCCCTATGCTTCCCTCTTATGGTGCGTTTCACAGATGGACCACAGAAGACATGGAAGGAAAACATAAGGAGAGGAATTCCTAATAACTTCCCTTAATGTATTTCCTTCCCACAGATGAGTCACGACGCTTTGAATCTTGGACTGGTGTAAATCAAGGTGTTACTCCGCACAAGTCAGCATAGGTTATTTTTGCAAAAAAGTATTTGTAGTACCGGGTTTACCAGCAGCAAAGTAAAACTTACCATCCTTGCAAGTTTTATTTCTCTCTCTTTCCACGAAAAACAGTTTGCAGAATTGAAATGCATAGGATTAGAAACATCAGTTTCCAGAAACAAAAGACCTAAATTCTGCCACTCATGAGGGATGACTTATTCCCTAAGTAGTACTCATTTCATCTTGTCAGAGCTACCGAGAAATCTCTCCATGGCGCCCGTCGCTCCACCGTGCAGCCTGGTGAAGTGCAACGCAGCTCCAAGCACAAAGCAAAGCAGGAAGGCTCCCATTGTGAGAAGTCAGCAGCTGATCAATGCGACAAGTCATTTGGAGCAAAAGAAAGTGAATGAAGGCCCAATGAAGGAGCGGAATTGTTTTTAATCCTCATGTTGACACCAGCAAGGGATAGCGCAAGGGTTAAAGAAACAAACAGATCTCATTTTTTTTTTACCTTTCTTTTTACGTTGCCAAAATACCTTATGCAATGTCACACTGTAGGATGCACACACCCCCACCCCCATAGCTTTCACTGCATAAGCAAGAACACACAGAGATGTTATTAGCAGCTAAATAACACCGCGGTACAAGTCGCACATTTTCCACGGGACTCATGCAACTTCGTGAGCAAGAAGCTAAAAACCTTCCATCTGTTTCAGGCCTTGCCAGTTCACACTCGACTTTTAGATACTGGCTTTAGGACGATCCTCCAGAGCTCCCATGTCACCACAACACTGTTGGAAATTACTAACTAATTTCTCGCTGTGAGGAAGCCAATTAATTTTGATCCCGAGCACATACAAAAGGAGGAGGAAATCTCACAGAGCCACTCAAGACAGTATTTTGCTGACCATTTTTGAATGCAATGGACCCCAGAAGTTTCACAACCATCTCAATCGCCTTTGAAAAAGAAAATCTCAAAGGGATGAAAGAAAACCAACTACATAACACCTCTGCAAGCACAACCCTGATCTTAATTGTTTAAGACTAGTTTTTTTGGATCAGCAGTTTTGCATGGAGCTTACAAATATCATACAGAATACATTGTGGTTTTCTGGCATCCTGTGTCCACAAAGAGAGCCATGTGTTGGAGTGGGATTAAATCCATTTGCAGGGCTGCACGTCTGTTTTCAAAGAAGCATACTCTAAGCTCTAGCGCTTTGCAGGTTGAGAGAAATAGCCTCATCCCACGACTAGAGACACCTATTCCGAACTCAGGCCTTCTAGGGGACAAATGACACTAACTTGAAGGAGTAGGTTTCATAACCAAAGCTGGACCATGTGAGCTTTAACATATTAGCTGGAATACTTATAAGAACATGTCCTCATTTACTAAGCTTCTGGGAACATTTCCACAATTAAAAAACAAAACAAAACAAATTGAAAATAATTGTCAACATACTGACAACAATTGGCAGTTTTCAAAACAACTCACAATGCCATCTCCAGGCCTTCAAAATCTCCCCCACAGTGACACTCCATTACCATCCTGCCCGGATGCTCGTGTTAGCCTTTGCAGGTCCCCTCCATTCCCATGCCCCCATCTATCTACACGAAGTCCTAAGTAAGAGTCGATACACAAACCCTGTGCCACGTCCAAGAGTCACACCGAGGCAGTAAAAGTTCTTTGCTAAATAACCTGTTTCAGCCAAATGGCATGGGGAATTAGCATTGTCATGGCCAGAGCAGATGCAACAACTCACATAAAGGTAAAATGGAGTTATGGAGAAATTGTATTTGTGGACACTGCTGTCAAAAAGGAACTATAGTGGAGCTATACTGTAAGCATTCCTGATGAAGTTGTTACTTATCATCAAAAACCCCACAGGAGCAACTCAGGAGAAGGGCAGCATACAACACCAGAACATTTTGCAACTTTATCTCATTCATACAGGTACTGGAGACAGCTACTGAGAATGAGTAACCTCAAATCCTGAAACCATCTCCTCTAGGACCTCTGAAAAATGAAGAGGAGAAGCTGCCACAGAACCATGACTCAGCCTTAGCAAGTTCTGCAGGAGCGTCTGCTGCAAACTAGTATCTTCTGAGCATACCGACTCAAATCTGCCAGCTTGCCCCTCTCTGCTTATCCAAGATTGCCAGCTGCAGCCACCACATTGTCTTGATAGCAGCTGGGCCCAGGCGCAGACCAAAGAAGGTGTAGCAGGAAATGCTCCCCAGATTTGAGATCTGATGCTCTGTCATCTTCCTGGCAGAGAAGGTAGGAAGAGAAAGTAAAGGGAGGGGCAAAGCAGAACATGCCATAATTACAGAGCAGATCTAGCCGCTGAGAATGATGCAGTAACTCTTTGAGCAAGCATGAGATGCTTCAAGAAAAGAGGAGACAACGTCTACTCTGTCCTATATAGTGTTCAGATGTGGCTCCCTTAACCATTCCTGACTCCCGGCTTTTTTTCTCCTCTACCTTCTCATTTGATGTTTCTTGCTTTGTTTTTATTTTTACCTAAGCAGCTCCTTCTTCTCACCTAAACACCCTCCCGTCTCTCCTTCCAGCTGCAGAAACCTTCAATGATCCTAATACTGGAGGGAGGAAACATCTTTTCACAGGGAAAGCAGGGTGATCATCTCTCCTCTAGCACTACTCAGCACCCCTAGGCATCCTCCGTACAGATGTTTTGTCCTCAGTCTCCATGGTTTCATCCTGTCCTTCTTTGTTCCCTTCATTTCACAAACTTCCTCTATGGTTTCTGCTCCTCCTGCTGACATCTTCGAAGTACTCTGTGGCACAAAATATTTCTGCATTTGGGCAAAGCTCATTGACTGGAGAAGGGTTTGGGAAACCACAGAACATTTGTGGTTAGATCCTTTTTCTTTACCCTGAACTCCTCGCTTAGGGACATCTCTTTGTTGGATCAGAGTTACAACATCTGCAGGCTCAAGCATCTCCTGCTCCGAGTCTGAAGAGGACTCAGAACACCAGCACAAGGAAGCTGAGATTTAATCTGAGATGACAGGGAAGCTGAGATCTCATTTGAGGTGACAGAGAGGCAGCAAGCCTGACCAACCTATTTTGGTTGCACAGTCCGGCGAACACTGCAGCGCTCTCATAGCAGAGGCTGCTTAGAAGAGGAAAAGTAAAACCAGAACACCTGCGTCTGGAATAGTGCCCTGCACATACAGGAAAAGGCCATTTCTGAAACCAGAAGCAGACAAATTTCACCTGGTTGCACAACTTTCACACTCTGTGCAGAAGTTTTGCACACCTGCAATCTCATGATGTCAAGGGCATCTAAGGAAAGGAGGAGGGAGAAACGCATGGGGCGGAAAGCTCGCTTCTGGCTTCTGCACGGCCAGCGTGGTGAAACTCCAGAGGCATGAATCACCGCTCGGCTCCAGGGGTGCTGAGTTGTGGAGTCTCCGTGACCGGCACCCGCAGAGACACAATTTGAGATGAATAGACGTCTCTGAGAAGGACTGTGGTGAACGATGTAACACTTACACAGATGGCACAGTTGTAACCATTAAACACTTATGACCAGCTTGAGTGAGAGAGTGAAGAATGTGTGCCCAAGGTGATAAAATACACCCACGAAGTTGAGAAAAATACACATATTCTGATTTTAGACACATGGGTTATCAAAGATAAGCGAGCCCTCACCGCAATATGATCTGTTATCAGAAACCTAGGGCAGCCGGTTGGTTTCTGAACTTTGACTCACAGATTCCCATATGGTCACAGTTTGCTGGGGGACGGGGGGAGCTGTGAGCTCTTGTAGCACAGCAAGCCCAGTCCAGTCAAATGGTTTCTCCTCCTCTCCATCCCTGACCCCATTTAAAATCTATCTTAAATATTCCTAGGGACCCACTGGTCCATAAAGAAAAGAAGCTAAAGAAAACATAATCTTTCAAGGGCTGACATTACCTAGTTCCCAGCGCAGCTACAGACCAGTTGCAGTGAAATGCAACAACCTGATGGGAATTAGAAAGCTGTCTTTTAACTGCCATTATTATCTCCAAAGCCTCTCTAATAGCAATCCCAGAATATAGGTTTAAAGAAAAATCATTTTAATGGTGGTCCCAGTACTACATTTTTATATTGCACCAAGTCAAGCTATTGATTAGCTTTACATTAATTTTAAAAGCACAAAGAATTTGTCATGATTTTTCCCCCTTTGATATCAGTGTCCATCAGCGATTGCATCAGTTTTCTGCCGAGCAAAGTTAAATGATGATGCGCTTCCTCTCCCTGAGTTTTGATTCCAGCTTGGTTCAGCAATCTCAACCGGCCACTTCCTGCCTCCCCGACTGCACCGTCTGGCACTTATTTCAGACAAGTCGATACATTTAAATTATATCTGTACCGGGTGTAATTAATCATAAAGCTTTCTGCTTTGTAACGTTATTTGAACTTCTGCTTGGTGTTCGCAAGTAGAAAGCAAAACAAAAGGAGTGCAATTGTGAAAATAGCACCGCTCCCCCCCGCCTCCTCGTTGAGTCGGAGCTCCTTGGATTTCAGAGCGAGACACGATTACTCGGGAAGTCAGTGCTCTCCGACGGTTCAGAACTAGGTCATTGAACTCTAGTAGGCCGACAATGGGTGGGGAGAAAACTCCAAGGAAAATACACAGCTTTATAATCAGCTACATGCAGAGATACTTTATACAGACCCAGCCTGGAAACACACAGGTAGGTTGTTTTGACACGGAGCAGAGCCTGGTGCTCCGTGCATAAGGGAAAGACCTTAGAGGTGGTGTGCATGGGACCCACCTCTGAGTCACGGCTCTACTTCTATGACTGCTATTCTCCAGGGCATGTAGTAATCTACAGCCGTTAGAAGCCAGCAGTAAATTACTACCCCAGCCTGGCTCTGAGTCAAGGTCTCCAACCAGCCGCTGGAGACTCGGTGGGAGGAAAGCACAGAGAACAAGGAGAAGTGGTTTGCATCCACCCCTTGTCCAGTCCAGCCTCATCTGCTTCTAGAAAAGAAACAAATAGACAAGTAACATTTTCTTCTTTCCAGGCGCTCAGCTCAAGGGTCGGGACAACCCTCCCATGGTGGGGGAATGGGAGCTCTTCCCCTTTGCGCAAAAACAAAAAGGATAATGAATGCAATGACCATCTTCGTGAGTAAGAGATCTCCCTGCCCTGAGCAGGCCCAGAAGGAGCTCAGGATGCGACGATGGCACAGCACCCCGACAGCTGAAACTCCTCGCAAACCCACCGGCGCTCGCTCCTCTCACACGGGGTGCTTTGCTGAACATGGAGCGTGCGACTGTGCCAGAGTACAGCCCACAAAATGCACCTCGAACTGCTGGGATTGTCCTTCAGCTCGGTGGGTTACAGGGGGCTGAGTAGTGCCGTCCCCACCTGGCACGGGGCTCCAGCTGGCACCCAGCTCGATCCTTCCACGGTGAATCTGCCCACAACCAACTGCTCATCCTACAAGGAGGGAATCCTCACCAAGAGCTCAGCCAGCTAGCTGGGGTGTTTCTTTTAGGTGTCTGAGGAGCAAAGAGGTGTCATTCACCAGAAACGAATCTTTCACATAATCCACGGTACAGGCACTTTTAAACATTTCAAACAAAAAATAAAACCAACAACAAACCCTCTTTTTCTTAGAGCATTCCAAGCAATTTTACAGAGATTAATTATCCTTACTCATTTTTGCCTTTCCATATATTTCAGCTCTCCCACAGAAACTAATCTGCTGGATTTCAAATTATGGCACAATTAGCATGAAATTAATTAGTATCTGACCTATCCCCTAGTTTTCCTCCAGCCGAGACTGCCAACTTTTAATATAAGCCTAAAGCAAGAACTGTAAGACTAATGCAGCAAATGGGACAAAGGACTTTTAAATTAAAGAGAGAGAGTTTAAAAAAAAAAATGCAATTTACAGCCATAAGCATTTCCCTGACAACAACCCCAAAATTCCAGGCATTGAACAGAGTCTAGAGAAATATTTCACCTCCCCCCCCGACACACAGAGTTCATTTGCAAAGCCTGCAATCATCCCTCCCATCTTTTAAAATACTCATGGCCTTTCAAAAGCAGAGTCTATAGTTATCAATTAGCAATGCCTTTTAGTCCCATCATGCAAAGTTTCTTTTTCACGTAACCTCTCCAGACGCCTGTAAGGATTTTTAAGTCCATCGTATATATATAATCAGTCCCCCAACTGTATCTTAGCCTTCACAATTTCCTGCATCATTTATAGACCTCTGCAGTCTCTCTTTTTGCCACCATACATATTTTCCACATTCCTTCAGGCTCCTATTCACTATCTAGTACTCAAATTTCTTCCCCTCCTTCCCCTTCAGAAGATTTCAGCCATCATTAACCAAGCACTCCTGTTACTCTTTTTCATAGTTGCTTCCATCACTGCCATCCCCTGTCTCCCACATGGAGCCTGTGATTCACCGATGTCCCATGATATTTAACTCTTCTGCTTACCCTGGCTGGAGTGGCACACAGCAGCCTGGCAGGATCATCCACTGCCACGGAACATGAGTTTTAAATCAGAAAATAAGACCTGTGCTCAAAGAATTAGTCAAAAGGAACTTTCCTTCTTGACCTGCCACGATCACAAGTTGTTACTGCCTCTGCAAAATTTAGTAACAGGCTCTTCCCTACCTTGAAAAGCAATATTATAGACACAGCTTCAACGGGAGGATTTTACAGCCTTGAAAGTGACCCATCCAGCTGATTCCCCCATCGCAGCAGCAAAACAAGCAGCTTGGATAAAGTTAGAAATGGGTAGAAATGGAACTTAAAAAAAAAGGATGTGCAGGCACCGCAGAGAAAACAAGACTTTAGATATGGAAGGGTATAGAAGATACATGCAGCATATGAAGCAGCTCTTAGAGAACCTGTGCATGCCCCTATAGAATCAACATATACAGTACAGAGAGTACACTTCATTCTCTCATCAGTAGAGACTACATTCAAGGTCTAGATCTTGGTCAATGGAGCTGCAATACTGTTCTAGCCTTCAAGAACACTAAAACTCACTCAGAAACCATAGAGAGGAAAAAACAGAGAGAGAAGAAAACAACATTCTATACAAATACAATATATTTTCAAGATTAGATTTTTATTTCACAAGTCTTCATTTCACCTGAACGTTTATTGTTGTTATGGTCTGACAACTCTGGTTTTATAGACTGCATTGACTGTTCTTTCATTCTGTGGCTGCCAATATTAGTTTTTCCCTTTTTTTTGGTTTGTTTTTCCCAAACATGAAAAGAGAGCGCTGTGCTTTTTAAGGAGGTGGCAGCAACCAGTGCCCCAATCCACAGCACTCCAAACCATTCTGAACTTCAGCAAACAGCCCTAAACCCTCCTTTCTCCTGCTACTCTTCTTCTCTTTGGTAAAGCAGAATCAAAATAATCTGTTTGTTCCCTTCCGAAGTCAGACAGATGAGAGGGCCAGGGAAAAGCCAGAGAAGGAAAACACCATCAACAGTCACAGCCTGGTCCAACAGCAGAAACCTGCCTCATACCCACATGCATTTTGGTCAGAGGAGGTAAGAGTGGAAGCACAGTCCAGCAGCTGGGCTCTGCACCTGCCACAGTTGCCCCTTCTACAAGAAAGGGCAGGTACAAGAAAGAGGGGAAGCAGGAGGACCTGTTACAAAACAATCTGCCCAAAATGGGTATTGCAATTACACGTGTTGGCACAACACAGTGTGTCGATGCATTTCTGCTGTGTGCATTTCCACATTGTTTGCCCGGTTTCCAGCAGCAGTAGGCAACTTCACAGACTTCTTTTAGCAGGATGTCAAACATGTGAACCAAAACGTTGTCATTTAACTTTATTTCTCTTCTCCTACCCCTAAATACTTCTTTCAGAATGGAACAGTTTATGATAACCTGGCTCACGCTAACCTTTCACCTCTACAGAATCCACACCATTAATTCTCATAATAAAGCCTATTTTAAATATTTTTTTTAATCCTCTAAGAAAACCAATTTCATCCTTGAATGTTCCATTGATCTACAGTAAATAAATAGGCATTAGGGAGAAGCATTGTTTATTTATTTGCTTGCCACTTAGAATTTAATCCTGGGATTCTAAAGGGATGATTATAAATTTTGCTAACAGTCCCTAGGGTATGTTTTGAATGTAGCCATCTAAGATAGGACTCTCGTACTCCAGGATGCTGCTGCATTACAGCTTTAGAAAGACTGTAGACAAATAGCACTTATTTATTATAAAGAGGGATGAGCAGTAATTCCAGGGCATGCGCTAGATGAGATTTCACCACTATCTACTCTCTGTACTAGTGCTGAATCTATCTGGGAGCTTTCCAAAGCCTGCTTACATACAGCATCGTCTCACTAAGGGAGTTCCTGGCAAAATCTTGTTGGTAAAGTAAAGTTTCGGAGTTTCTTCAATGCAAGAGCAGCTTCCACCACTTACCGAGTTTGTAGTCACAGATTTATGGCCATATAGAAGAATTGTGGACCACCTGACCTCTTACACTGGAAAATCTTAGGTCAATGGTTGCTTCATTCAAACTTTCTTTCTTGAAAGTGAAAGGATGGGGTTTTTTGGGAAGATGCAGGCTTAGGGATGCTGTGCTGGAAAGGACCAGAAAGGTCACTCCAGCCAATTATATACAACTGCAAGCAGCAAGTCTGCTCGAATGTCAGCTCCTACCACCACAGGCCATAAAACCCTCTCCTGACTCCAGAAATAAAAAGTTTAAATCTTAAAGACTGAAAATGATGAAGACTCCACCATATATCCAGGAAAGCAGTGGTTAGTCATGCTTCCAACTTAAAAAAAAAAGCCAAAACAAACCAACACAACAACAATAAAAGACCACCACAAAAAAAAAAACCAAACCACAAACAAACAACAAAAAACAGAGACAAGAGCCTAATTTCCTATTTTGCCAAACTTTTTCCTGGGAGAGGAAAAAGCCATCAACTAATCAGAAAGCTCTTCATTCAAAGGACTTCTAGGTTATCATCAGGTCATGGTGTTGGATAAACTAACTAGACTGAGCTTCTGTAGGCAGGTTTTCCAGATCTGTGATCATTCTCCGAATGTCCTTTTCTAAGCCCTTCCTGATCTGTCAGCACAACTGCAGCAAAACTAGACAGCAAGGAACGGTGACAAAATGAGTAAGCTCTTCAAGCAACATATTTCTACTGTAATTCTGAGGAATAAGAGGACGTAATTCAGTGTGGAGAAGTGAAAGAAATGGCTGCACCACGACAGAATCTTGCCTAAACGCTTTTGGAGACTCCAGATCCCCAGTGCATGTCATCACGCAGCCTGAAAGAGTAGCTGGGCCAGAGCACTAGGTTGCATACAGGCTAACGAAATGCTTGACATAACGAGAATGAAGTCTGCTTTGTGTCACTGGAGAAAATTAGGCTGATATCTAACAGATGACACTCACCAGTAAAAAGGATTGTTCACATTGTGTTTTTCTTCTGGGACATGTTACTAATCTAACATGTATCCACAATACATGCAGGTACTGTGGCTGCCCTCCAATCCACTATGCAGGTCCTTCCAGGATACAGTCTCGGGGTAACAGGCTTTTGCGTTTAATTTATGAATCTCTTTCATGCTCATATTAATTAAAGACTAATCACATTCATCGGAGCCAGGTGCTGAACAAATTTCTCATTTGTCTTTGCAATGCCCTGGCCTTGGGGAGAAAAAGGCAGGAATGGAGACCACCTCTGTTCCTGCATCGTGTTACCTTTCCGCTCTTACTGCTCATTTTGAAGTATGGCTCTGGTGCTCAGAGGTACAGACTACAGCCTCATTGTGTAAGGAGTCCTGCGAACACAGGACACTAAGGTGGTCTCTGACCCCAAAATATCTATTCTACCCTGCCATGAAGGCAAAATGCAGTCACCCTGTCTGCACTACCACTATTATTTCACTCCTTCGACACAGAGACCCTGCACTGCAAACGCAGTCACAGTAACACAGCGCTCACCACATAAACCACTTGGTATTATCACTCCAGGTTTAATGTGGGGGCAAGGAAGAACAGAAAGGTCAGTGACTTATCCCAAATCACAGTGGAAATTGATAACGTAACTGGGAATAGAATCCTCACCTGCAGAGACCTGCACGGCATCTTCACTATATGGTCAAAATTGCTCAAACGGAGAATTCCGCCACTGACACCTGACTGCAGACAGGAACGCGAGGGCTCGGTTTCCTTCAGCTCCTTGCAAGCCAGAATTTGGAGAACAAATTCCTGTTCCCACGTAAACAGAGACTCGGTTAACACTTGGAACCACATGGTATGGAGTGGGAAACTCCTGTCTCTTCTAGATCCTATTGCAGTTAAGGCCAACACAAGGAATTTAGCCAGGCAGATCATGCACACAACAATTACTTGAAGCCTATGAGAAAACCCTCCAAGGGCTCATCTTGCTTCTTGAAGAGCCAACACACAGAGGAGTTCCCTGCAATGCCTTTCATGATCTCTATTGTTCGCAGAGTACTAAAGTAATGAATAGCCTTTATTTTTCCAAGTTTCAGTCACAGAATGCGCATGCTAGCATTAAAAGGAAAACAAAAGTGCAGAAATGCCAAGATACTATGTAACACACAGCCCTTCATCACTTGCATTGATGCACAGTGTTACAAATTTTATCTAATCAACTGACATTTTAAGTAGCGGAGAATTTAACAAGAATAACAATGTGGTGACAATTTAGTCTTTCTTCCCCCTCCATAAAAACACTGTCTTCTGTTTGGTCTAGATTCAGGTCAAGACATTTCACTAATTTGCTAGTCATTAAAAAGATATTTTTATACCCAGCCTGTAATATTATACTCTTCAGTGATTATGATAGTTCCCAACAGAATTCCAGACTTGAAAATGAAGGCTGGGAAGCTGAGCTGCAATTATGATACTTTAAATAATTCCACAAAAGTAGAACCACTGTTAAATAATTTATAGTCTTTGATCTTGTCACAGATCTACTGAAATCTTCACATCACTCAAGCTAAATATTTTCAAACAGAAATGGGATAGGTTACTTCCCTCCGCCCCCTTCTGTCACTGCTGGAGCCGAGGAAAATAATGGTGCCAGGGGCCAAATTCTTAGTTATTCTGGTGTAAGCCCCTTCAGAGCAACTCCTGTGAAAATTTTTCCTTTGGGGCTTAAACACATTCAGAAATAAGTCTTTCATCACAGCACCTTGAAAGGTTAAGAAAGTAGAGGTTATTTTTGAAACGGATTTCCCTCCGAAGTGGCATTATTCCCCATATTTTAGAAAACAGAAAAATGTGGGTTTCAATTCCATGTCTTGCACAGCTATAGGAAGCAGAGACAAGAGACGCTCCACAGAGGACACCGGTGAGGGAGCCTTGCGCAAGAGGTCCGGCCACGCTGCCAAACCCCAGCAGATGCCACAGGACCTGAACGCCGCCAGTTTCCTCAAGTGAGGGTCAGCTACGAAAGGCTGGTGACCAGTGACACACATGAAAACACAGCCTGTGCTAAACCACATGGTGAAAAGCAAAACAACAACAAGAAACACCTCTAATTTGTGGTCTAATCAGTCACAATCCGCCTTCATGTCCCGCCAGTCAGGGATATGGACTATTCATAGTTACTATCAAGAGTGCTGGCCAAAAACCCTACTCTCCAGAGAAAACTGTGCTCCCCAGTTCAAAACGTCTTGCAAAGACAGATTCAGGAACTTTGGTGCAAATTAGAGGCTCAGATGCAGGAGCAAGCAATGCCATTTGAAAGAAAAAAAAAAAAGTTACCTCTAATTAGCTGAGCCCCGGTAGTTAATGCAAGACAAGATAACATAGCATAAATGCCTTTCACTGGAGGTGAAACTAAGGCTGCATCGCGCTGCAGCCCAGGAAGCCTACGTGCATGCATATGCACAATGACAATGGCTCCACTGACTGATAACTTGTTAAATTGACATAACTTGACTGTGTCAGGGTCCTAAGACTAATGAAACATGTAAAGTATGGCAGAAGTAAACAGCAGCTTTCCAGGAAACCCTTAATTTGCATTCTAATTAATGCAATGTGGGGCAAAAGTCATAAATAAAGGATTCAATCACAGCTCACTGTATAATAGGCAGACTGGTTTTACACACCTGATCTGACAGGCAAGTACTAATGTGAGGTTATGGAAGATGCCAGACCTAAACAAGCTATTCAGGTCTGCAAGTGACAAAGAGCTACATCCCCCCAAAAAAAGGGTTTCGTGATGCAATTTGTCTTTTGAAACTTTCCATCCCTAGGAATAAATCACATTTTTTTTAGAAGATGACAAGTGCAAAGAAAATTTCATCTCGAGGAGTCCTTGCAGGTGTGACAATCAGGATTTGAACACCACACCTTTAGGCTTTTTACCACTGGAGATGAGGAGCGTAGTTCTCATACCCTGAACACTCCAGTAAAGATTTAAGTCCCACTTTTCCAAATGTCTGCAGAAGTCTTCTCAGAATAACTGCCACCACTAAGGAGCCCTATGCACACTCCCTGGCCCTGAGACGGGATGCGTGCATACTAGAAGAGGGATAGATTTGCTCAAAATGCCCTAATATGGCGCATTCAACTGAGAGACCGGACAGGAAAAAAAAAATAATCATAGAATCACAGAATGGTTTGGGTTGGAAGGACCTTAAAGATCATCTGGTTCCAACACCCCTGCCCTGGGCAGGGACACCTCCCACCAGCCCAGGTTGCTCCAAGCCCCCTCCAACCTGGCCTTGAACACCTCCAGGGATGGGGCAGCCACAGCTTCTCGGGGAAACCTGGGACAGGGGCTCACCACCCTCACAGGAAAGAATTTCTTCCTGATATCTAATCTAAATCTCCCCTCTTCCAGTTGAAAACTGCTCCCCCTTGTACTGTGGCTCCCCTCCCTGATCCAGAGTCCCTCCCCACCTCTCCCGGAGCCCCTTTAGGGACTGGAAGGGGCTCTGAGGTCTCCCCGGAGCCTTCTCTTCTCCAGGCTGAACCCCCCCAACTCTCTCAGCCTGTCCTCCCAGCAGAGGGGCTCCAGCCCTCACAGCATCTCCGGGGCCTCCTCCAGACTCGCTGAAATAATGCGGAAAAGCTCCGTAGTGTGTGAGCATACATGAATGACACTGAAACACGTGAGGCACCAGGTCTGAATCTTACTATTATATTTGTCATTTCTGTCACTCAGAGCACATTGCCTGCAAAAGGCTTTTTTTTTTTCTTGCATCAGGCAGTGTTTGAGGACGGATCCCTGGTTTGCTCTCACCTGTAGCCTTACTGTATCACCATCGTGGCATTCCAGCCATTCCCTCCTAGGGACTGTATTACGCAGTTAACGCCAACTGGTAAGCTATGAACACAACGGGGCAGCAGAAAAGGAAGCTGGTTGCCTTTAGCAACAATAAACTCATCTACAAAAAACCATTCTGAAATTCAACTGTGATGTCCTTTCTATGTGGGACAGTACATGTGGTTTACGTTACTTCAGGAACACTTTGGTAAGCGCTCTGTCGTGTTTATTAAGTGTAATCAAGTCAAGAAAAGAACAAGCAATTAAGTTACTTGCTTTCTAATTAAAAATAAACAGAATTATTTAAAATATCCTGCTTTTCCTCCCTGCTGAAAGTACAGTAGAAAAACTAGCCTATATAAGCGACAGAAGATTATTGCAAACCAAACCGATGAAATGAAAGGGGACAGTAAATATCAGTACCATGATAAAAGTAACATCCATTATTGCTTTTAACTACTTTGCCGCACTTGCTTCACGTTTCCCTGCTACCCTACCACAAGTGGCAAGTCCTTCCCTGGAATCCTCCGAGCTCATTCATTTTTGTGAAAAACATTTCCTTAGTGGCTATTTGTTTTTGCAACCATAGTGATAAAAACATACTATTGGCAGAAGCCTGGGGATTATAAATAGGTATCACTCTTTGTTTAATTTCGGTAAGCCAGGACAAAATCACTGAGGTTTTGGCACACGTGACTTTCATTAGGAGCAACATACAACTGAAGATACATCAGGCTTATGCCTTTTGCTATTCTTATTTTTTTCAAGTCTTTGTGTAATTAGAAGGTCGAAAGTTTGGGGAGTTTAGCGAAGGACCCAGGGAAAAAGCACCAATGACTCTGGAACAGGCAAAGTCACTCACACCAGGACGATAACTACCAGTCTGCTTGGAAAAGTGAAAGTATTTTGCTTCGAGGTTTTTGCTTGTTTCCATTTTGTTAAATCGTTTAAGATGTGTTACTTTGGTAAATATCCATCTAACTCCAAGCGCTAATCAACACTGTGAGGGAAGAAAGCCTGTTCTGAAAATGTAATATATTGCTCCAGAAAGCTGCAACCTAACAGACAGTAACTGGCTGCCCAAGTGCCCACGTCCCCCACCGAAGCTATTAGAGACCAGAGCTGACATTTCTTGTACTTCAAAGTCAGACAAGCAGTGCAAAAAATACCTGTAAAAAAACCCCAAACTCTCCTTTGGGTCAAATCTTTCAAGTATGTTCCTCAAAATTCATACAAGTGATCTTTACATAGGACTTGGAGGTTTTTTCAGGGCTTGCAAGCACTCTGTATTAAGAACAAAGACTTAACAAAATAACACAGAATTGATATGATAAATAAAGTCCCCAACACTTGGCTTTTGCAATTCAATGACATAATTATATTCTACAGCAAACAAGTAGACCATAGATCATAAAATCACAGAATGATTAGAGTTGAAAGGGACCTTAAAGACCATCTAGTTCCAACCCCCCTGCCCTGGGCAGGGACACCTCCCACCAGCCCAGGTTGCTCCAAGCCCCATCCAACCTGGCCTTGAACACCTCCAGGGATGGGGCAGCCACAGCTTCTCGGGGCAACCTGGGACACTGCCTCACCACCCTCACAGGAAAGAATTTCTTCCTCATATCTCATCTAAANTTAGGCACTGGAAGGGGCTCTGAGGTCTCCCCGGAGCCTTCTCTTCTCCAGGCTGAACACCCCCAACTCTCTCAGCCTGTCCTCCCAGCAGAGGGGCTTCAGCCCTTGGAGCATCTTCGTGGCCTCCTCTGGACTCGCTCCAGCAGGTCCACGTCCTTCTTATGTTGGGGGCCCCAGCGCTGGACGCATCACTGCAGGTGGGGTACTCAGAGCGGAGTAGAGGGGCAACAGTGTAGATGCAACAGTTTAGTCCAGGTGCCGAGTTTAAATCAGCCCGTGACCTTGCCCTGCGAGTGATGCTGCACCTTGTCCTCAGGGAACGGCAGGGGGAGGGCAGCCCATTCCTCCTCCACAGAAGGACACGGGAGCCAATTCCTCTCCAAGAGACCCATCTGGGGCTTCATCCACATTACTTCTAAGTAACGCTCTCCTGGGGTTTGCCTGAGAGTACATGGACAATGTGAAGACGTGCTCGGCACTGGCTCTGGCAGCTGCAGCTGGCAGCTCCGTCCAGCCGGGGTAACGCTTTGTAGCAGAGGCCAGGCCGGCGAACGCTGCTACTGAACCCTGGGGGCAATCCACCCACGCCGCCTTTCCACCATGGTCACAGGCAGAGGAGCCAGCGCCGGGATTAGCAGACCACAAAGGGTTAACCAGCCCTGGCCAGTTCACGGAGCAGGGGGCATATTCCCGATTAGCAGAGGAGCACACAGTATTTACAAGAGGGGAGCTAAAATGATTTGCTGTTTGGGAGCCATTTCATGCCACCCTCAGACAAGTCTCTTGTAGAAGTCAGCAGGATGCTCCTCTGGTTATGGACTGCAGCAGGATTTGGCTTCGGCTCTGAAGAAAAGGGATTCGTAGGGGAAGCTTCTGGTAGCAGCATGTACACAAGGGAAGTGGGGCACAGCAGCATTTTTCTTTCAAAATCTCCCTGCTCCTGAAAGGCCACCCATGGGACGCAGCCATCTCTTGTGTAGCTATTGTTTTCTGTGGATGCGTGCCACGTATTAACAGCCGGGGTGGAGCAGAGGGAGCTCCCAGGCCTCGCGCAGAGAAGATGAAGACTGCCCTCTGCCTTTCTGTCTTCAGAGGCCACTCGTAGCACAAGCAAGGCAAAAAGCAGAGGCTGGCAAGGGCACAAGAATACAGCTACAGTATTACCCTCCCAAAACAGGCTCCAGCAGCGCCTGAGCTAATTCCTACAGCCAGCGTGTCAGCAACCGAAGGAGCTTTCCTGAAAGAGTTGGAGTGCGCCCGGCGCAGATCACCCTAGATCGCTAATTTTAATATTCCAATCTAAGAGCCAGTGGCTGTATGGTAGTGAATCAGGAGAAAAAAGGGACAGCTTCACACCCACGGTGTATTAAGTTCATCACTGCCAGGCTGAGCTTCTCCCCGTATGGAGAGGATGCAAAGAGCAGGAGCTGAAACAAGAAGGTGTCTGGAGCGGCTGGGAAAGCCGGCAGCTGAGGAGGGAGGCGCAGCAGAGCTTGCTCCCCTTGCTTAACATAAAAGCCCGGAGAAGCAATAGCAGAAGGAACTCCAGCTCTCCCTCCTTTGAAAGGACAGAGATCTTTCCAAGTCCCCAAGGCTCAAGAGCCCTTCCTCAGAGCAGCGTTTTAAGGAGCGCAGTTTGCTTTCTTTGCAAACCTCCACTTTGTTTCCCCTTTGGCTTTCTCTTGGGAGCAGGGGAAGCATTCCCTGCGGAAACGGGATGAGATTTAGCAACAGCAGAATTATCAGAAGCCTTGCGTGTCGAATAAACACCGCATTTCTTACAAATAGAAAACGTACAAGTCATAAATCAAGGGCCCAGCTCCGAGAGGCTTGTCCCAGGAAAGGTGTCAGTGCACACGCATTTGGACGGCTGCCGCCCTCCGGCTGCCTGGAGGAAGTTTTGACCAAGGATATTAATACAGCTTATTCGATACAGAGCTAACCAGTCTGGGGCTCAGAGGTCTGTTTACATTACAAGAGTGTGGGCCTTTGGGAGATTAACACCTAGAGAAAACGCATCTGTGTTTGTTTTGGGTGAGGCTACAACTTAAATTCTTATGTTATCACACAAACGAGACACGATAGATAATCAATGCCCTGTGATAGCTAGTACCGGGAACTGAGCTAGTTTTGTTTTGCAGGATCATTATTCAGGATATCATTCTTTCTGTATTCATTTATATTTGAAGTCAGATCAGGCATTTATTTTCCCGAGACTTTTATGAATTCATACCTGTATTTTCATCTCTCATCATAAAGCAAAACTGCCTGGATTATGTCAGTTCTGTGCTTTTTTGCAGCAATATAAAAACATGTTATATTATCGCAAAACATTATGTCACAGAAATCATACAGATGTCAGACACAAAGGAATCTTAAGAGGGCATCCCGTCTATCTTCTTACCCAGAAGCAGTATCAAGTTTACTTCCAGCCATGACAGATGCCTGTCAAGCTTCTTAAAACCTTCAGAAACAAGTCTACAACATCCCTGGGTGACCTGTTCCAGCGATTAACAATCCCGTACAGAGAGACATGTTTTAAACAACCAGAAGTCTTGTTTTGCTACCAGCCAAGCCAATCTCTGAATTTATTTTCGTGTCTTTAACCCACACGTTAGGTAACTCCAACCCCTTTGAAAACACTGACATCTGAATGTAAGTTGAGGGATACAGTGCGCTTTTAGATATTAAATTAAATATAGAGATGTGATGGTGAACTGGGGAGAGAGAGCAACTAGCACGGATCAGGGTCAGTAGCACTGTTGAGAGGTAGGTGCATGATACACTTTTCACATGCCTGAGCAAGTAAAGCACTGATCTGCTAAATCCAAGTTCAGTTTGGTTTTTACAGAGAGCCGTCTATTAAACACGTGTGAAAATATAGTACTTCTGATCCTATGCTCAATAGACACAGTGACTGATAGATCTGCATCCTCTTTCTAACAACACTTGCCTGGAAGACTTACACCCTCCCTCAGTCATACCTTTTCTAGACAAACGCACACAAATCTTTCAGCCTTTCAGCACAGATCATATTTTCTAAGTCTTGAATCATTTGGGTCATTTTTCTGGATTACATCCCATTTTTCCGCCTCACTTTCAAAAGGAGTCAAAAAACAGACCCAAAAATCCAGCTTCTGACTTCTCGGCACTCAACTGAGATGCCTTGCGCACAACAGTTTTGCTTACACGCTGCACGCTAAGAGTTGCTCTTTCAATGGAATTACCACATCTTTTATTCCTGCTCCACTTGCCAGGCACTAAAACTCCATCTTCTCTCTTGCTGCCAAGTCACTGTGTGGTTACAGATTATCTGACGCACACTGCTTCGCAGTTTTATAATCTGAGTGCCGTCATGCTGATAACTTTTTTCCCAACATATCGTGTTCATTCGTTCTTCTAATCCATCTTCTAAAGAACTTCTGTAGCCTCTCAGCCCAGCGCCCTCCTTAAATTTTACACGTTCACTTTCCACTCCATCATTCAAGTCAGCAATGAAAATATTGACTGAAACCAGGCCCACAATGAAGCCTCTTCTGAGAGACAAAAGTGAATTCTCAATTTAGCAGAGCACCGCTGCTAAATACTTTCCCAGTGTGGGGTTTCAAAGAATCAGGCTCTCCCCTGTTGTTCAGGCCAAATTTCTCCCGTTTACATATGAGCATATAACGTGCCATAGTGTCAAAAGCCTGGCTTAAGTCAAGATGTATCACATTTACCACTTTCGCCTTATCCACTAAGCCAGTTTCCCTGTGAAGGAAGGAAATTAGATTGGTTTAACATGATCTGTTCTTGACAAATACATGTTGACTCTTTTTTTATCACTGTATTATCTGGATGGTGCTTACACGCTGCCTGCTTAATAATTTGTTCTAGTATCTTTTCAGATATCCAGGTTAGACCGCCTGGTGCATAATTCCCAAGACCGTCCCCTTTCCCCTTCTCAAGGATAGATACTACAGTCTGTTAAAAGTTCAGTGCAGAAAGAGACGTACGCCTTCAAGAGAAGCAAGATTTTGTGTGCATTGTGATAGTCATGTGCACAAATTTAGACAAGAAACGTTTAACTATTTTCTAGAAAGCATGGCCAAAATCAGTAAGTTGAATTTATCTGTTACATTATCTTGGGATGAGACAAAAATAAGCAAAGTCTAGGGTACATAACCAGAAATGAGTATTATATAAACAGAATCGTTCATTGTCACAGAAATACGATCACTGTTACGTCACCTCTTCCAACCTCCTGCCAGTGGATGATTATTTCCTACAGAGTATTTTCCACTGCTTTGTTCAACAGAGATTTAAGCAAATCAGTAAATAGCTTTCCCCCACTTCCCTTGGGAAACTGTTGCACGGCTATATAATAGTCAGTTTAGTCTCACTGAAAACAATAACGCAATACTGAAACATAGTTAACAGCAGCTAATTGTGACAACAAAATACGTAGTAGTAACACTACCCCTCCATTCTTTGTCCCATTCAGACAACTGTTTCCATCCACAAGTATTATACCTACTTATTCTTCTGTTGTTTCTCCTCTGGTTCCTGAATAGGTCATACTTTTCACGTTTCCCATTGTGCACAGTGACAAACACACGTTAGCATCTGCCGAGGTCCTTGGAGAAGCTAGGAATGCCTCACCTTCTATTTTTTGGGTGCAGTTATACCAAGTGCCTCCCATACCCTGGCTGGTCTCTACCATGGTTCCTGGGGGAGAGACAGGTCTTCATCAAGGAGATCATCTTGCAAGGAGAAGCAGCGAGAATAAGAACACCACTAAACCCACCTCCATTATCATGCCATATATAATGCCTTGACTTATATATGACGGAACGTAATGCCTTCCCTTACCGTCACTGATGTGTATGATACACACACACTCTCTCACATAGAAATACACACACGCGTACAAGCACCTGAGCACCAGCAAAGGTAAATCTGAACATTACCTAGATACTGCCAAGACACTTCTGCATATCTATACTGAAATACCTAAAATGCAGACCGCAGCCTGTCAGGGGAGGTTGAGCCCTCGTTGATTCCAACCTGTCACTTCTCTACTTTTCTCCCGATTTCCTAATTTAATCTGATCCAGCTCCATTCAAATAACTCTGGTAAACTGACATGTCTGGAGGAGAACAGGCTTCCCAAGCTGCTTACAAGCCAGCAAATACTCCACATCTACCACTATCCCAGCTATTTCAGATATGCTCGGCCCATTTCTATTCGTAACACATTCAGAGACTCAGAGGTTTTGTGACCAGCTGAGAATGCAGCAAGTTCTCATCATCACAACGGCTGCTGAGATTTATTTCTTCATACTGACCCTTGCATCTACTGAAATAAAGCGGGATTAGTTTTGACGGTGACTTCGGATACCCTGTATCCTGCTCTCCCTTCCAAATAGCTGGGAGTGAAGTATAGCTGCAGTATCACACGATAAACCCACTGCATGAATAAACGCTGTTTCCCATTCTCCATGCATTTAAATCAGAGGTAGTTGACCTGTTTAGGATATAATCTATTCAGGTAATAAAACCCACATGGCACACAGTAAAATGTTTTAATCCATGATCCATGCATATACTTCTCTAGAAACAAAGATGGTTACAGACTGCAGCATATAAAATTTGCCCTGAGCTAGAGAGCCAAAGCCCTTTAGCACAGAGACATTTTTGAATTGTGAACTTTATAAAACCCAACCCATAAGTTCTGCAGATGTAGCTTATTGCTGAGAAAAATCTAAGATGTTAACTGCCAGTGTTAGCTCATATAAGCTGGTATTTGTAAGAAGTGTGCTCTATAACTTGTATTATTTTTCTCACCTTTCCCATATAGTAAAACCCAGCTATTGTAAATTAAGGCTTTATTTATTTTGCTGTGGATTTGTTTGGGGGTAAGGATGTGGTTTTGTCTGCCATTTCTGAGAATTGTACAAATCAAAGCATATTTTGTAAAGGAATTTTACTACCTGTTTAATAACTTTTTAAAAGGTTCTAGTATTGCATCATGGGACTACGTATATGGTAGGTCTTTTCCTTCACGGATGAACAAAGAACATATCCAAGCAATGCTTAGTAACGTTAATGGCAGTTGCCATCCAAAAATCCCTTGTGCATTTTCAGCAAAGGGATCCAGAAAAGCTAGTCTGCTTAAAACATTATTTAAAGACATGGGGTTTGGCCACAGCCCCACACAAGCTGTTTAGCAGCAGATTATTCAGACTGTATCAGTTTTCCTTAACCTTCTGGCTGCCTACAACTATAATTTTAAGTTGTTTTTGTGCAGAAGCAGAAAGGGATAGAAAGCAAATCAAGATCATGTGTAGAGGGATGCCTTAGACTGACCACTGTTGGCCCTTTCCTTCACCTGGCTGTAGACAGACACCACTCGATTCTGTGTATCCGCGGTAGGACTCAGCCAGAGGCTTTTCCTTTCGGCATTTCATGCTTTGGAGAAGCTTCTTTGCATGCTAATAAAGATGCCAGGAAGACCAGCTGCTCCTAAACAGTTTGCAGGGAGGCAGATATAATTAATTCACAAGTTGGAAGCACATTGACAGAGAGAATTGTTGTGTTACCCCCAAACAATTGAGAAGCTCATATGTGAAATGTACGTGCAAGTACATCTGCTCTCACTTAAACCCCATACATTTACGCTACCCTAACGGAAGACACTGTAGTCAACTCTCAGAGCTAGCCATGAAGATGATTTGCAGAATAATCTAAATACTGCTGTGCAAGGAAAAGCTTGATCAATAGGTCCCATAACTTAGAAGGTACAAATTTATGTTGCTTTAATGGTTTGTCCAAGAACATTAAGGCCAATCAAAGTCTACCCAGCCGGCCATGTTTACCAGGGCCTTGGCCTTCTTTGGGCCATCACAATCATGACTTCCGCCAAACTAAACACCCAAGACTCACAGCAATAAGAACAAGATTATTTAAGCATTTTTTTCTTTTGCTTTTTCTTTTTTTTTTCACCCATATTCACATAAACTTGTCAACCATTTGCATACATTTGAACAGTCTGCCTGACTATACGGCATCTGCACTTTTATGTTCATTTCCCCAACATCTGGAGTGCTATAAATTCAATGCTTGCCTTATTTTTTCCTTTTTCTCTCTCCCCCTCTCCCCCAAAGAAGTATTGGCAGTGGCACAGATCAATCCGGTCACATTCAGATCCAAACTCACTGGAGATTTCCAAGCCTGAATGACTCAAACTGGACCAAAAAGTTAGAGAGTGGTGGAAAAACCCCACCAGTGGTGTCTCAGTAAGGAAAAAGCAGCGTTACCATTCTGCCATTCAAAGGAAAGTACCGACAACGAACAACTCAAGAGCTTAGATAAATGGCTAAAGTTGCCTCAGGGCACTCTGGAGGAGAACAGGGGGGCACGTATGACCAGCTCTCACCCACTTCTGGTACCTCCTTGCTGGGCAAGCAGGAGTTGATACCAGAACCCCAGGGAAAAACATGCCTCAGGGCGGCTCTGGGCTGATCCATGAAGCGATTCAGCCTCCTTCCGTCTCTCCCTTTAGACTACTAGACAGGTAAGGGATCACCATGCCAGTTAGCGTGAGGGTACTGGACGTCAAACAGCAAGCGTGAAAGCTGTACGTTCATTTAATGGGAACATTTGGAGTAGCCGAGCACCCAAAAGGGAGATACGAGAACCACTCTGCAAATCCCCAAGGTATTGCAACACACAATGCAAACGTACAATTAAGTTTTGCAAACCTGGCCAGGCACCAAAGGCTTTGGAAGTTGGCTGAACACAAAGTTCCCTGATTCTTCCCCTGACTCTCAGCTTTCCCTGCAGACTGAATCAAAAAGTACAGATAATACTAGGCTGCTCGTTCCTCTGTTGCCCATACACTGATACATTTTTCTTGCTCCGTCGGGACAGATGAAATAAAAGAAACGAAAACAGGGCCAGCCTAGTGTCTGTTGAGGGATCATCTCTTACTAACCAAGAAATGGCAAAATCCTCCCAAAGGTTCTCTGGGGAATATTTATTTTGTCCTGCGCTTTTACTGTAATTGTGTTAATCCAATAGATTTGCTAAGCAGTAAAGCGTTAACTGGCATGTCTGAGGAATGCCTATTGGGTAACGTGTCTGCATGGGAAGAGGGCTTGAAAATGCAGTTTACGTAAGGGCGTGGACCATATGTGACAAAGAATACATTATAGTATATGTTTCCTTCACGGTAAAATACGATGAGGTAATGGGGAGCAGGGTTAAAAGCTGAAGAGACTATATTTATGCATCAAGTTCAAGGGGTTGTTTTAATTTCTAGACACGATCAATGATGACAAAACTTCAGCTCTGCTTCTGTGCATGCTCCGATAGCCTGGGAGGGGTAAGTACCATGCGTCCAGGTAGCATGCGTTTCTGTGCCGGCCTGCTTTTATTCTCTTAAACTGGCATTTCCAGTGGAAAGCGTGGTGCTGAGCGTGACAGAAAAGGCAAGTGGAGAAAGAAAAAGAGCAAAGTTAAATTGTGTGGAATTGACCATAATGAAAAATTTGGGGGCTAAAACAAACCTGCAGCTATTTTACCTATCACTCACCTACATGTCTTCCCTTCATCTAAGAAATCATTCATTTGATCCGAAGCTTGCATTTACAAGCTGCAGGGTGCATCAGGGGAACACTTTACCAGTTTCATTTTCTCTCCTGCTGAGTTACGCTACCCACAGCCTCTAGGATCACACAGGATACACGAGCCCACAGCTTTTTCTTTTTTTTTTTTTTCTTTTTGCTGTTGTTGGCTGCTTTCACTGCTAGGGCTCAAGTCCTGTCAGCAGAAGCTTTGCAGCGGATGCACAGGGAACCTGCCTAACGTGTTACCAACTGACACAATTCCAGCAGTAGCCAGTGGTCTCACATAATGCAGTTATTTTTTCCAGGCCTGTTTTCTTCTTCCAGCTGAGTTCCCAAAAGGCAGCAATGCTTTAATGGACCCACACAGTGAAAAAATGAGCAACAGCAGCATCCAAAAGGCTTTTGTTCGTTATTGCATCCAGCCCTTCTGGAGAGCTCAGATGAACTGGAGGGCAAGCTTGGCTAACATTTCCTGACTGAAGTACTGAGCGCGCCTGACTCAAAGATTTCACATGTCAGAGCTAGCCCGCTTTCCACTATGCTACTTAAAACCTAATACAAAATGAGCGTATCAAAGTATGGGGGGTCTCTCGGATACCCACCCCCCTCCTTTTCCTCCCTTTGCCCGAGGACACCTGCTCACCTCCAGAGACGGGAAGGCACAGCTCTAGACTACCACACACACAAGGGCTTTTGTAAAGCATGAGGAAAATTTGGGCCAGTAATACAAGGCGATGCAGCTTTGCCACTTTAACAGAGGAGATAATCCAGGGCTCAGGACTATGGGGGTTTTTTTGAAGCAATCTACAAGGATCTTCGTTTTCAGTAGGATCTAAGCTTCTGACTCTGGAAATCTCTGCCGAGAGGTTTTCAAATCCGTGTTGGCCAACATTACAATAAGCAATTTCCACCACCTATAGAGCTCTGGCTTATAGCCTAACCAGCAGCTCAGGACAAAACCTTGTCCATTCTAGATACAAGAAGCAACTTGAGACATGGCCAAGGTGAGAGCTTGCTTGGTCCACACAAAGCCTTGTCAAATGCAAAGCCAGTAACGGAGATGGCAAGGGTTCACACTGGCACAGCTGTGCTGAAAGGCCACCCCAATCCATGCCTCTTTCCTTCTCACCATAAAAACAACGCTGAAAAAAATAATCCCTTAATTCCTCCACACATGCAGTTACCTACGTGCCATGCATACAATCTCTCTCCCTGTCGTCCCTTCTGCCTCCCCCAGCTATGGCACAGAGCTCCAGATGAGGAGCTTCAATTACTTGAACAATGATCTTGGAAGTAAAATATTTCCCTCCTTGCCACAAATCTTTATAAGTAGCGAAATAAACACCACAATGTGCCTTCTTCCAACAGCTGGAAAATTATGGTCTGACTTGAAATGACATCATTCTGTTTTCCTATGGAATTTCTGTGCTGTGAGATTTCAGGGAGAAACTGTGTGGTGGCTTGAGGTGGGGTGGGAGATGGCATTGCGATGAAGCAGGCAAACAAAAAAAGGTGAAACTGTCTTAAATAGGCCTTACTGCAAAATAAATGTTTACAGAAAAACTGGAAAGATTCCTTAAAAGCAGATCAGATAGGCTGTTGTTTGGCTTACAGCCAGTCCTCAGTTCCAGCCTTCAACAGCCCTGTCCTAGCTCGAACATACAATATTATGTTTCTCAACATCTTATATTGTTCTTCCCCTCCATCTTATGACATCACTGAAAAAAAGTTATGGAAGATACACCCAAGTGAGGAAATACCTGTCAGAGCAACACTGCAATTCTAGCAGCTTTTCAAAGGAGACAGCATTAAATCCACACCCTTAATCACATGCTCAGTTGTGGATGTCATCAGAAGGCGTGTGACACACGCTACAATCCCCTTTATTGCACAGCGGTCATGTGGGAAGGACAGGTTTGGTCCTAGCAAGTTAGATTTGAGTCCCAAAACGTGACTCTGAACCGGAGAAGTCAGACTGCAAAACGTTTCATGGTAACGGAGTCAAAAACTGAATCTGGGCAGTTGGTGAGAAGAGACACAACTGCCAACTTCTATCAAGAACTGGCAAGTTCAGTTTTTCATTGTCATGGTATTTAGAGCTGCGAGCTTCAGCTAATTTCTACGCTCAGCATTGGTCTATGTTGTGCAAAGAAAAAAAAAAATACAGTTTTATTTCCTGATTTGCTTTTCAATCCCTTACCATGCCAAGTCTTCCTGTACAGTAAGATAGCCAGGGCTACCTGATATTCACTCCCTGGCCCAACAGGCCCCAGTGTCCATAAAGGTTTAGTCACCTTCACCAAAAGCTTCTCAAGCACAACTCTCAGTAGTACTCAGTGCAATTCAGTAGTGCAATTTGGTACTCCATACAAAGATCAAAACAAAACAAAACAAAAAAACCACTGAAACCAAAAAGAAATTCTGAATTGTCCTTGGTGATCACTGCTTCGCTATAAACTACCTACTTACTCCAAATCACAGCTGTGGGAAACCACCAGCAGCACTAGTGCTGACTTCAGGCAGTAATCAGGCTGAACATGAAAATGAGAAATGAAAAAGAGCATGCGAATAAAAGAAAGACAAAAGACACCTTTGCTGAAATCCCTCTTCTGTTTTAACTCCTACAGAAGGCCTTGAAAAATCTCAGTGCTCCAAAAACACCACAAACATTTTCACTAGCTCTGGTTTCTATACACTGTCTCTTACTTCTTCCCCCTGCCCCTCCCGATTTTTCTTATTCTGCTGAATAATTGCATAAATAACCCAGGATGGCATAACTAAAAAGTCAAGGTGTACGTTAAAACTTCCCCCCAACTAGGGATAACACTCACTCACCTTGCAAAGTTTTCCTATGTTCTTTTTTTGTTATGCAAATAAGAGAACATCATACATTCAAACCTGAAATTCCATACTTCATTGGTTAACTTTTCTTGCTGTTATTTATAAGCAGTTCCACCAAATTAATAACTTTAAATCGCTGCATTTAGTGGGGTCAAGAAGAAGAGCAATCAGGGTCTATCTTCAATACTTCGACAATGAAGACAAAAATTGATGTATAAATGTGCATATCACTTTAATGTACTCAGCCCTATATATAAACATAATTTTGTGTGATTTATATCCCTAATTAGATTCCCATGGCAACATTCTTCTGCTAACAATGTGTATCATAATCACCTTTTCTTCATACAAATGATTTCCTTAACTTTGCATGCATAACTTAGCAGCTTTTATTTTTAAAACTCATGTTAACAGTTTTTCTCTTGTTACCAGTAGGGGTGCTATGATAAGAAACTAATTTGCTGTAAAAATTACTCATTTGTCAAATAAGCATTAAAATAATTGTTCCCCTTTTGACTGTTACCCTGCTGTTTCCAGTCATTTTCAAAAACTAAATTATTTACTCATTTGAAAGTTCAGCTGTGCATATTTTAATTGATATTCCCTCATAGGACTCATATTGTTAATGACAATAATTAACCCGAAATGGCTGCTAAATAATTATGCTGAAAAGATACGAAGTATTTGTGCAGAAAGTAAAATCAGCATTTGAGAAACCATCAAAACGTACAACTTTCCTATTTTATGGCAAAGCATAGTAATAGTTCATAATCAAATTAAGGATGAAAAGGAAAAATGTAGATTACATGCTTTGATGCAGAATACTTTATGTTTCCAATATAGTATGGTATTCTAGCTAACAATGAGTACTCAGTCATTTTAATAAATCCCTACTATTGCTATTCCAGATAGTAATATAAAGTATTCTCATGAAGTCAGTGCAGTTAGGAATGGGGTAAACTATCCATTAATAATATTTCTCTGCCATCTATCTATTGCATTTCATTCCAAGGAATCAGACCCTTGTAATAATTTATAGCTGATGGAATTAATGCTGAAGGTTTTCTTCTGGCAAGGGTTGTTGACTTCAACGATGATAGCTGAAAGCTACTCAGACCCAGCTTCTTGCTCTGGACACATCACAGGCCAGATGCATTACCGACCTATCGCTTGTGTAACCATTTATACCAGCACAAAAACGATATCATTTTTTATTTAGCTCCTTTGCTTGTCGATAGCACGAGTTACGGGTGAAGCAAGCTCCATAGGCACTGCTAAATAAAGAGACAGGATAGGTTCGTCTACATGGGAACCAATCTGAGTTAACTAAGGATGTGATTTTAATGTGGGTTTCTATATAAAACTATATTAAGCCCATGTGGACTCACTCATTCAGAATTAAAATAGCCCTAATTCACTTTAATCTAATTCACTTCCAAAGACCACAGAGGGGTTTCAAGTTGTTTAATCTATTTGAACAGCTCATTTGAATCCACATGCCTGAGTGTCCCCACAGACACCCACACAGACAAACAAAAACCCAATAAAGCAGGAGAGAGGTTAAGAGTATGCTGGCAGAAAGTTTTACTTCATGGCTTTTTGACGGAGAATTTGGTTTTCAACTATATAGTCTCTTTGAAGAAGGTGTTGACATCGAGTGCTCCTAGATTTCAGCTGGAAGCTAAACTCCCTTTCTAAAAGGCACCCTGAACTGCTGCTGCAGCGCTCCTTGGTTGAATGTCACGTATCCCCACAGTCTGCAGCCCGAGCAGTTGGCCCAACACCCCGTGGTCAGGGACAACCAAGGTGCCAGATATACCCAGGTACATCAGACAACGCGTGTTCTGGCTCCAAATGAATTTTACTATTCTAGACCAAACCACTTTCGGCCTTTGATTTGTTATTGAAAATTCAAGATTTTGAATGGAGGAATAACACTCCCTGCCTTGTTCCCTACCCCAGATCAGTCCTACCTGAAAAGGCTTTTCCAACAGCCCATACCAACAGAGCATCCCCAATTTGAAGGGTTAGGTGGTACTTGCAATAGAACCGCTTATCATCTATTTGGCAAACATCCACTGCATCATCTGTGCGCTAAGCTCTTCTAAGAATAAGGATGCATCTAAACTTACAGTTTAAGAGTCATCACCTCCTGTATTTTGCTCTCGTTAGAGGAAAGGGTAGGCTTGAAGGAGCAACAGGGTCTCCGCTCGCAGGCCTAGGTGGGTGTTGGCAACAAGCACAGCTTTGTAGCTGATACACAGGAGTGAAGGTTGGTCATATTCCTGCTTCTGGAAAAGTCTTGGGTTTTGTAAAAGGAATCGATTTTCTATACGTGTTAGTCTTTAAGACTTGAGGAGGAAGCAGATGGGCCCACCTCACAGGAGTGTCATGGATTAAGCACAGACGTGTTGCCAACCCCTGCAATTTTGAGTGTGTTCACTGTAAAGCTCCCCCTCTTAGAATCAAAGGAATATGTGAGACTTTTAAAGCAAGGGAATTTCTATTCTTTGCTGTACTGTAAAGGAAAGTAGAAAATTCTCAACTGAGTGAACTCCAAAGGTTAAAAAAAAATACATCTTTTTTAAAAGCCCGCTGCTTTTGAAGAAGTAATTCCTAATTTTTGAATGCTTTCAGTTAGTAAAATGCTTCATTACAGCAATTTAAATACTCCTGGTCAGAGAATGTTAATATGAACGCATCTGCCTTATTCACTTAAATTGCCTCCGCAATTCTTGTACATTTTCACATGCACCTCTGGGGGTTTGCATGTGTAATCAGCAGCATTCAGAACTCCAGCATGCCTCTGTGAAAGTGTGGCTCATTTTGAGCTACCTTCTGCATCCGCTAAGTCACATTTTGGATTTTGAAATTTAAGACAAACAGCCAGCAGACACAGAGCATATTTATGAAAAAAAAAAATAATTCTTTTAATTGCTCAACCTATTGCTGTCTGAAAAATAAGTGCAAGCTATTACTGGCACCAGATGACTCCCAGTTCTCCCTGGCCAGGAAAGCTGCATCTGCAAGTTCAATGAGATCAGTAAACAGTGTAGGTTAAGTAACTGGTTACTAATATTTTCCTTGAGCTACAAAACTTTTAAACAAACAACAACAACAACAACTGTGATTGCAGTAACCTCCCAGAGGTTAACAGCATGCAGGTGGTCAATTTGAATCAAATGCAAAACAGACGGCTGCGGCATTATAAACTGAAGATCTTGGTTAAGTTTGCTTCAGGAATTGGGCCTTCTTCCTCAAAAATCTCAATGATACAACACATAAATGTCAAAACGACAAAAATAAGGAAGTATGTCATAGACTAAGCATTTTAATGCCTTTTCTGGCTCACTTTTGCAGGCTGAACTGTCTGTGTTGACCACATTTGATGGCATCAGTACTTAGAGTGGCTGTGCACATGAGTTTTTAATAGCTGAAATAAATGGAGATGGCCCATCACCTAACTGAACTGTGCTATGGGCTTGTATTTTAAAACACTGTTATAATACGTGTTATACTTCATTTACGATGCAACTTTGCTGACCTTCTGAGATAGCTCTAAGTATTGGTAAGCAGATACTGAACTGGAAACAGGTTCAAATCCAGCTGCTAATGGTATAAGTAGTGATCAGAAAGGAGTATTCATACCCTTCCAGAGACCTTTTTCTAAAGAAAGTCTCTCAATCTATTCCTAAGTAGACAAGTATACCACCAGTGACCACCAAGAAACCTCATTGGAAAGTCCTCAAAAATAAGCCCAGATTAAAGAGCTGAGATCTCTCACGCCCCAGAGAAGTGTTTTCTCCAATATCATCAAGAAGGGCTGTGAAGTGAATCTGCACTGCTAGGGGCTTCTCTTAGAAGACTAAGCAAAAGTCCCCAGGGTGGTTTCCAAATACATTTAAACTGTGAAACGTAACATAAGTTTGGCCCATATTGGGCATAGCCCGGCAGAAAAGTTGTTACTGGAATGGAAAATAAAAACAGAGGAGCAACACTGAAAAGTCCTTTATCCCTCATCAAGCTTTGGGGAGTCCAGTGCACAAAGCATTTGCTTCAAGAGCATTTGGCAAAATGTTTTTCAAAGCCAAGTGCTCGCTTTTGGGATCTCCCGCTCACTCACCAACCTATCTGAGCAATACAGTTTTAAGTGAGCTAATGCCCAAAACCCACAGGCGCACACAGTAGCTGCCGCAAGGAGCAAGGGACACAAGCAGAAAATGTAGGACCGTGACTTGCCATGTATACGTACACCGGCTGGCACTTGCGACTCCATGGAAAAGCACCAGCAGTTCTGAAACTTGACACTACTCAGAGATCCACATTCAAGTTGAGTGGCCGCCAGTAAATAAATACAAATCTGTTGTCAGGGTGTTTCGTAACGACTAGCTCCTTAAAGCTAGTAATACCCAGTCCCTGATGAAGCAAGATCCCTCTACGTACAATCGCGTCTCCGGCTGCAGTATCACCTCCTGATCTACTGTACTACATCTTAACAGAGGGCACGAGTCACAGGCGGCTCCAGTGCCCTCATGTACAGCAGCATGGTGCCCGTGAGGTCAGGGCACACGGCATCTTCCAGTGGCTACTTTAAACAAGTCAGTGGAAAAAGTAAGGTTAGAGAGATCTCTTAAGTGTATCATCCTGTTGTCATTTATGTAAGATTCACATCCAGCGTGTTAAAACACAAAATTGTTCCTTAGTTGCACTGTTTATCAAAGAGACGTTTCCCCTGTGCACATGTCCTACAGCCTCACAGAGGATTCCTCCTTCATTCCCCCCGCACAGGCAGGTACACGCTGGGGCTAGATCAGAGCTGCACACGTGCATGTCACCTAGACGTGTTCTTCCCAGCTAGCCAAGCTGGGTGGCCAAACCTAGGCAGGGAGCGGCTGAGCTCCAGCTGTAGCCTTTCCGCTACTGGTGGCACCAGTTGTTGTCTCTTCTTTCCGCTCAGCCAAAAGTTTTCAGAAAACTCGTAGGAGCTTAATCACCTCCATAAAATGTGGTTTAAATTGGCCAGTTCAGAAGTTATTAGGGAAAACTAAACACCCTAACAAGCTTTTAACATAGTTGTGAGGTCTTCTACTTCAGCAAACACTTAGGCAATTGAGTGAACAATTAAACGCTCTGAAAATTTTGAACCTCTTAAAATACAGATTAACCTGTGCTGCAATGAATGCCCAGCATTATCCCTTTCTAAAAACACCTCTGCTCTCCTTGCCACTTATTTGCTCTGTGTGCCTCTAATTTCAGCTGGAAAAAACAGGGAACCGAGATACTCCTCCAAAAATCAGCAGTACTCTTATCACCAAGAAACTGAAGGAATAAGGTTTTGTGTCTCACCTGAAGCAACAGAGCCTCAATTCCTTAATGATATGATGATTCTGTCTGTTACAAACAGCAACTTTGGTTTCAGCTCCAAGGCAAGAACATGTAGCAACGGACTACATGATAGAAAGGAGTATTTTTCAGCCACTTCAGCCTGGCCCTGCGTTACCTGCAAGTGATACATTACAGAACTGAATGCCAGAAAAGTGCATTTTAGAATAAAAAGTATAGTGTTTCATAATTTGATTTAAATCAATTATACCATCTCTCACTGGAACGCTCATGAGCTTCAGAAATAAAATATATAAATGAAACCAGCTGCTCGGGATACTCTTTCTGGGATAGATTTCACTTGAACTCAATCAGCTTTCTTCTGCAGCACATTATTGTCATGCAGCATCAAGAGTGGAGAGCACACAGTCCTGTATGAGTTATTGCAAGGTAACCAGTTATGGTTAAAAAAAATGCAGAAGATTAAAATTCTTTCCTGCGATGGCTGGCTTAACGCTGAGGGATTAATTCCTCTGGGACTGACAGGGAAACTGAGGTAGTTATTGGCATCCCAGCAAAATCCATTAATTTATAGCTATTTACTACATCTCATATCTTTCTGATTTGCCTCAGTCTGGAGCCCCTCTGTGACCAACAGCATGGAGGTCTGCAGTGTTTGGGATGAAGAATAATTACAACTGGAGAAGCACATGCAACCAAAGCTCCGTGTTCTTTAATCTCCAAGTATAATGCATGTGAAGATTTTGGCATCACTCTTAAAATGATTGTTTGTAACTAAATACCGTATCTCAGTGCTTAGATACCACGATGACTGATCTTTTCATAAATCAGAATAAATGTATAGGGCAAAATCCTGGCTCTACTGAACTCAATGGGAGTACTGCCAGCCACTTTAAGGGAGCCAGAGTTTCATGCAAAAGGTTTTCAGCAGCCCAAGCTGCCCAGTGCTTTGGTTGTTCTTTTCAGCATTTTCTACTCCATTTCTCATCTAGCCCTCCTTTCCCATCCAGCATCTGCAGTAGCGTTGTGCTGAGATGCAACTGCACACTGAACTCCCAGCCAAAGTAAAGCAATACAAAAACATCCTCTGTTAAAAAATAAGGTACAATTCCAGCTTCAGCTGACAAAAGCAACCTCTATCTTAGATCACTCTGCCAGGCTGCCCACAGCCTTCACTGATGAGGCACTGGCCTGTTTTAAGGCTGGTAAAGGACTGTTCATTTTAGAAGGGTGATAGATGAGCTTGGCACATTCCAGGCCGGAACAGAGTTAGTGATGCGATGACAGCCTTTACTCTCCATTTCCCTGCTTTTGTCAATTTGAACCGAACCAAGTTTTCCTCACTTTTCCCTCCCCTCACTGGAAAATCATTCTTCCCATACATCTTCAAAAAGGGTCAGAATAAATCAAAGCTGATTGCTCTCTCAGGCACTTCTCTGTGAAGTCTCAGCAGGGTTCTCTGAGGGCTTCTCCGCAATGGTTCACGCTTCTGCGACCTCTCTGATACATCTTCATACGTCAACCGCTCACCTTCCTTGAAGTGCTGCATAGATGGGTGGCAAAACTGACAGCGTTGAGCACAACTTCTCTTCTGCCACATCCCTCCTCGTGCAAACCTGCTACCATCACACAACAAACCAAAACTTCAGGAGATACCTGCATCCTCTGAATTTACACATGTAGGTTCCCCATGGCGCTCTCTGTACCCTGTGGGATAAGACAGACTCCTGCACGGAGTGGAAGGGAGTACTCCTATAGGGTTTCTGCTCTGAAGCGTCCCCAGGAGTAGTTCTCCAACACTCTTCTTATGAAGATAAATGGTCCATTAACTTAAGCAAGGAAGCAGTGCCAGGCAGCAGCAGGCAGAGAAGACAGAGGGCACTAAGTATCACCACCACAATCTCAAATATTTTTTTGGGGGGTTCATTTTGAAAACATCCGGAGACAAAACAAAGGAAAAGAAAACTCCACCTCTGCCCCTTTTTTCAAGCTTCCTTTAAAGAAACAGTGATTTTCAGAAACAGCTACTCATGTATCTTCTCTTACCATATTATCCAAGCGTCTTGTATACCTTTGTATACCTACACATGAGTTTCCTTCAAAGTAAGTAAATACCTTATTTTACAGCTAGAGAACAGAGACAAAGAATCCGCCGTCTTAAAGATACTATGGTACCTGTAGCTGAAAATAAGATGATTTTACAGCTACCGTGTGCTTAACTTTCACTGACTCCAGTAATTTAGAACACAAAAGCGGGTATCATATGCAGTAATTAGCGACTAAGGAGAGTCAAGTGAAGTAATGACTTATTCACTATCAGGCTAACAAACTCTGTTTGCATTAATATACTTAAAGACTTGTATTTCTAAGTAGTCAATACCAGAAATGTGTTTGTATAGGATTAACAGTGTCAAATTAATATGTATGAGAAGACAGCAGCTTTTATAACTTGATCATAAAAACTAAAATGAAGACATAAACCCAAACATTCTTGTGAATGAAGAGAGAAAAGAAGAAGGGAACCGAAAAAGACAGAATGAAAGAGAAGAAAAAGGAGTTAACGGTCTCTCTATCAAGAGGTAGGACAAGTTAAAAAGGTGATCCTCTTCCTTTGCCTGAAAAGATTAAAAATGCAGATCCTATTGCTAGAATAGTCAAAGTAATCACTAATAAGTAACATTATTCTGGACAAGAACGGATTATTACTACAAGTCCTGACTAAAGAACAATAAATTTTTTAAAGACTTAAAAAATGTTTGAGGAACTGGAGGACAACTGTAAATAGGTGAAATCTCAACAATAGGAAACTACTCACTTGTGAGCAGACTCCTTGATGGGTTCACATTCTTTGGCATGTTCACCTGATATCCCATATGGCACACTGACCTCAGCATCCCTCATTTCTTTACCACTATTCAAAAATTGTATAAAAAGAGCTTATAGCAAAGTGGGTCAAGGAAGCAGGTGTTGCGGTGTATTTTAAGTAACATTTTCTTGAATGAGAAATGGAAGTGTGAGGTTGACTCCCAACAACACCATCACAGAGAGGGGATGCCTGAAATGCGCATCTGACCTACTAACCCCTCTAAGACAAGGCAGGGCCGAATTAAAGTGGAAAGAGGGTCCCAAGAAACAAGCTTTGGGTTTCCGAAACAAAGACACTAGTCAAATGTGTCTTGGAAACTACCTTAAATTTATCTGCAGGGATCTACAAACTCTGTGTTGTTAAAACACTTTCAACAGCTGGGAGCACTACCCCATCCAAAGGATATAAAAAAAATGTTTGGAAAGACTTGGACCTCCCCCTCCAAAATCCCATTTTATTCCAAATCTTGTCTTTCGCAGTATCTGAGTTAAATACTCCATTGGCTCGACTGAGCTGTGAGCTGTCATTTAGGAGACACCCCTACTTTCAGTGGTGGAGATGGTATTCAAGGACCACACGGTAGTAAGCAGTGACCATGGAGAATATTGTATATCTTTAGCAAACACCAGCAGAGGACTGGGGAATCCGGTCAAAACCCAACGTGCAGAGGAATAACCACTACTAAAACCACCACATGGACTTCATGTCCCATCAGTTTCCTTAAGTCTAAAATGAGATACTGAACTTCTGTTTCTTCTGGTCAGGGGAATAATGGGAATCAAGCTTTCACCCATTTCACCAAAGGACCCGCAAGACTGTTTGTCTGACTGTAAAAGCAAACCCCCTCTCTCTCGGAACACAGAGCACCACAGAAAGTAAATAAGATCGTAAATGCTTTCAGTAGGACTCTTAAAATCATAGTGTAGAAGTAACAGATGAAGATTAGCCAGATCAGCCATAAGCAAAGTCATGTTGATAGATTTACTCTCGTGTCTCACTGAAGGAAGGACTAAAGCTGATGCGCAAAGCTGACCTGGGACCTATTGGAAAGGTCATAAAAAAAAATAACACAGATTTAAGAATCCTATATTCCTCCTTTCTCTCACTTTTTTTTTATTTATTTATTTTTTATTTCCTCTTCCTTTTTCTCAGCCTCCAAGATACAGAGAAGCAGATGCACTCCTCTGAACCCCACACTGTAATACTCACCAACCACCATGGAAAACTGTGCAAAACATTTCTTGTGCCCTCAGGAAGCTGATGAAATTTGAAAAGAAAGAAAGCATACAACTTTATTGAGGTCGGCGCAAGCCCAGAGACTTGCAAGTTGCATGTCGCTGTTAATCAAAGTGACTGTGCCAACATGATTAGAGTACCCACAAAGCCAAGCCAATCAAGCAGCTAACTGAGGGAGACCACGGAGCAGATAGCAAATACCACTGGAGTTGTACATTGTCTCAAAAGATTATCACTGCAGTTGTTCAAACTCTTGTGACCAACAAGGGATTCCAGTGACTCATTGCTATTGTGTTTCTGCAGCTCAACATTATGTCCCATGCATATTCTGGAGCTCCATAGCACCACATGTGTATAACAATGTGCTGCACTTAATAAAATATCTTTGTGGTAGAAGAACTACCAAAAATATTCGCACAATAGCAGAATGCCAGCTGAGCACTGGACTACATTAGAGCAACTCATTGGGTGCCATTCCAAAGCAGCATCTGCCATGGCCCCAGGAAGTAGCTTTTTTAAAAAAATTAAAATAAAATAAGAGATTTTTCTGAAAGATCACAGCTTTTAACATACCAAGGAAACTTCAAGAACAAATTAACATATGACTCACCTCCCTGAGGTCTATCCCATGGTTTCATTATCAGTCAAGCAGAATCCATTGTTGCAAAAGCAGTTCAAAGTGGCCACGCCATCCACGTGCCACACTGAATACGCAACAAGCCTTCGTGTATATACAGCTTCGTTAAAAAAGGAGGAAGGCAGGACAACGTTTAAAAAGAAAACAAACAACCCCTTCCACACGGGAGCTGGAAAGGCCAGGAAAAGCCCGTACATGTCAGTAAGGGCTAGGAAAGGAGATGGTCACTTTTCAGACACTCTTAAAACTTTCCCAAGAAAATTACGGCCTGCAGCTGGGGCACACCACTCAGCTGCTCCGGCAAAGGTCACAGAAGGAAAGATCCCCTGCTAGTGCAACAGCAGCAGTTTCTTAAATAATCTCGAAACGATGAATAGCATGTGAACGCTTCTTCCCCTGCAGGTTTCAGACAGGAAAACAGGGCTTGCATCTTAGCTGCCGTCGTCCTCCTGGAAGTATCGCTTCAGAGCAGAGTAACCTCTTCACATCAGAGGGACCAGGTGTGCTGAAATGAAAACAACAGGCTTAATTGACAACCTGGAAAGGAATCATGGAGGAGTCCCATCCAAGAGACACGGCTTGGGCTCCTGCCACAACTAAAGAGGCAGATATAACTTCTGACACTGACAAGTGCTGAGTGTAGTATCAGATGAAGGTAAGAGATAACAGGGAAAGCCTCTATACATCAATCATGTCATAGAAAGAAGGCATCACGTGTGGTAAGAACCTAGGCTGAGTTAAAGGTTAAAAGAAGGAATCGTGACATTAGTTTTTTCCTTCATTAACTGAGGGGAGGGCGGGGGTCTGTATTTTCTAATTAAACAAAGTCCAGACAGAAAACTGCATGTGCAAACAGAGGGTGCTCTAACATTAGATTGGGTCAGCTGAAGGGTGGATGAGCAGCGGGTGGGAGCCCTGCAGAAGAAGGACAAGTCTCTAGGGATACTGGTCCTTCCCCTCTTTTCTCCCAGCTGATGGTGTGACACAGGAGCCTCTCCATGTCAGGCAGGGGCTGCACTGAAAACATTCAGGCTCTTCGCTCTCCTGTTTTCACAGGATCACAGAACGGTAGGAGTTGGAGGGGACCTTCAGAGATCACCTAGTCCAATCCTCCTACTAAAGCAGGTTCACCAAGAGCAGGTTGCACAGGATCGTGTCCAGGTGGGTTTTGAATATCTCCAGAGAAGGAGACTCCACAACCTCTCTGGGCAGCCTGTGCCAGTACTCTGCCACCCTCAAAGGAAAGAAGTTTTCTTTTTCCTTTTCAGAGTCCAGTCCTGGGCTAGCAAACAAGATATCGGGAGACTTACAGATAAGATGCACAGCACACAGACACCAAGCCATGGCAGAGCACCATCGTACACGTGCGCCTTCCCCTCAACAAAAAGTCCGTTCTCTCCTTGCATGTCAAGTTCCAATAGAAGACAGTGGTTTATGACTTCCACTCTCTTGTGGACACTCACGCCCCTGGTGTGGTAACTACTTGCCATCAAAAAGCCTAAAATCTGGCCCACATTTTGTGGCGAGAATCCTGTTCTCCATGGTAGGTCTTGAAAAAACCCTTACACAGCTAAAAGGATGGATATATAATAGAGTGGAACTTCACAGCCTCTTTGTGGTCCCCCACTAACAAAGAGACAGAGCATCCTGCTCACAATGCTCCACAAAAGCATCCAAAAATATAAAAAGCTTAAAGTGAACTTCTCAAACCTTAAAGCATCACTGGAGTTTACCATGAAAGGTGCACTGTGCATACATATAGCACAGAAACCCTGCAACACACAAAGCTTTCTACAGATATTCAAGACACCCTTTCAACTTTCATTCACTTAAGCAAAACATCACTGAAGCAATGTTAATCCTCTTGTTTACAGTTACACCCACGAAAGAAAGGGAATTCACAGCTCAAGATCAAACAGATACACTAAAGGAAGCTATTTAACATCACTAAGGATAGCATCCTATAATTACTGTATCAGAGAGGTTGGATCTTGCAACGCAGGTTTTGCTTTAAGAAAAAAGAAATAGGGAACTTCATTCAGCTCTGTTTCTGCCTCAGCCTCATATCTAGTTTCAAGTTTAAAACTAAACAATAACAGCAAGTATCAATTTTACCAAGCATTGTTTCAGGAGCTCAGATCATCAGAAAACTATATGAAAGAGGCAACACAGCTAAAACCAAATCAAAAATATAGAGCAACCAAAGGCAGCTGCACAGCCAAACATGAATATTTTTACCTTTGCACCTGCAAAGCACAACTGTTATCAAGAACATGTTGAAAACTGGAGGAGAATTCTTGAGGACCTCTGTACAAACATAACCCTTTTGGTAAGATCCTGGACATCCTTCAGTCTATACGCGAGGTCTTGTTAACCTTCACAGAGTATTTTTGGGGCAACATAGCTGCCTGCTTTTCTGAAACTGCATTCACAGTACCATCAGGACATGGTTTTTGCAAGCAGCCTTAGCCCCAGGAGGTGAAGTGTCTTACCTATATAGAGCAGATGGCCAGAAATGCAGACAACCCAAATTTGGGACCTTTTGTAACACTGACAGCATTTGACTAGTAGCCAGGCTTGGTACTTCCATTCTTGGTGGCAGCTCTAGGTTCAAGTGAATGCCAGACTACTCTAAATCCTCTAACCTAATTAAACAGGAGAAAACCTCTGACATCTAACTTAGTTAAAATTCCCACTGAAGTTCACAGTTAATCAACCGCTTTACCAGAAGTCACCACAAAGTCCACAGGACGTTGAAGTCTCATGAACCTCTTCCATATCAACAGTCTAAATACAACTGTAGGATTCATGGTAATGGAAGATATCTTCTCATCTTGGTAATCTCCACGAGGAACAAGAAAAATAGAAGGAAGCCTGCTCCTATGAAAACCAGTGGATTTTGGTAGCAACTTCACTCAAATAATCCCTGTTGCATTAAAATCCCAGCGATGCAACTCCTCTGTGCCCTTGAGAAACCCCATTCACTTTTCACAGCTGAAGCATTTAAGATCTGCAACATAAAGCAATTGGCTTTTGAATGCAGGTTGCTTCATTTTAAAACATTACTGCTCTTTGATGTTTATCTGTTTAAGAGAGTTTATTGCAGCTAATTCACAGCAGGAGTGCCCTGTGGCATCCTCAAAAATTATATTAAAAATATAAAAGATAAGAAAGGAAAACATAATAATTATATAATCTAATTTTTTATGGCTACACAACAAAAATTAAATCCTAATTTTGTAATGTATATGCATAGAACTATTTCTGACACATACCAAAAGCATGAAGCCATCGTACACAGGCCTTTTTATTGGAAAGTCTGACAAACTGAAACAGCAAGAGGCCCAATACCATATTAGTTAGGTTTCAACTTTATTTAGAAAATGAGCTGCAAGGATAAGCCAGAAACATATGGATGGAAGGTTGTTATCCGCAAACAGAGTCAATGTGCAAATGGCGTTTTCTGATTTACTAGAAATAATGCTACAACAACTGCTGCAGTCACTCCCCCGCACCACTTACATTAAATTCATTACTGACTAAAAATCGCACTTTTTTTGTAATTGCATGTTGTTCCATTGCCTCATGCCATCTGATGGTTGTCAGCTGCAACTGCGTGCCCAGGCCAGAAGTGGCATACGAGCTCTGAGGGGACCCATCAAGCCATGGCTCGATGTAACGGGCTTCACCCCAAGGGCAGCATTTGGGAGAACTCCCTCTGAACAGCATGAGACGCTAGTGGTATGGACCGCTCTGGTGCACGTCCCGATTTGCTCAAGGCATTACTGCAGGTGGCCATACGACCCCTGCACATCTATTCAGAATCAAACCAAGCCATTAAGAGCTGAAAACTACACCCTACCAAGCCCAAGGTAATGTATACTTAATAAACCACAAACATTGTCACCGTGCTTTTATCTTTAACTGTACTGTTTGAAGGCAGAGGCTTGAGGGCTACATCTTGAGTTTCTTCCCAAGTAACGAGTTTGGTCTAGCTTCAGTACAGATCAATTACGACCAAGCGATCTGTAATTCCAACTGCAAGCACCAAAGAAAAGGTTGTAGATAGCAAAACTCAATAGAAAGCTGCTGTAAAAATCAAACGCTTCTCTGCACAGTGACTTCCACAGTAGTGGCACACAGACAAACCAGAGAGAGGTATGCTGTAACACCTAACACTGCAAGCAGAATCAACATTTGTGGAATCACGCTGCAAAGACGCTATCACAAAGGAAAGCCTCAACTGACAGATCTCCCACTGAGTCACCCCTCTCAAAACAACCCCTCAAATGAGTCCTTCTGAGATGCCTTCCAGAAGTCAGTGGATTAGACCGGATTTTCTTAAAGCCATAAAGTTCTTTGGGGATTGTCCTCTGCTGGTGTTTTCTAAGGATATACAATATTTTCAACGGCCACTGACTTTACAATGCATCCCCAACTCAGTCCACATCCAACTGGAAGATCTGCATTCATGCTATTCCACAGGGCTGGCAAACCTAAAGATAGAGAATTCTTCCACCAAAGGGGAGAGTTTTAAGGTTATCTATCCCAGATGCAGTGGCTGGGGAGAAAGAGTAATTCCCAAGGATAAATCAGAACAGACATCCAAGGCCCTATCTGTGCTAAAGCAAATAATGATGGATTCACCAGACATTCAAAGGTCAGCTCTGAGCTCCTAAGTTTCATAGCCTGAGATCCACACTGGGACCAATACAAAAGTCCTCCCAGCTCAAGGAGGGTTAAGCATCAAGACTAACACTGAGAAAATACAAACACAAATAAAAAATACTCTTCTTCAGTGACTGGAATTTCAGATAGCAAGGTAGTTCACCAGCAAAAGGTGATGTGTATCAACATCCATGAATGTGCTGAAGTATACTCACTAGGAACAAAGATCCTTGAAAACGGAGACAAAACAACCTTGATTTAAACAGCTTGAGAATGCTGGAGCCCACCTGAGAATCTGACATCTTCTTATTTGATAAATAGGCTAAAAAAAACCCCCAAAACTTGTGGGTACTTCTTCATTTGGAGAGAAACTGTGCAATAGACTTCATTACATTCTGAGCATGCCCTTCTGTTCCAGCACTGAAGACTTCCGATACAGTAAATCCTGCCTCCTAAACAGAAAAAGCCAACACAGACAGCTACCTTTCAAAAGAGGGATGTGCAGGTCGAGGGCCCTTTGGGAAAAGAATCCATGTTCCAGCTATTGCAGTCAACTCATCAGCCTCATTCTGCTGTTAATATCTAGTGTATCGCCAGACCAAGCAAAACGGAAATATTTTTCGAAGTCCCAGGTGTAAATCCTCTTTATTTTCATGGCCATCAACCAAAAAAATGAGACATTCCTCATTTCTAGACACACTGAAAACATTGCTTTTGGGCAGAAATTGTCCCATGAATACCAAATTTTATGCCCAGATACTCCCTTCTCCAAAATTATGCACGCTGGGACAAAACAGAACAGCTTAAATGGTGTCTAAGACTCTGACTAGCGTTTCCTGCTGGATAGGCACCTCTGAAGGCCACTAGCCAGCAAAAGGCAGGTGGTAAGCTTTAAGCTGGCTGACTACATCCCTAAGAGCACATTTAGCTCAACAGACTGACAAAAAGACATACCTGCTCTGCAGTTGGGATCTGCAAAGGCAATTCGATTTCCATTCTAGCCTTTGCAGCTGAGATACAGGGGCCTTGAAGTGTCCTCTGTCACCGTGTCACTAACACCACATATATATATATTGGCTTCATTAGCTACGGCTACTTCTGCACGCTGATGTGGCTGATCGGATATTTCTGCAGAAAATAAGAATCAGGGAATTTACACATAAACCCAGTTTATATGTACATATTTCATCTGCTAAAAGCCAACCCAGACTTGAAAAGAGAAACAAATAAAACTGCAGGTCTGCTTCACTTGATATTGTCTCCTTAAGCAAAGAGGGTAATGAAAAACCCCAAACCTGTATTTGCCGTTTTTACGCAGCTTCTGTTTCATTACCATCACTAAGGTACTCCTCACACATGAGAGAAGGAGGGAGGAGAGAGGAAAGAAAAGATTTAATAAATAACAGAGAGGAAAATCCTGATGACGTTAATCTCAACCACAGTAAAACAATAGTTTGAAAGCATGCCAGGTCTCTCTACAGTCTCAGGCTGAAGCCCAGCATCTAGTTCATTAAAGTAAATAAAATATAACGGTGAATGAAAAAGAAAAATAATAAAAAAGATTGCATGAATAATAGAGAGAATCTGAGCACAAGTCCAACCAAATGATGTCAACTATTATTTAATTTTTTACTTTGCTCTCTTAGAGAAAACACGAGCGAGAGCAGAGGGAGGGGGAGCTGAGGAGGTAGCGTGTTAAGCAGAAAGAGACAAGGATATCCCAGAGGGGGTTTGATAACATCATCACTAAAATAATATAAATATATTTTTTAAAAAAGCCTTTCAACATTATTAATTTGCTTCCAAAGATAATACAGCGGAAAGTCAGTAGGGAAAAAAAGTAATGATGAGAACTGCAGGAACATTTGCCTTGAATGGCTCTAGGCCGTTATATCCCAAACGCACCTTCAGTCAGAGATGGAATTTGGCCCAGTGTGGACATTTGTTTATATAATTATTACGTCTTATTAAATCTGTTATTGACAAAATAAAGAAGTGGGACATGAGTAGGTTAAGTCAGTCTTATCTAAAATTAATAGTATTCACCCAGGGTTTCAAATTTGGATGTAAAAGAAGATGCTGCATCTTTTCTTCTGGTTTAGAAGGATGCTAATCAGAATCCCTGTGAGAAGTCTTCTAAGCATATATCCACTGAGCTCTTTTTGAAATACCTGGGCCGATTTTTAATAAACCTCCTCTTCCTACCACATCTCAGGAAAACATTCTGGCTTCTGATCAAAAACACTAGAACTGAGATTTGTTTTGGAGACACTCAAGGACCCAGAAAATTTACTCTGTCATAGACAGAGGAAATTCCTCTCCAAAAGCTCAGAATGACAAAGTTTTGCCAAATACTGGCAGTAAGCATATATTAAAAAAAAAAAAAAATGTATTTATCAGTATTTGAGTAAAACATCCTGGATTTTCAGAACACAGGTTGCTCAGGTTACCTAAATGTAATTATTACACCACCTTGATAATCAGGAATTATTCTTAAACTTAAACCCAAAGGAAAACAAAAAAGCACGTTATCTTCAACAATGCCAGATTTTCATCTCCAGACATGTAAGGGTCACTACAAAACTAACATTTCTCACTGCTACCAAGTACGTCTTCAGTCCTAAACACTGAGGAAAACCTCGGTCACCTTTGCTATCATCCTGTGAATTAATGACAAATAAAGACTTTTACGCTGACCTGAGGATGATTCTTGTAGACCTGAATGGACAGTGNNNNGCAGGTGGGGGGAACTTGTCCATGACTATGCATTTAAATGCAGCAATGCAGGTTTGTTTTTTTTTTTTGGCTGCCTTTGCTGTCATTTGGGGTTTTGATTTGACTGACCTTTTGTATCATCCATCCTCAATGTAATATACAAATGGAAATTGGATTTGAACGCCTACTCATACACTCAAACTTTGATCCTTGGACATGGATAGCACAACTTATCAAATATTAAAAGTATTAC
>VZSZ01003435.1:232501-261625 GCA_013398815.1 Ibidorhyncha struthersii
TATATATATATAATGTGCATTTCCACCTGAAAATAGAATTGCAATATTCACAAGTTACATTTATTAGTTAGGAGAGCTGATTGTCCAACCAGGCAGCAGGCTAAAAAAGACTGGCAAAGATAAAATATGAATTGCAAATCATAAGAGCACAAAACCAAGTATTTATGGACAATCCTCAAACAATGAATTATTAATTGAAGAACTTTCTGAGTAACTTCCTATAGCAAATAAATCAGAAAATTCTGCAATCTGCACAACAATTTATTGAATAAATTATTCATTGCAAATCAACTATTCACTCAGATCTGGATCTTCCACTTTAGGTTTCTCTTTTGGTTAATCACTACGAAGATTACACTCTGCCTAATTTTATTGCCACAGTGTAAATTAAAATGTATCGGTTAGCTGTAGTTTTATTAGAAATAGTCAAGCACAGGACAGAAAGAGATTGAGGTCATTTAAACCATAATCTAATCCAAATTTTTTTTACCATATGGAGAAATTTGGGGTATTTTAGAAGCACAGTGATAAGTGAGAGAGATTTTGGATACCTACAATTAATGGACTGCCTCAGAAAATCTACCTATCACTGCGTATATTTACAATACTTACTTGTGGAAAGAAATGCAAAACAGATTTAGGAACAAAATCAGCTTTTTATTCTCTTTAAAAGCTGGGATAAGAAGGAGGTGTTTTGTATTGTTTTGTTTGGCATGTCCTAAATGGCGTGCCCTCTCCTCCAAGACTTTGTGTGTGAACTTGGCAACTTAGAGCTCATTTGTTCTTATTTTGCCTCGGTTTCCCAGGTCTGTAGGGAAGAGAACTTCTCTGGGCTGGAGAATAAACACAGTAGGCTGATTTGGGCTTACAATGGACAGCAAGTAGTAAGCCTGAAAGCCAGGGGAAGGGCCTCCGAGTTCTAGGAATGAGCAGCAGGTTTATAAAATGAGAACACAAATAGCAGCTTTTAACTCCCCTTCTTGATAAACCTACACCTTATGCCTTTGCAGCTGACGTTTATGATTACTACACGGGTTTAGAAATACCACTTTAAACTACAGTGAACTCTCAATAATAACACAGTGGAATAATCCAGAAAAAAAGAGAACAGGGTTAACTGCATGATCCGTTCTTTGGGACATACAATGAGCACACAAGGGAGAAAGAACATCTGCGATGTTGCTGACTATGGAGTGCGGGGATCCCTGAACACACACCAAAGCCACACCAGGGAGCACAGCAACCCGCAAAACATGGCTCTCTTGCTTCCAGACCACAGGCAGGGAAAGAATCTACATCAATGCTCATAACATAAATGGCATTCCCAATAATCAAGGGTTGACTGTCATTTTTTTTATTTATTATTTTTTTAATAACAAACCGGTGTATTTAGTGCGGCTGTTTCCCAATACAGCCATTTCTCACTCAGCAAGAAAATGTTTTACAAACATAAATAGGGTATGCAAAGCTCTGCAAGAATTCCTCTGTAAAGGAAGAGTTTTCCTTTTTCTAACCTAAAGTATACTTTCTCCTTCCAGAACCTTGGTACTATTTTGAATGCCACAGAAAGCCAGTAAAATATATCAGACTGGGGATGGCTGTTTAAATTAAACTGATGTAAGGGAAGGATATGATATTCAGATACTCTGAACAGAAGGCGGCAGATATTGCAGCTGGTCAGTAAAACATCAGTAGTATATGTTGAGTCACTATGCTCTCGACTCTAGTTAAAATTTACAGACTACGTATTTGAAGACAGTATTTTCTTACAATTCAAATCCAGCGGCTCCCACACGTCTTACCCTAAGTTGGTAACACTTTACTATAGCTGGAAAAAAAAAAAAGTTAAGTTCATGCAAAAAACATTAGGTTTTGAAAGCTCTCTTTTTGGTAAACTAACACAGAGATTTGGGGGTGTATTTATGCCCCACTGGGTTTTCCCACCCGCCTCCTATTTTTCTGCTCTCCTCCTTCTCTCCCCCCTTCCTCCTTCATGTTTTTTTAGCTTCCCCTTTTGCTATTTCTTTGGTTTTGGCATCATGGCATCCTCTCCGCTTTTTTCCCCTCCCCTACCTTCTCCTTAATCTTCAAAGCCAAATGTGAAGTCAATACCATCTATATGGAAATCACACTTTCTAATATACAGCATTTGTCCCCCAAAACGTTTGCCTGTTTCTAGCTGCTCCAGGAGAGAGCAATCTGCATGTACCCTGCTGGGAGCAGCCAGAGGAAAGGCTGCAGTCAGGAGCTGCATTTCTCCCACAGGTATATAGTGCAAAACTTCTAACGAAGACTAGCGTTTTCAGAAGTGCTGTGGGCAGTCAGCTACTAATAAGTGATATTTCTGGCACCAGCAAGACATAGGAACCGGTACACAAAGTCATCTCCTTTATGCTTGCAGATTATTTTAGTAATCAGAGGAAGGAGTTTAATGATGTTGATAATAACTTATTATTTATTGAACAACAACACGCTCAGCCATGTACAAAATACAGCATGTGCTTACAATGTCAACTAGATGGGTCACCTGGTTTAGACACATAACGCCAAATCCTATTAACATCTAATAGGGTAACATTTAAACAAACAACACATAACCGTGAAATTCAGCTGGGCAACCCCTTTCCATTTAAGGACAAAACCACTCATGTCCTTCTCTCCTAAACTCCCGCACCAGGTGGCAGTGCAAGTTTTGATTTCAAAGCCTCAGTTTCCCTCCCCATAGAGTAAGTTTGGAAAAGGGAAAAAATACCTTATATTACTGCCCTGATGCTGTCGCATCATCTTTTCTGGATGCCATGTTTATGCTGGCCCAGCATATCCGGTTGAATAGGGGAGAACAACAGTACCCTTTCTTCTGTTGGGTTATCTACAAATACAGCGTCAGGCAGTGCCTCCAGCTTCCCCTGAGGATGGCGGATGATTTTGGCCCTTGAAGTCTCCAAACGCTGCAAGGTTTAATAACATAATTCCCTGTCAGTGGCATAGATAGGTGCATCCAAAAGGGGTTCAGGGAAACCATAAAACCAGGCAGGAGGAGACAGTGCCATGGGATTGCTCTTTTTGCTTCATACAGCAGACGAACCTTCTCTGAATCATCCTCTTCCACACGAAGGGGCATCTTGAAGGAGAGACGGGAGAAAGGCACACAGCTAATGAAGCAAGAGCTATGCCAGGGCTGCAGTAGCACCTGCAGGGTGGTTGTGGCCCAGCCAGGGGAAAGCAGGAGTTAGGGGCACCCATCGGTGCCTTGGCTCTGCCCTCCCTGCCTCCCCTGGCACACAGGCAGGTCGAGAAACTGCGATCCACTGCCACAGGCAGACAGCCGCCCATCACAGTGCCCACCTTCAGCCCAGCTCGCGCGGCTGAGCATCTTCCTTAAAGCTCTGAACACACCCCTTCATCAGCCAACACAAATCAACAGTGGAGGGAAGCTGTGACTTATAGAAATGCTAAAACTTCCCAGGAAGTTGGCAACCAATGAGAAGTCTCCAGCACACTATTTCTTAATCTCACTTTATAAGCAAACAAACAAACAACAAAAAAGCCCCCACAGCCACCAACCCAAACAAACAAAACAATACCTACAAGCCAAATCTCATTGCTTTTCGTAGATTTCACTTCTGTATTTATGAACTCGGGGCTAGCAACGCTGCTCCTGCCCAAAGCACCCTCCAGTCTCAGTATAGGGACACTTTTGCTGTTCTCCATGCATTCTCCATCAGCGACGTCTATTCAAATAAGCACAAGTGTCTGTTTCCAACAAAAGCTTTCTTGACCCACCTAGAAAAATCATATTTAAAGCATTATTTGCCCAAATTAGCTTAAATATATTATAGGGCAAATGTAAAGCAAAATATAAACTCAGTTGGATAACAAAAACTAGAAAGCAGAGTTTTAGCTATATTGCTGCTAATTCTGTTTGGCCCTTAGAACATATAACTGAGTAACCCACGGTATTTAACTAGGGCTTTTAAAAGCAGCATTTATATTAGATCACATTATGATCTCGCTAGAGGTTTCCCCCAGAATTATTAATTTTACTGAAGTCAGTGGAGGTAACTCTGGATTTATACTAGTACAACTGCGGTAATAGTCTGCTCACTGGCTCTTAGGGTTTTGGTTTGGTTTAAACAGTAGAGTATGAATGCTTTCATTAGTCATCACGAGAAAATCAGCTGATGTAAGTGTCTTCCAAGAGTGAGTACACACAGAAATAAGTACGCAATAAATCTGGGGAACGCAGTACAAAGTATTTGAGAAGAAACACAAAAAAACCCTTCCTGCATTGACTTGCAAACACTCACGAGTTCCTTATCATACACCTCAATTTCACTATCTTCATCTAACAGCCTTAGATAAAAATCATATGTTGCTAGGTATCTATAGCGCTGTGAAAACACAAGGCATCCAGCAATTTAAGGTTCATTGGAATTGCCGGCACCTCAAACTCATCCAATCAATCACATCATGCTGAGGATACAGGGAATAGAGATGGCCCATGAAACCCATTCAGTCCTGTTTATCATCCAGTTCCCCAAAGAGGCCGGTACCCAGCTCACAAGGCTTCTCAGTTGGCCGAGGCAAAAGCCCCATGAAGGCAGCCCCCCAAACAACCGGCAGGGGGGCACGGCAGAGTCCTACCCCACACAGCTCACCGCACCAGCATCAGTCCTTCTGCCGCCGACAGCCAGCTCCCGGGATTTCAGCATCACCTGGGAGCAGTGCTGCGCACAAACATGTATTTGCTGTCTCCCTGTTTAAAGCTTTCATGTCACTGGGTGCCCTTCATCACTCTATTGGGAGGAAAGGTAGCTTGGAACACTTAAACAATTTTATTTTTTTTTAATAAAAATGAGAATTCAATGTTTTATTAACCTCTATTCTACACACCCTGTTTAACCAACCTTAACCTCAGAGTCCTGCAGACAGAATACACTTCATTCTTTCAGTACCTACCACATCACCTCTACATCTCTCCTATGTTTTATCAGATGAGCTAAGCAGAAACGAGGAAAGGACAACCCATTTAGAGCCACCTTCCTCCAAACTCAAATGCCGCGTCGAGTGTTGTAGAATCATAGAACGGTTTGGGTTGGAAGGGACCTTCAGAGGCCATCTAGTCCAACCCCCCTGCAATGAGCAGGGACATCTTCAACTAGATCAGGTTGCTCAGAGTTCTCTTACCTCATACATCCCTTTGCTGCAGCTGCAAATGGTTTTCATGCTTATCTTGCTCGCAGAACAGCAAAAAGAATACTTGCCACAGTTACAGTTAATACGTTATTTTTTTTTCACCTCAATAATAATTTTTTTAAAATCTGATTTCTTTCAGTTTTCACAGGAACTTAAAACTAGTAAAGCCAGGCTTAGAATAAATAGCTTGAATTTGCTATCCAGATTTAATTTCTGCTTGTTTCATAGGATGGGTTAATTTGCCATAAAACTTTAACCACTGCTGATACCAGATTCCAGCATGCATAGTTCTCTACAGAATTTTATTGCCCTTAATATAATAAAATGTAGTTTAACCATCGCTACTAATTTCAGAATTAACTACTACAAACCTGACTAAACGGCCTTTTTTTATCCCATCCACATTATCTGATCGTTATGCGTTGTGAACCTGCCTTCCTTCTGTAGCTAAAAGTTCAGCAAGGGGTTCAATAGAGGTTTTAGAGCACACACAGTTCAGTACTAGCTACGAAGGGTACTTCACCACAGAAAAGCTTTGGGAGGAAGGATATCAAAAAGATTCCTGCAGGAAGACTGCTACAAATCCAACACTGCTGCAATGCAAAATAACCACAAATTCTTGCTAAATAGCTGTAAGATTACCTATGTAGACTAAGTGTAATCTTGCTAATAACCAGTTTTCAGTTATAATATATTAACACAACAGTCAGTGCTATAAACTAATCCTCCGTGAGAGGTAGAAAGCACGTACATTCTGGCACTGATGGCAGTTAAGAAAGCGATACCCACTAGTTTACAAATATGTCTTTTGAAAGCCAGGTGAGACACAGCAACAAATCTTTTCATGCCTTCCCATGCGTTTCCTTTTGGCAGCAACAAAACCAAAGAAGCCATCAGTATTCTCTTCTTCTGGATAAGCACATAAAAAGGAATCTGTTGCTTATTGAAAATGGAATATTGTAATTTTACAGTAGGTTTATTTGCCTGCAGTATTAAAAAAAGAATAATTTAATAAAAAATAACCAAATGTTTTTGGCCATTGTCTGTTTCCAGAACCAAATCTGCCTCAGTCAAACTTGAAATCACATTAATTCACGCTTTGGCCTGCCAGTGCCACGTTGCATTGAACGCCACAGACACCGAAAAAAGGCACTCAGTCTGCACGGCATGATGAACAAAACCTCCATCTAATCTCACTATGTAAATGGAGAGCTTTCTCTTGGGCTAGGTATTAACTAATGCTAAAAATTAGCAGATATTCGTAAAAAACACCAGCTTCAGCAACCTGTCATCATGTCTAATTTTGCCCTGTCTGTATTGTAGCAAGACTAGATTGCTAAGCTGAAGAAGAGCTTAAATCGCACAATTCTAACACAACCTTTGAACTCCTGCCCCTCATTGCAAGTCCCAGAGCTTTGTTCAGGGAGAGTCACTCAGCAGTTGAAAAACGAATCTGGACTGGTGGTCAATTCAATGGCCGCACAATATTTTTGCATTCAACAAGCATGCCAAGTAACTCCCTTTGGAGGCTGTGGCTGCGTTGCACCAGCAGCTTGCGCTGATGACTCAAGCTGACACCCACAGCAAGAAGGTTGCTCGGACACGTGGCATCTTCTCTGACCTCGGTTTGCCTGGGTTTCCCCACCACAGAACATTTCAAGCCGGCCTTGACTCCCCAAAGCGCGTCTCTCTCTCCCACTTCTAATCTCAGAAACACCCTCAAGTTGTCTGAACAAACCTCCACCAACACTCTTTTGTTTTCCCCTTCCCTCCTTCTGCTCAGTAAAGCTGGCTTTTGGCATATTAAAGCTTAATTTGTTTAAGAACAAACAGTTGGGGGCCTGCATCTCACAGACGAGAGTGACAGATCACACGAGGAGACCAAAGACTTCAGGGGCTGAAGATTTGGCAGGTTTGTGTCTCAGTGGAGATACTGAGCTCATTGTCATGTTTCCAAAAGGCATTACACAGGGCTCCAAGGTGGAGCTGTTTACCAATACCGTGATCTCTCCCCAGATGCAGTTGCTACTGCAGCTAATTAAGAGAACAATTAAGACTAAGGCAATCAGTCAAGTACACAGATCCGAGTCATTTTCTCCACTCTCCGATGCTGCGCTGGCTCCCAGAGGGCTAAACCTTATTCACTCATTCAGAAAATGACAGGAAGAAGCTATTAAATATCTGAAAACCATAAAAATGCAATCATACTGTTCCTGAGCTGAGCCACTCACCAGAGACCAATGCCAGGCAACTTAAGAAACTTGCTGGCCCTCAGAATTCACATACTTACAAATAAGAAAATTAATCAAAAGCAGTTCGGATCAAAATTTAATTAAAAAGAAAAGGATTGCAGAAGACTTCCTGAGATTTCTCTGTTTTATGTTTATGACTGATCAATATTATGTGTTATCAGCTCAGCGTATGACAAATTCCACTGGGCATCTTTAAAGAGGAAGTAACAGATTAAATATTGAGCTAAACAATTTAATCTCTGCTTTAAAAGGTTTTCAGATATTTGTAAAGGTAAATCCTATTAGAGTATAAATGTCTCCGTGTGCTAGTGCTGTAGGCTCGTCACGGAGGAATTTGTAAACACCAGGAGACAGGCCCTCATTAAATATAAATTTCCTTCTTTTGTAGAGCTATTGATGAAAAAAGAGAAAGCATTTATGTCTTCAACAGAGGGGCAAGAAGGTCTTAGGAGTGAGATTTAAATGTATCTATAGGTGCAAGTAAATATGTATCAAACTTCAAGATTTGGCAGTGCCGTCTGGCTCCCTAAATCCATTTAATCAAAACCCAGAAACACTGATCCTCCATACTCACAATGACAGCAAAAAAAGACCTACCTATTGGAAATAAAAACATAGTCAACTGTGCCAAGCACATACAAGAAAAGAAAGCTACGTATGATAAAGAAACAAATTAAGTCAAAGGCTAATCAAATACATGCTATATGTCTAGCTATTATACACATACACTATACATGTACACATGCATACATACATTAAATATAGTAGGTCATACACACACACATCCTGACAACACAGACATCAAAACCAAGCAAGATGAAGGAAGCACACCAGACAGATGCGCGCTCGGCTGCAGCACAGAGGTGCAGAAGGTACACAAGGCCTTCAGGAGTACCGTGGCACCCCATCCTATCTTCTTTAGGGGGCGAGGCTTACCCCCAGCACCTACAGACCAACATCTATTTCTCAACATCTGCATGGGTGTACCATCACGGGGATTTATGGCACACACATGGCAGAGGGACCATCATGGAATCACGGAATTTTCAGAGCTGGAAGGGACCTCTAGACATCATCTAGTCCAACTCCCATCACTGCAGCTTCCCATCTAACATTCAACCTAGGATGCAGCACAGAACCCATGCTTATCTGTCTGTATTTCCCTGCCCCAAGTATCAAACCCAGCAGCAGAACCCCACCAATCCACCAGAAGAGCTTACTCATGTATTTTACCACCTGGGACCACCACACCACACTGCTGGTGGAGCACCAGGACGAGCCAGTCTCCTGCGTTCATCCACCCAGAGCGCTACAGGCAGCTTTTCTGCTTCTCAGCCAGCAGCTTTCTTCCTTTCACATTTGGGAATTAGTTTCATTTTTTCCAATTTTATGTAAAAAGGAATTAAAGCAATCAGAAACTTCACACCGTCCCTTCTCCTATTGCCCCCACCCCCCAAGCATTAATCAGCTCTATTCAATTTCTACCCAAACCAGATAAAGAGGGAGAGGAGCAGGAGAAATGTTTTGAACCTTTAGAGGAACTTGACATTTGTTATCGAAGGCCGCATGACCTAAAAAGCAGATACAGAACACATACAAACAAATCTATTGTATATAATGTCGCTGTGAAAAATAAGAACATTTAAAAAAAAACACGGATAATCTCTCTATCAGATGAGAACAAAATGATAGTAATAAGGCACCTCGGTTTCTCAGTCAAAACTAAATAAACTCCAAGGATTAGATTTCAAAATCAAATGTGCTTTAAGTTACAGGAAACTTCTTTAGTACAAAAGTACAAGTTAATAATACACAGCTATTACTGATTTCTGTAAATAGAATCACTAATATTTCAACATAATGGCTTCACTTCAGAACAAACCTACATACAAATGTAAAAGCGTTCAACTTCATTCTTCTAATTCCCACTTTCCTGACATGTAGAGATTTGGGAAGAAGGATGAAATTTTGTCGCAAAGATGGTGACCAGGAAGGTGAGTCTTTTCCAAGCCTGAATCGGGCGATGCCAAATTAACTTTGAAGGGAGTGGTCTAAGACAAAAGGGAGATGCTTACCTTGGTGGAAGCCCTGCCCCAGGACAGCATCAACACTGACAGCCAAAAAAGGGAATGAAAAAATTATGGGCGTAGAGAGGGGAACAAGAACTCCCCACCAGAAAATTTTAAGTAAAAGCTAGCACTTCAGGAAGCCCCATTGCAACAAACTTCTGCAGGCTGAGAGAATGTTTACAGGAAATATCTGCTCACCCACAGCTTATCCTCTGCCCTGCCATACGCTATCGCCCGCTGCCCGATTCGAGAGACTGCACTAGGTGGAACTGAATTATGGCCTTGTCTGACTATTATGTTTTATATAATTGTTTTCTAGGAAATTATCACTCTTTCAGCGCTTGCCTTCTAACTACTGTTTAACCTTAGATTCCCATATCACCTTAATATAAGGATCCAGAGGATTTGGGGCCTTTGTTATATAGAGTAGTGAAAAAGGGAAAAATCCACAGCCCTATGCGATTATGCTTCATTACCAAGCAACTAGAGCAGTGAGAAACAAGGCTTTTTTAACCCTCTGTTGGATGAAGTCTTCACTGTGCCTAACTAATTATAGTCTTACTCCCAAAAGCGTCACAACCAAAACAGGCATTTAACGCTGCGGATAAGATGCGAGTACACATTTGTGCAAAGACATGCTCTACCCTTGCCTCGCAACTGTTGCTGAACCTGAGCAACACCTAGAAGGCAAAAATCAACAACACTCCACGCAAGCAGAGAGATCTGGCTACACGCAGCTGGTAAACCTCTGCAGCCAGTCGCTCCATGCAAAGTTCTACACAGATTTGCTGTGACAGGAAGGTGTGCGGGAGCTGCCAAGAACAGAATTGACCTGAGCATCTTTGTCAAGATTAAAGTCGGGTCCCAATTAGGATCATTACCTTAATACCTCCAAAGCGTACATGCGGAGTACCTCTCCTTATGAAATCTACCTTCATGAGACACTTAAGCAAATATTGAATAGATAAGAAGGGGTACAGACACAAAATCTGAGTGACAGAGGGCTTCTATGCCACCAGACGCTGTGAAAATGTAGAACTGGAAGAAGCAGTTACTACACAGGATCAGCCGCCTCCTAAATCTGCTTCCCTCAAAACTATCTTGTTTCTAACTTTTTCAAGATCTCTCACTTGCAAGCTGCTGAGCAGCGTACCAAAAAGCAAAGCACTTTACAAAGCAAACCTCCAAAAACATGCGACTCAACTGCTACATTTAAAAACGCAGGTACTCCACATGCTGCTTTTGCAGAGCGAACAGAAAATATCATTAATATGTTCAGCACAGCATTTGAGGACATACCAGGGCTAATCTGCCTGGAATCCCAAGAATAAAGGGGAGTTCACCCTTTAAATGAAAACCATCTCGTCTCCTTTGTTGCTTTAAAAGTGTTTGTTAAAAAGCCAATTCCTTGATAATAGTGCCATATTGTGCTATTGATTATTAGGCGGAACCTCCTACCCCCTTCCAGCTGAAATTTTGCAGGAGTTCTGCTTTATAATCAATAGCATGCTCCACACTGTAAGGACTTGACAGGGCAGCAGCTCTCCTCCAACGCCCCCAAGGACAGCTGCAAAAAATGAGAAGGCTACCTCCCGGAGCTATCTAAGGACCAGATCCAAACTTCATTGAATTCTATGGAAAAATTCCCACTGACTTCAATGGGCTTTGGATCAACCCCCTGCAGAGGAACACTTTTTAAAACAAACATTAGGAAAAAAAAAAATCATTAGGACTAGAAAGCCTTTCATATTATCTACTGGATACATTTTAAAGCAAGAGGGTGGGAATGTGCTCTTTTCTCATTATGAATGTGTAACTCCCGTTAATGTCAGGGAGAAGTCACTCAATTACGAGGTTGCAAAGGTTGAAAGAGAAAAAGAAATATGGCCCAATATCTACAAAACCAACCTCTGTCTAGACCTATATTTCATTAGGAAGTTTTAAAAGATATGAGTTAGCCACACAAAAATTTAAAAATCTCCTTATAAAAAAAATAATCCCCCCCTAGATTTGTAAAGCACTTTGACAGTAAGTATAATCGTGTGTCTAAAATACCAAGGAGAAAAGGAAAAAATTATAATAAAAGAAATTGCATTCTACATGAGCTTTTGATGAAAATGTAATATTATGCGGGTTTAAATATGATTAGCAGAAACATTCTGTTTGTTTCCTCTTCTCTGTGCAAACCATGCAGGAATAATTCCTGTGCTTTTGCCACTCCAATCACACTTCCACCTGGGACCGGATCAAGCCAAGCTCACAGGCAGGTATATATACTCCACCCTTTTAAAGGGTGCAACCAGAATCCTTCCAAAACTCAACGTTTGCCCCTGCTCTCAGAGGGATGACAGCCGGGGCTGAGCCCGTGTGGGTGTTCACCTGAAACCAGTAAGCCTCTGACAGGCCATTATTTCTAGAACTAGGATCCGAGATTTACCCTACGGCTTTGCCAGTTCCTGGACAGTCGCTTTGCAGCAAGACAGAGGTTCTCCCATTGGTAATCCCTCTACAAAAGCACCACTGCTGAAGAGATGCGTATGCTTTCGCGAGGCTCGGGTTATTCTCTTCATCTCAGCTTTTAAGTTGCCCTGCAGATTGCACACGGGAAGGTGCTCAAGCTTGGTCACGAATGTTGACTCAAGCTTGAAGAGGACACCAACAGAGAAGTGACGCGGCCAGGACTACGGGGCTAATGGGCTTCAAGGTAGATTTGGCTCAAGATCCAACTGGGCGCAGGCATGAACTAACAAATTGACTTATCTGAAGCAAGCTCCATGCTGTGAGAAGCTTCTGCAGAGACAATGTCCTCTGATTCTCCCCTTCATTCAATTATCGCCATGATCTAACCTTGCAGATTTAACTACAGCTACATGAATATGAAAGCAAGTTTTAAAATATATAGGTTCAGGATGATGAGAAACCAAATTTCCTTTTCTCAGCAAAAATGAATAAATAAGAAAATCTTATTTGGGGTAGAATGGAAGTGTCATATTGCTCCAGAAGTATTTTAAAAACAATATATTATTAAAGAATGAAAAACATTATTAAAAGTAAAGAAAGTAAGTTTCATTTAGATAAATATTAAAGCATTTCCTTTAAACTTCCCTGAGATTTTGTCCTTCTACTCAGCCCAAACTACCATCTGAATTTCATCCAGACTTGCAAATAATTTCAATGACCACAAAACTGGATTACCATTTCTCTTTTGGGATAGTTGAGAGTAATCTTGTCTGAAAAATAACATAATTCTAACTGGAACACCAAGAAAGAATAAGTCATGCTCGGGCCCGAAGTCACCGCAAAGGACATTTCAGTTGCCTTTGTGAGTATGTATTTCTGCACACACGTATGTTATGGTTCTGGGAATTCAGACACAATCCTTTCAACAGCTTCCAACAATTTGTGACAAACGCAGCAATATTTAGGAATAGGAATATTTCTTTTAATATAATTACTTAATGACACTAGCAAAATGATCATAGAAGTTCCAGAAGCTGGAAATTCATTCCAATGCAGACATAAAAATAATTGGCCTAAAGAGTCATGTTTTAGCACTTTCTTCTCAGTTATGCCCTAGAGGTTCACTCGCAGCCCACAACAATTTCGAAACCATACTTCTGGGGAATAGTACGATATAACCATAAAATTACACTTGAGATAAGATTTAATTATCATTCTCACCTTTCCAACACCTTTGAAGAAGTAATCCTTAAAAGCCTTGCAGGAAAGAATATTACAATTAAAATGATAGCATGCAACAATGATATTAAAAGAAAGACAAACTGCTATATAGGTTTTACAGGAGCTTAAGTTCAACAGCTTTATTCAAAAATATTACAAGTGATACTGTCTGATGGATTTTAGATATTCACTTTGGGCCAGAGGATGTTAGAGCAAAATAAAACAAACTGACATTACACCCTGAGAGATCTTTTCATTTGCTTGAGACACGAAGCTGGAGAAAGCTACAGTAGCTACAGCTGGTAGACCATCACAGAGGAAGAATCATGTTCTCGTGTGGTTTCATTGCAGTGCTGTTGGATTCACAATGAAAACAAATGCCGCCGTGGAACAGCACTACTCCACCGTACTAACTCCCACCTTCTCCCTTTCTTCCTTCGCCTTCTTACCCCCTCCTCCAGGCTCAGATGCTCATACTGAGAGGGTACTCGGAAACGGGAGGCCGAACCCCTCCGAACTGCAAGATCAAATCCCCCAGCAGCTGTCTTGACCTTACAGTCTTAGCTAGGGCAGTAGTTGTCACCCCTGAGAGACACTTCTTTGTAATTTGTACCTGGAGCAGAGCCCAACCAATCTGTGTTTTGGAGACTTCAGGCACAAAGGGAGAAAGCCTGGGAGGACAGCCAGTCCTACGAGGCTGCCAGCATCTCAGGAGGGCTGAAATCTTATGCTGTGGCTGCCATTTTGCTCTTTTGTTCTCTCAGCGAATGTATAAATCAGTCTCCCACCATAAACGCAGTGCCTGTAGGCAAGACGCACCTCAGCAGAGGGGAAAGGGAAGCATAGCCTTAGGCACATATCCTGCAGCGCACATTACTTTTGCAGCATATACAAATAAATGGTCAGCTGGACCTTCCAGACAAAGGGTGGGGGTGCCCTGCAGACACCCAGCTAGGTGGAGAACTGAAATGATTTCAACTGCGGCAGCAGGAAGCTCTAATTTGTGTTCCTAAGAAGCTAGTACTTCTTAGGGTGGGTATTCTACTTCTGGCAGTTGACTGCCCGAAGCATGCAGAGACCCCCTCACTTCATTATGGACAGATTTAGAAAGACAAGACTTACAGGTTGCTGAGGGATCTCCTAAAACAAAGATATGGGGCTTCCCTGAATCAAAGGCTAAATGACAATTTTCATTAAACTGGAAATGAACAGGGGGCGGGGGGGGGGAGAGAAAGGAATAGGTTTTTAACCAAAGGATGCAATCTCTTCGGAAATATTCCCAGAAACGCTCCTAAAAAGAAAGGCTGATTCTTCATTAATGCTTATGTATGGGAAGGAAGAGCGGGTTCTCCCTTGTTGCCTGGACCTCGCGTTGAAGGGAAAGAGCACCTTCCAATTAGACGAGTAACCAGGGAAAAGTGTGCTTCACTGCATATTGCCCATGAATTCAGCAGGGCCAGTCAAACCACAATTCCTTTCTCTCTTTCCAGAGCAAAGAAAAACCAAAACCAAACCCATGAGGTTTTTAATGCGCTTCCAAACAGAAATTTCCTTTTTATTGTTTCTCAGACCCAAATCCAGCTAGTACTGCTTTTAACTCTTACGAAGAAGGTGAGACTATTTATTGAATTCAGAAGTCAAATCACTGCAAAGAATATTTTACGTTAAAGCCAACCACCACATCCTTCTGAAGCAACGCAAACGCCTTCGAGGGAAGACGGAAAATGTAAATCACTGGAAACCCTGAATACCCAATAAATCACTGGCAAGCAGGCCGGGGTTTCAGCACTGAACAGAAGTAAAGCAAAAGAGTTCCAGAGTCCAGCAAAGATGGAAAGAAAGCGTTCATTGTATTGGGAATGTTACATGATCCGTGTCAGACCTTTGTGCACCATGCTGGGATGAAGAATTTACACGGATGCAAGGAAGTGGGAGGTGTTAAGAAGGGAACAGCACTAGAGTTTATACAAGTGTTACTAATGTTAGAATAATGTTTATCAGTTTACAGTATTTGACTTAGCATAGCTCAAGGGAGGATCGAGAGATAAGAACAGTCCAAACCCCGTTCCTCTACCTGAGAAGCCGGAAGGAGGTCTAAATTCTCCAGTTGAAAGGGAGCCCAATTAACTTTATCTTGTATATCTGAGCTCCAACCGGGGAGACGAGTTCACTGGGGGTTATAATAATAGTAACGCATGTGTAAACACACTGACTACTGCATATACCGAAACATAAGAGAAGGAATATTGTGTTGTGGAGAAGGTTTATTGCATCAGCTCCCATTCAGCACAATTCTTTGGAAGATGCTTGAAGTCAGGCACACACGTAACCACTTTTATGATAGTTAAGCAGTTCCCACATACATCAAAAGACTTCGCTAACCCAGCTGTACCGCTTTTCTGACATCAACAGGGCTGTGCTGATTTACACCAACCCAAGAGCTAACTGTCCACGATTCATTCCTCTACACCAGCAGAAAGTAGGAACACAACAGAAACAAAATATTCAGCTTCTGTGCTGGAGAGCTGGTCAACAACAACCCCTGTGATAAACAGGTAAGGGAAAGAACAGCAAATATTTGACTAATCCCAGAAATTAGTGTCTTAGAGTGGACACCCATGAGGATGAATGAAATTTGGATTAAGCCACCTACTTTGTGACAGCCGGGTCAAACGTATTCATACAAGGCTCGGTCATCTGCCATCCACCACAGCCTGAAAGCTAAATTTCACCCCTGCACACTTGCAGACGGAACAATATTTCTATGCACAACAGAACAGGCCGTGACTCTTCCATCTGGCAAGAGAAATGACTTTGGATGCGATAAAAGCCTAAACAACTGCACATAGCCTCAAGAGGGCAGAAGGGAGGGACTGTTGACCACATCTCCCAGTACTAGAGCAAAGGGTCATCAAATGAAGCTTGTGGGAGCAAAATTCAAAACAAACCAAAGGAGGTCTAACACCTCCATTGTATAAAGAGCCACCTGGAGAACTCCTTAGCAGAGGATGCGAGGACTACAAAATACTTAAAAGGGTTCAAGGTGAAAACTATGCAAGTACCTAGAAGAGAGATCTGCTGGGGGTTAATGACTAGACATACCACACAAAGTGCAAGAAATCTTTTAGTTGAAGAGTACTAGAGGACGGGGAGAGTATTGGAAAGGAAGAATCATACAGGCTTAATCTTCTCCAAGCATCCATTTACAGCTATCATTGGGAATGGGACGCTGGATTTGCTGAATCTTTGGTCTGAGGAAGTACAGTGGCTTTTATTCTGTTGGTATTTCTGTTGAGATTCTGATTGTTTATCTTTAAACATGAAAATAGAGAGAGAGAAAGCTGAAAACTGGAGAAACATAATACAAGGTGAACAACACCCAATAAAAAGGAGCAGAGGACATTAACATTTAATATGGAGCCATTACAGGTAAGTAATTTAATTGAAAGGATGGTGAGGGTCCCAGAAGTAATTTTAATGTGTGCTATGCACTGCTGAGGTTAACGGGAATTGCAAATATTCACATAGGACTGTTGGCCCCGAGCCTATTTTAATCACTGAGAGTTAGCACCGAGTCCACAGCAATCAGAATTTAGGTCTTTGGTCATCAGGGCTGCTGCAGAGAAGCTTGCGAGCTACTGAATCTACAAATCTAGGAGAGGCATTAACATGAGTATTACCATATTTTCATGCACTCCAAATCAGCCACTCTCCTTTAAAAGTACCGTTCCACAAAGGAAAAAAAAAAAAAAAAAAGTACTCACCTTTGGGTTAAACCAGCTACGTGGAAACAGATGCAATAGGACTATTCTGAGAAAAGTGCTCTGGGATAAACATCTCTAGGCCAAACAGATCATTTATACGGCCCACAAAATTTCAGAATCAAAGTTGAGAAGTTTTGTTTTCAGGCAGATAATCTTTGGATTACGCATGCAAAAGTGTGGTGCAGTATCCACCTGACTGGTAAATTCATCCCTGCTATAAATCTTTGAATCAAGGATTATTTTCCACTCTGCTACAGACATAACTTTATGGCCAGAAAACAAATCTGGCAGAGGTTCACTTGCCAACTGATCTTAAAAAGTTCCATTTCTTTGATTAAACACATCTATTTCTGCAGGGTTCAGTAAATGCGTGAATGGAACATGTGACGAGCTGTTGGCAGTGTATTTATTTCTACAACACTCTGTAAATCTTCTTGTCTAGGCTGCCTCCATCCTCACATTTTCTTGTCTCTATTACTGTTCCTCATAGCAAGTCTGTGCCCTTCTCAGGCACTCAGACGTTTGGTGGCTGCTTACAGACCTTCGGCGGATGCCCTTTACTGCTCTGTGAGACGTGCAATGATTGCTCAGAAAATGCACTGCCTGTTGTGTCATATTGCTTAAATATTTTTAGGTGCTCAACTAGGAACTTTCAAGAAGCACCTCTGACGCCTTGATACCTCATAAAGTATTGACATTGCCAGAAAGGAGGACAGGAGGGGAGTGGAGGTGAAGTAAATCTCTCGACTAAAAAACGTCTGAGGAAGTCAGTCAAGGGTGCAGATGAAGTTTTCTAGGGAGCCACTTTTCACTGTCACCTGAATCTCCTGACAAGAAGATACACCCTTAATGAAAAATGCCACACTGTCATCGTGATCTAACTTAGAAACAAATATAACAGCAAATTACGCAAGACAGCTTAAATGTGAAAAACTGCCCTCTGGCCCTGGAATTCCAGGTCTATTTCCAGCAGGAAGAAATAAAGCCACCAACAAAGGAGGAAAAATTTCCCTTTAAGGTTACACGGACAATGGGATCTACAGAGCAATGTACGTCAGCTGCTCATGGTGTAAGAAGAGGAATCATGATCTGACAGCCCAATTTAAAATCAAGGAAGAACAAAACCATAACATACGGGTTTGTACAAAGTTTAGCACGTTTCACAGTAGCAGAGACCTGAAGGAAGATGGTTCAAATGTTCTTGACAAATCAGAGAAGTGGACAGAAAAGAACGGGACAATTAAACACGGACAGGTATGAAGTGATGTTGGAGCATTTAACTGCTCAAACACAGGAAGCATGTAGCTAAACAAATTTGAATTAAATTAAGAAATTAAAGTGTTTCTTCTTGTCCAGAGTGGATGCAACTGAACAGAAATGGGATGAAGTTTCTGGGAGGCTTAAGACTCATTTACAAAAGGTGAGGACTACAGCAAATACAATCAACCACCAGAAAGGACTTCCCTGAGGAGCTATGTAACCTCCACCACTGACTGCCCCTCAGAATGGGTTGCACAAAGATACTCCAGGAATCATCCATCCTTCCTGGATGGCCAAAACTCCACACACGCAGGAGCGGCACCTTCCAGCCTAGTTTTTAATGGATTCTGTATTCAATAATAGAATAAATGGAATTAGAGGAGAATCCCTTGGGAGCAAGGGGAGGGGATTCACTGCTTCCTCTCCAACATAATTCACACTTTCCCCTCTTTTAGGTCATCCTCAGCTTCACATTCAGGGAACCTTTGGAAAAGATCATCAACAATCACTGAATGTTGTTTTCGTAAGTACCCAGCCTGGCTTGGCAGACATGTAGAACACATACGTATGCATTTTAGACCTGAATGCTTCACGTGTCCTGCGGCTGCATCCTCCATTTGCTATTATCTGTATCATCAATACTATTCTGAGGCCTCTCCTTAAATATTTGACGAACGACAGGGTAATTAAGGACTGATCTACCTTTGTGCTAAAGTGGCTTTGCAGGCACATACAAGCATCTCTGCCTTGCACTGCACCATCCTCTATCCCCACACTTCCTCCCCTGGAGTTAGCATGGGCATCCCCCCACACCCCCTGCGCTTGGCTGCTCGCAAACACCTCTCTGGTTACCAGCTTTCCTCTTCATAGCTGAGGCAGATCCGCTATTAAAAAGGATCTCTGCTGCCCTCTTTCATCAATTAGTCCACTGAATGCGACAGAGCAGAGAGAGAGAAGCCGGCACTTCAGGGAGGCGACAGAGGCAGTAGTAACGTTGGAGAGACATCAGGCACGCAAATGGAGATGGCTAGAGAGGGCTGATCAGAGACCCAGGGCTTAGGGGTTTTATCCCTGCCGGAAAACCAAACCTGAACTGAGAACAAGCTCTAATCAGGATTTCCTCTCTTCTGCTGGTCTCATTCTTGGTAAAAGTCCTACTGAATTCAAACGGGAGCAGAGCCAGCTAGACCCAAACCCAAAACAGGAAGAAGAGCAATTACTGTTTCGCTTCCCTGATGATTTGATCAATGATGTGCAACGCGAACTCTACAGCAGGTCCCAGAACCAGGATCTCAAGCGGGAAACAGAGAAGTTGGGGAAAACAGCCGATGATTAACATGACCCAATGATGTAAAGAAAAAAAAGACAAAAAAAAAAAGTAGTAGTCGCCACAGCCTAGTATGCAGCTGTTGTGGGTAAACAATTCAATTGACATGATTGTGCCTGGCACGTAAGAGCTGTACTGTGGCAACCTGAGTATCAGCTAACAGGATTAATGAACACTCACAAGAAGTAACTCCTGCATTCAACCTACTGCCTTCGCTGTCGATTTAGCAGGAGTAACAGAAGGATCACTCCTGCACATGAGAGCAAGTATTAGGGCTACCCCATCCAAAGCCCACGAGGACTTGTTCAGCGCTAGGGGACTAGGCAATAAAATGTCAATAAAGGCAAGATAATTATGACAAACCCGCAACACATCCATGGCTGGAGTACTGTGGGTAGTTCTGATTGCTCCACCTGGAAAAGAATGCAACAGAACTGGGAGGGAACAAAGAAGGGAAATTCTTCAGAGTGGAAAACAATTCTCTAAAGGAGACATCGCAATGAGACCTTTAAAAATCACCAAGGGGATACAGGAGGTAAATACGGAAGACATTGGTTTTCACAACAAAGCTCCAGAGCACTCAAAGGCACTAGGCAGATTAAAATCCTAGCAAAAGGAGTAAAATTTCAACAGCTCTCAAATAAATTGAGGAAGGCACTACAAAAGGATGCTATGAAGACAACAGAGTAGGCTGGGAGGAAAAAGATCAGATTCTTCCAGAATAATCTATTAGCGGTTATTCAACACGACAATCCAAATGTAAACTATAAGGTCAAATTCTCCACTACAACAAGTTTCTGAGCATTGCAGAGAATGCATAGATGTGAAAGGGAAAAAAAAACCCTGAAAATCGTGACTATCCAGTTTGTTTGTCCTTCTGCAGGGACTACTCTAACATCTCCTCAATTTTCCCAGCCACAACATCTAGCATTTGGGGATAATCAAAGTCCTGACTGCTCTGTATACGTCATCTTCTGTTGGTTGCGCTATGGGCTGAGACAATAGGCAACACTGTGGCTCCACAGGGAATTGTTTGATGGGGATCGCCAGCAGATTCAGTAAGCAGCACAAAGTGGACTGAGCAGACCAGAACATTCAGATCCAGTAATTTAACTAACCCACCTTTGTTCTTTCTGTCACTAGCTCCAAGCACAAAACACCAGTTGGACTCGGCCGCTGGTTTTAATTTAAAGCATATACAGATTGTGCCGAGTATTATCAAGCGGGGCTTTGAAAGTGAGACGAAAAAAACACCTTCTATTAGTCACACTTTAAAAGTTATTTGTTTCTCTTGGAATAGGGCTGGAACACTGTCAGCTCCAGTGCCTAAACAACTCTTGTGGGCTAGGGCAGGTTACTTGCCAACGCTCATGAAAGTACAGTAACTCCTAGCGTTACCGAGTCCTTCTAATTTTGTGTGTTGCTAAATATGACCTATCACTACAGACAGCGTACCCCAATGCAGGAGGTAGCTTAGCAGCTGAAGTCAAACAGTGCTTTAGCCTAAAGAACATCCCAAAAAATACCTAAGGGTCTCAGGATGGCCTCAAACACACCTTGGGTCGAGCTGAACTACGGCCATTGCAATATCTGAAAGTAAGGCAGCAAAGTCTGTTAAAAAAAAAAAAAAAAAACCAAAAAAACAAAAAAAAAAAAAAAAAAAAAACAAAAAACAAAACCCCAAACCTGATTTATATTCCGTTTGGCATGGAATAGCCAAAGACATTCCAAGCCGGTACCTTGAGTAAATTCAGGGTAGCCCTGCATCTGCTGGTCAGTGATGCAAGGTCTATACCTCCTCGCTGGCTCCTTCCCTCCCGCATCGCAGAAGCCAGGCACATTTGCAGCAGAGCCAGCTTTGTGCCACCCAAGGACTTGCCCGTAAAGGAGGCAGATGCAAAGTCACGTCTGCAGCAGCCTTTTATCCCTGGCACTCTGCAGCCTAAAGTTTGAGAAAGAGCTCACTCGGCTTGGGGCTGGACGACAGAAGGACACAATCATCTCGATTAGGAAAATCTAACATAGCCGGCAAGAAAGAATAACGCTGCAGTCCAGCCTTCAAAACAGATTTTTCAAGGGAGGAGAAGGAAAACAGCCATGAATCAGTAAGAGAAATACGACTTTAAAGCCCTAACAAAGGAGAACAGATGGGAGCAGAGCAAAGTGCTCACAAACTTGAACTGGAATAGCTGTCTCTCAATAAAACCTCTCCAAATATGAAAGATCCTCAGACATCTGCAATTAAATCCCCTATTAATCCCAACTATATTTTAAAGGCAGTTGAGCCAGGCTACTAATCGTGCTATTGACAGACTGAAAACTATACCAGGAGAACAGAGATGGTGAAACAGAAATGAGAAGAGCCAAAATACAAACTTAAAACCCAGTGCGATGGGGCTGTTTTTTCCACCTCCGTCTACACATAATTAAGATCCTCCGGTAGGTTTTATCTCTAAGTGCTGGAGGGGGGTTAGGACTTCAGTTTCTGACTCGCCCCCATTTCTTACATGCTCACAGGAATGAAGATAGGGAAAATATCGCCACTTCTGTATTATGGAAACCTTGCAATTAATAATTGAGAATCTTTTTATCTCTCTCTCCCTTTTTCTTTCAGAACTAGAGTGCTCTCTTCAGCTTGTTAAGCTTAGTTCACTCCCACTGATAATTCACTAGAGATCATAATTTATGGACAATTGAAGCTGCAGAAACATCTCTTAGAAGGAATAGAGCAGATCCATAGCAACAATTCTTCAGGGGAATATTAATCCCCAGCTTTATGTAGTGCTAAGTGTACAATAGTAATCAGAACTTGAGTAGAAGCTGCTAATCATTGAGGGAAAAGGCTGTATAAAGAATTCATAATGGAATTAGCCTGCGGCAAACAAAGAAAGACAAAATTAAATCAGCCATCAAATTGCACCAAGGAATTTTAATTTACAGGTTAATGTAGGATTATGTAACTAATCACAGCTAACATTTTCAATGAACAACCAATAAAATTCTGCTCTTTTTTTATTCCTGCTAATGGTATTCCAATAACACACTTTTATCACCGTATAATGTGTTAAGAATGATTTTCAAAAATTCTAAAAATCTTCCAAAAAGCATTATGACTGAGCAATCAATGCAAAATGCTGGCTTTAAGTTAATTAGCATAAATATACATCCAGATGATCTACTGTTTGGTTCAATCCAACACAATAAAGTTCCTTTGAGTCTGCATAGGACAGATTTACATAACCAAATGTGCATAACTGTAGCTTTAAAATATATGCATGACTTCCAAAGAGGGAGATACAGCAATACGAAAAGTCTCCAAATTAAATAAGTCAGACAACTTCTGAGTACTAAAGTGCATCAGCTAATTCTAAATAAAACCCTTATTATAGATTTTTATATCAATACAGCATATATATCCTATGACATACGCACAAAGGATTGCTCTAACAGAGTTTGCGCTGTTTATAATATGAACATCATAAAAAAGAATAAGGTTTCCAAGATAAAAAGTTGATTTACTTCCCCTTGAGAAAAAAGAGAGACCTTGTATTTGACCCAGTTATATTTTGATATTGGCCAACACAAGGAGATTCAAAAAAGATGGAAAGAAAGAGAAAGGAAAGCCTCTCTGTTCTAAAAATGTATTTACAGACCACTAGTTAATGTATGCAAATATATAGAAAAGACTCACATAACTCTGCACGTTTTTAAAGGGAAACTCTAAAATCACACTGTATGCTTCAAAACACATCAGCTTAATCAAAAAGATCTTTTTTGCAACATATGGCAGCATGAAAATTTTTATAAATGGAGTAAAAAGCACTTTCATAAGCTTTACTTCACTTAAGAGGAATGCTGGGAAGAAAGGCAACAGCATTCTTCCTGCATATGTTTTTCTTGTTCTGAACAATGTGGGAAAACCTCATTTTACTTTAATCTAACAGTTCGTTTTATGGCAGCAGCAACATTCTGCCCATTTATTAGCATAGAGGGTTTGGGGTTGCGCATTGCTTTTTTTTTTTCCCCCTTTCCTTTTATAAAGTCTAATTTTAAGATGCACACTTCCAAAAAACATTATGGTGTCAATTGCACTACCCTTCAGCAATCCTGTAATAACTTTATTCAACCATTTCTAATTATAATTATATTTTCAATTCCTTTTAGCTATAGAAACTCTTTATCAATCAGAGCACAAGACAGAAAATTACTTTATTACAGCTACAGCTCGTTAGTCTGAGTGCTCTTAATGAAGCAGCCTCATAATCAGATGAAAATCATGCTGAAGAAAACTTGCATCATTAGTCTGGGCCTTAATTACCAAGAAATATAGTCACTAACAATGATACTCCATTTCATGATACGGTGCATGCACCTTCTACAGTACTTGCAATTAATAATTCCGCAGACTGCTACAGAATCTCTCTATTTATTCATAACAATGGAGGGGAAAAAATTCTAAATTTAATTGAGCGGCTCCGAATGCACTCTCTCACTCTCTCCTGCTCAGATTAAAATGTCAAAAGGCTAATATTCTATCTTACAATAATTCATCATTTTAATTACATATTTTATGTATGTGATATGTCTTTCCCCCCCCCCCCCCCCNGGTACACGCGTATGGGAAAAACGTCTCCATGCCATGTATGTAGGTGGCCCACGTCACACAGAGCAGCAACGAATACAAGAAAAAAGCATTTATTTTTATTGTCACTGAACGAGGTCTGTGTTGGATAAGCTTCAGACATAAGTGCAAGACGTTCATTTAAATTAATGATGACCTTCACCCAATACACTTATCGGTAAGGATGGAAAGATTCTTGAGTGAGGAATATGTTGATCCCTAAAATCCTTTATGGATATGATCCAACATAGGGTTAGTAACTTCTATATACAAGCTTTTTTCTAATCCACTACATTTTCTGTACGCTTTCACACTGAATATACTCCCCTTAACTCCCCAGTAAGCTTCCTGCACACAAAAGCATCAGGAAACGCAGTTAGTGAGCGTCCCCTTCGGCCAGCTAATGAACCCTCTAAAAGATCAGATCACCATCCTGAACACTGAACACCTGGAGTATATTTCACTCCAATTTGCAGCATGGAAAATGATTCCACAGACATCAGTGGGAACGTTCACATCTCGCAGTGGTGCCCCCCAGATCTGTACCTGCTCCAGCTTTCTCCCTGTTGTGCCTCGTCGTCACTGAACCAAGACGGGCTCCCAAGGGCGATAACGAATACAGCTTTCCAGCGGATTAACCAACGCAGCGAGGGGGGTACTGCTGCTCCACCAGCTGCAAAGCCGCACATCGTAAACCCCGGGTTCCACTCGACATCAAAATAGTTTGACATCAAAATATTTGACATCCTGATTTCTGCAAACTGCCCAGTCCTTGGCTGCTCAGCTGCTATCTGAGTATGTCGCATTACAGCAGAAAGATATCACTCTGGAGTTAAGTTACCGAGCCTGTGATTAATCTCAAGGGCATAAGCTAAATAACTCCCTTGTACCATTGAATTTTCTAGTGCTCACACCGTGCCGTGCTTCCATGCAAGCATTTCAAACGATAACTAGCCATTAGACAGGCTAGACGAACTTGCTGTAAGGATATTCAGCACACACTGCTTTCCGACACCGCGCTCCGCGCAGCATCCTCACTGTTGCCTCTGCTAAATGATCTGCTGCATCTTCCCGTGATCTCTGGCAAACCCTTTTCACCTTTTAAAGCCCTTTACCTCCTCTCCTGAAAGAGAAAGTAAGAAGCTCCCCTCCCTGTTTTTGCTGCTTCCCATATGCGGCACAGTTGAGGGCTACTCAGCAAGAGAAGGAGAGATGAAAATCAGCCTTAAGTTCTATAAAACAAATCCGTAAGTAGCTGGAACAAATAAATAAAATAAATAAAAAGGCTTTCTGCCCAGTCTCTCCTTTCCAGCCACTCTTATTTTCCTTCCCCTCCTGCCACGCCTCAGTATTTCTTTTAGGAGAACTTCTTCTACGTAGCTGCTTCAAGAATTTGCATCTGGCACCAGCAGCCGACGGAGACGGGAGACTGACAAGAAGGACTGCTGTGGCAATTCCTATGTTCCTACTACATTCCTAAGCTGTGCTTTTTGGCATGGGATATGGTGAAAAAAAAGGAGCGTATTTAGAAACGTGACAACTGGAAAAAATATTCTTAAACCTTACAGTGCCTTCTAAAGTTGCAGAATAAAATTAATTTATGGTATGACTATAGCTGGCCAAAACCCATGGGCTCGCAGTAAACCAAATGGGGTAAAAACCTGGCTTCGAACGGGATTCTGAGGTTTTGGCTCTGTCCGACAAGTACGCTTATAAACTTATTGTATAACTTACTGGCAAGTGAGCGGCATCAGACTGACCTCCACTTGCATCACAGAAATTACACATTCATTGTCTTTAAGGGGGAAAATGTTCTTATGGTACCATATTAATATCCTCTGTGGGTTGGGTCATGAATCAGCATTGGCAGCCGCCTCGCAGGCCGCCTGCCTGCCAGCCTTCCCAGCTGGAAAACCGGTAACGCCGCAGAGACGTATACATAAGGGAAGAGATGGTTTCCCCAATTCCGAATTGATTCGTACACGAATCCGCTCCAGTTTAAAAGCGCCCCGACGTGCCAAAAAAACCCTGGGCCAACAAATATATACACATACATATATATAATCGTGAGCGCTTACTGTGTCTTCTTAATGGCAGCGAGGATCGTTTCCACGTGCCACACCGCTCTCCACAGGGGGTGAAGCTGCCACTGCGGGGGGGAAGAGGGTTCGGTCTGGCTAAAANCGCGCGCCGCAAGCCGGCCGGGAGGCAGGGCCGCGGGTTCGAGCCCCGCCGCCGCCCACGGAATAATTAATACTAAAAAATAATAAAACTCCACGCTGTCGCTCAGGTTACAGCTCCAAACCCCAACGAAAAAAAGTATCAGGAGACGGGAACAAGCAATGTTTTGCAACTGTCAGCACTAATAATTAAGCAAATAATAAGAAATGGCGGCAACGGGCGCAGGGGGCAGAGCGTCCCCAGCCTCCCGCCCCTGGCGGGAGGGGTGTCATGGCTGGGACCCAGCCCTGGCGGCAGGGCTGGAGCCTGGAAACCCTCCCAGCCCGTCCCCACGGGGAGGGGAGGCTCCTGGTGGCTGGGAGCCACGGGGACGCCGTTCCGTGTGACCTCAGCCACCGGCCATCGTCGGACCCCTCAGGCCTCAGACCAGGAGGAGGACACACAGTCACCAGCACAGAGAGGAAGAACTGCGTTTTACCTGTCCGCACGTTTCTGCCGTCCACGCTCAGCTTTGCGGCCCATGACCCCGAACCACAGTTTGGTGATCAGATCAGTCCGGGCCAGCACTTCTTTGCATTTTATCTTCTCAGTTCTTGTTCCAAACGACCGTCATCTTTGCTTACTCCTCCTCTTCTTCCCCCAGAAGGATTTGTCCCAACCGTAGAAACGAAGCCTTCAAGCAGAAAAAGGGGATTAGCCTGGCAAAGCCATGGGTTTGATAGAAGCAGAATAGCTGTGGTTTCCCAAACACATGTAAATCCAACACGGAGGGATGAGGCACTCATCGGAGATACCATCCAACTGTTCCATGGTGCTGCCCATGTTCCTCACCTGCACTCCCTCGTCAGCGGCCAGGAGAGAAGCTCCAACAAAAAAGCAAGGAAGGTCCCTGCCGTGGAGCCAGCAGACTGCTGCAGCACCACAAAAGACAATTTCTTTTAGCTCAAGTAAAGACACGCCAACTCTCCTGGTTCCCTGTGCCTCTCGCTGAAATTGCCTGCAATAAAATCCAGGTGGAATGTAAAACGCAGTTTTTTAAAAAAAAAAAAAAAAACCCTAAACCAAGACAAAGATGGATTTCCTGGCTTTTCCTTGAGTAACCAGATGGATACTGGGTTGGGCTGCACACAGGGTCCTTGTTAAGTGGAGATTGCAGGTGAGGAGCATGGTCCACCTAGATGGGCAGCGATGGGCAGCTGAGCCAAGAGACCACACGATGGTGCCCACCTCACTTGGCCAAGGGGCCAGACACAAGACTTTGTGCAGAAATTTTGAAGCACAGCTCCGCTACACGATGGCCTTCAGTCACCGTGTAGAGTCAACACACTTCCATAACCCGTTAACATCTTAAACGAAAGTATGAAAGTACACCCAACGTGAGGTGACCGCGCTTCCTGTGTGAAGACGGTTCTCATCCCCATGCTGGTTTTGCACCTTAACCTCAAAGCAGGAGCTCCTACAAGACCAGGGCAGGGGAAGGACAGGCCTGGAAGGGGTCCCCAGGTCTGCCCAGCTCTGGATGAACTCTGAGCAGCAATGCCTCCCCAGGGCAGAGGGCATGGCTGCTCTCCTCTGCCTCCATCCACTTGCAGCCATGAGTACTAACAGCGTCACAACAGAGGAGTGCAAAAGCCAATTCACCTGACTCCGCTGACACAAGACACCCAAATCTCTCCCTCTTTCAAGCCTGCAAGAGGCGTTGTGCCAAGGTGGCGGTCCCACCTGGCCAAGAAGGCCATCCATCCCCACAAGATGGGCAGTTTCTATTCCTCTTACACCACCATTCTCCCACCTCCTCTCCTCCCGCTCACGGGCAAGACTAAATATTTATTTCCCCCGTATACTCGGGGAGAAAGGAACCATGGAGGTTTTTCTTTTTTTAGTGGTGCTGGGGCGTTTTTTTTTTTGTTGTTTTGGGGTTGTTTGGGATTTTTTTTCTTTTTTTACAAAGCCCAGTGGGCTTACAGTGGGCCCAGGATGAAGCAAGCCTGTGCAAGCGTGCAGCAATACCCCTACAAGCTCCCATCAGCGTGAGTGGTGTGTTGCCTGGGGACGCTGACGAAATCCTCGGGCTTCTGCTCCACTGCGCAAAAAAGCCCTTGAAAAATTGCCGGGTGGGGAGGAAAGGTGCGGTGCAGGAGGCGGCATACGACGAACAGACAGCAAAAAAAACCTCAAAGACCAGCCAAAAGTCATGACCCCTTCTTTTCCCAACCCCGTGCCTGTGATCCAGCGGGACCGCCTCGCGCCCTCCTGAGAGCCCAGGATGGAGTTAGCAGATAGTGCAAGTTTATCAGCTCTTCCTTCACGAGCATCTGCAGAATTACCCCCCAACCTGTATCTTCAAAGCCCTTTCAAGTCTCTTGCCATATGAAAACAGTCAGGAGAAGGGTTTTTTTGTTGTTGTTGAATGATTTTATCTCCCCCTCCCCCCCCTTTTTGTACGATGATGTGGTCTATATTATTTGCTCAATGGGATCACTGCCTTTCCACTGAAGAGTCTATTTTAAATATCAACACAGGTTGGCATTTTAAGAGTTATTTAAAATGTCACCAGTCACAGAATGTTTAATTATTGCAAACATCTTTCAAAAAATTCCACCGTGGGTTTCTCGCGCCAAGTGATTTATTTCGGATATAATTTCTGTTTAATTAATAGGGGATTTAGCTCTGACCTGGAGGGTGTGAGAACCAGCAGAGGAGCTGTAGTTGAGTTAGGTTAACATTAAACCTGCCCATGCCTGTTGGGGGCTGAGGAAAAAAAAAAAAAACA
>VZSZ01003435.1:265921-326098 GCA_013398815.1 Ibidorhyncha struthersii
AAAAAAAAAAATCATCGGGACACGAAGTAGGCTTGGAGGCGTGCAATATCAGATGGAAGTCACCAAACAGGAAAATGTAGAATGTAAAGTGAGTAAAGGACCAATGTAAGGCACAGCGCTTCTTTCAAAGTGGCAGTGGCATTTAAGCAGGAATTTTTCTTTTGTCTTAAAAAAAAAAAACAAACAACAACAAAAAAAAAAACAACAACAAAACATCAATTACAGGACTTGACCTCAGAGTTCAGCAGAGAACCACTCAGCACAAGACAGCGATCTCCAGTGCAGAAAAACAAAACCAAAAGTAATTGTCATGTTGCCTGAAGTTTCTCCAAAATCGCAGACCTCCCCTTTGCTCACAAGCACGTGCACTCACACGTGCACGCTCTCGCTCTGGCTACTCCAGCAATGCACTTTCGTAATCCCTGTCCCAAGGATGCTTCAGACACCATCCTGGCAGCCTCGGCTCACGTATGGAATATGGACCGAGTGAAGATCTGGGTCTCTTTCACAGCCCACGGAGGGACTCCAGTTGGGTTTTCATTAGATGGCACATCAGTGAATACGCATCACCCACCAGCGATCTCCCTGAGCAAACCTGGCCCATTTGCTCATACAGGCCGAAGCGTTTACATGCCCAGCTTTATGCTGGGACACAGGAAGAAGCCCAAGCCTGCAGCCATCAGTAGTGACACCTCAAGAATATGCGAACTGATTTTTCCCTTGCCGTCCAGAAATCTCCATTCTAGAAAACGTACTGCGCGTTAGGTAAGCGTGACCTGTAATGCTCAGGCAAGACCAAAGCGCGGTCTTCTGCGGCCCAGCCCCAGCGCCGCTCCAGCGGGGCTGCTTATATTCCACCGGTCATGACACAGTCACCCACATCCTCACAGATTCAGACTCTGCTTGGGGACAAGCGGGGAAGCTGGGGTCCACTGCAAAACAAAGGGGGGAAAGGCTGCTTATTAATTGCTTCTACATCCTCAACTTACAGGGGCTCGCCTAGTAGAATATTTTAAAAATCTGTTGATGGACTGATGCGCAGGCCAGAGCAAAAAGCACTGCAGGACTTCCTCCTCGGCCAGGAGCAGCAAGTGAAAAAAGGATGCTCCTCCACCTTTTCCTCCCCAGGGCTCAGATCCAATACCATGTTATTCCTCTCACTTCTTTCCTTTCTTCCCCTCTACGTCTTCTGTTGGTGTTTTTCTCCTTCATGCTACAGTAGAGGCAGTGAATGTTGATGAGGTGATAGTTGGTGTGATTCTAGCGAGGCAGCTTTTCAGATAATTTGTCCTGACCTCGATATCCAAACTGTTCCTTTCAACAAAGAATACAGATCTAGATGCCAATATATCAGCAGGTATTTTGGTAGTCACTGGAAAAGTCTGAGTAGGAGGAATATTTTACAGGAGCCCTGATTTCTCTCTCCCTCTCTTACCCTTTCTCTCTAGAAAAGTTACTCGCAATCATTATCTTTGCTCTAAGGGTGCACACATCTAATGGGTAGCTGAGACTGCAGCAGAAAAAACAAAAGGTAAATTTCAGTAAAAGCATTATTACAAAATCTAGTCAAGCATTGTAAATAGAACTGCCATATTATTATTGAGAAAAGGTGTAGTGCCCATGCAAACTACATATTTGATTAGGATCTGAACTCTTTGCTGAACCATGAATCTGAAATAATTTAGGGGATACATATAAATTTAATTTCTTTGTTCAACATTCCACATCTGAAACGATGCACTGCAAATGTGCAGCTCTCACTGAAGTCTGCAAAATGAGTCTTCTTATAACTCGCCTATACTGTGTGGAAATAATCTGAAATAATCTTAAAGGAAAAGGAATAAACCTATTTTAAAAACAGCTGAGTCCTTTAGATCGTATACCATAACCAATTTATGGAGATAAATGGAATTCAATATTAAAGAAATACTGGGTTTTTTCCCTTCCTGTGGAAAATTTAAATGCAGAAAGAAAGGGAAAGAAAAAGAGAAAAAAAAGAGAGAAAGGAAGAAGTGGCACAAAAACACACGAGCAACACTTGGCTATTGTTTCTGTTGCAGTTCCTGCTAGAAGCGACGCACCTTGTTTTCCCCAGCCCACGCTAGAGAAGGCGAGTTGATTGTGGAAATGACTCATTCAGTCTCTATAATGGAGATATACCAGCTCCTGGACATCTTTATTTCTCATTCATTAAATGAATCCAGTGTCTACTGCTATGATAGCCATCAACAAAGACAGACGAGGAAATAAAAAAGGGGGAAAGAGCAAGAAGGGGAATACAAATGAATATTATAGACTACTGTATGGGCCCTATTACTAAAAATGAATACAAAATACTTTAAAAAAATACATTAAGCAGGTATTGGCTTACAATGAGGTCAATATTGTGATTCATTTAACTCAAGGGACAATAAATCTTGATATTGACTGAAAACATAAGTCAATATGCATAGTGTTGTGTGCATTCCATTATAAAAATGGGGGGGTGTAAGTTTAATGGACACTTTTAGGAGAAAATTAGTTTTGCCAAAAGATTTTTTTTTCTGCCTTTTTAATTCACCAGCTAAAGGAACATTGCAGCTGCGGACCACAGTAGCTGAATGCTTGGTCATCAGCTTTACGGTTGTAAGGTGGGCTGGGGCTGGTGGCCATCCCATCCCAGACACATTGCAAAGCTCCAACACAACTGGCAGCCTGAGGGGACCAGAAAAGGTGACAGGCTGCAGAAGCCAGTGACCTTTAAACTGCTGATCTCCATAAGGATCAGGCCTATTTCTGCCTTCTCTGGGGATAACTTCCATGAGCTGAAGTCAAATATAACCAAAATTTTCATACCGCTATGGAAGAAGGGAGTGGGAGAGTCTCTGTCAAGATTCCTTCAGCTTTAATTTTAACTGAGCTGTAGGATTCCCACACCTCACCCCAAATAAGAGAGAAGACGACACTGGAGTTTGGTAAGGTTCATACCAAATAAGCTCAGTCTACCTCTGCTCACATGGACGCTAGTGAGAGCTTTGTCCCTAGTTTCATCTGAAACAAAATCAGGCAAGCAGTGAACAACTGACTAACTAACTAAGGAAGAACTATCCGTGGTCCCATCCAGGATGGTGACATCTTCCTTACAGGCACCAGGGACAGTAGCACTAACAAGCATCAGACCGACTATCTGCCGCACACAGTGGTTGGGACAGCAGTTCTCAGGTGAGAGGGTGAAGCCTGTTTAAAAACGAGGCAATATCATTTTCTTTCCTGCTTAAGTCATCATTTCCTGCTCCTTACGGTTATACCAACAGTCGGACTGATTTTACTGCCACTTCTGGACAAAATATAGGTTCCTTCCAATGCTTCTCATGATCTGAAAAAAGTTTATTAAAAAAAAAAAAAAAAAAAAAGAATCACATTTTTAAAAACACCGGTTACAAACAGAGACTGTATGCCTAACGTCCAAGCTCCTCCCAGGGCAGCTCAGCTTCCACCATGGACTCTGCAGCCTGGCACTCGCACGAGACCAAGCTGGGAACCAGGCAGGACAACCGAGGAGGCCTCACAGCCCTCGTAGCTTTGNAGCAGGCTGGTTGGCCTGACACCCTGTTCTGCTGGAAAATCCCCGACGACTCCCTAAACTGGAGACACTGGGCTTCCCTGCCTGCACTCTCTGAGCACCGTTATCATTCTCGCTTGCTACAAGGTCTTCCAACACATCTCTCAAAGGCCAGCTGGACCACGTGCCCACACGCAGCTCCAGCTGGCCCCATTAGCACCCGACCTACTGAAACATCGTATTCACGTACCGGGCAACCTACTCCGCAAACACTGAGCCCACACAGTGGGCACTTCCTAAAAATCAAAGAAAAAAAACGCTACATCGCTTTAAAAAGCCCTTCTCTTGTAAACGCAGCCTGTTTAACTGAAAAAAGTTGTACTATTATCAGGGAAATGTTTCAGCTGTCAAATTAAGTTTTCCCTGAGCTAGAGGAACAGCATGTGACATCCCCGGCAATTGCACAGCCCCAAGTTACTGACCTCTGGAGTCAACGAAGGCGAACGGCAAAACTTACTGACTCGGCATGTGACCAGCTTGAGCCAGCCAGCAAGCGGGCAAAATTCACTTTTTGGCCTTATAACCAGAGGTGCTGAATCCTCACCTTCACCACTGAGCTCCCCGGGAAATGGCAAGGGCAGCACACGCTGATAAGAGTGGAAAAAAAGCTCCTGTGGAATTGCGAAAGAAAAAAAAAAATCACAGGACCCGTACACAAGTGTGCACGAGTTCAGCTCTTACGGGAAATACACTTTCCCCTATATGTGTATACGTACATGTATGCATATATACACACGTATCTGCAAGTGAGGGTACTTCAGCACATCATCAACCACAAGGAGAAGGGAACATGGGAAGAGATAGCTGTAGTCCCCGTTTTCTGCATAAAAGTAGTGTGGTGACACTCATGAAGTCATACTAGAGAGGAGAAGACGACTTCTCCCAAGACAAGCTTGATGTCCAAGGTATCACCCACGGCCACAGAGACAGGACTTCACCCATACTAGTTCACGGACCAACACCACCCTCTTCAACCAGCTTCTCTCCGCACTAGCTCCGAGGCAGGCGGCACCGACCAATACCCACGTGCTGAGCTGTAACAACTGAGAGCACTTCTGGGTTAACGCATCTCCCAGAGAAGCCAAGAAGCTCCATGCCGCTCGCATGCACAAAACGCAGAGGTTACAGAAACAGGGATTACGCACAAGTGAGTGACAAATGCCTGTAGTTGTTTAAAAAAAATATATATCCGGGCAGGCTTAGAGGCAGTGCAGTGAGGCCAAGTACCATAAGCCATCTAGCCTCATCCTTCCACTTAAACATCAAGGAAAGAGCGATGAAGTTACTGCTAATTTCTCCCAGCACTCTTCTATCTGGGGATGCGTTTAGTAATGCCTCTCTCCTTCCCAGTCCAACAAATGCTTAAAGGGAAGCGAAACGGCACAGAGGTAATGACCCGATGAGGTTTTGGGCTTTATGTGACATCCTTCTTGATAGGCAGCACCGATTTGCCTCCTGCTATGGTGCTCCTGATGAAGACAGTGTACGAGGACCAGGCCAGCAGGAAAACCAGAGGGAAGCACTTCTCACTAATTTTAATGGAAATGTCAGTGCTCTGTTATCCTGCCAAACCGGTTTAATAAGCTTTCTCTCAACAGGAGGAGAGCATCTCCCCGTGACAACTGTCCTCATTGGTAAGCACTAGTCAGAGCCTTGACTAAGGTCTTGCTATAAACAGTGTTCGACTCCAACGAGACGATTCAGATTGTGGTTACGCTGCCGCTTACACATTCCTCACCGGCACGGCAGCAGTTTACAGATGTGCTACTACAACCAGAGTCTCTCCTGAACCCCCCCTGAGATGAAAATCAGCACATGCCTGTATTTGTGTCTGTACAGATATTAACCGGGGTGGCTGCTTGCAAACAAACCCTCTGCCCTTTCATGCTGAGAGTCAAGAGCCTGGTGTCTCACATACAAGGTGACTTTCAGGTGAGAAAAGCTTAGCGTGGCTTCACCTACCCTGGCTGTGAAGCACGGAGGACTGGGACTGCAACTCCACCGCGATGACGTGCCCGCGTGTCCCACACGCAGCCAACGTATGGACAGGAGTTCTCGGAATCGGATCACGGACCCTGTAGCACCTGCTGGTAAGGAGGCTGGGATCCCAGCTTAGCTGCAGCCCAGCCAAAGAAGAACACTGGGATACGGAAGATGAAGATAGCCGCTTCCAGCTTAAAATAGACACTGTGCAAACTCTGGTGGTTTTAGCCAGTAGTAGGTCAGAGAAAGCTGGTCACTCCCCTTCACTTAAGAAAAAAAAAACGGCCCTAAAATTGAACAAAGGCATAACATGCCACTTCTTTCCAAATTAAAAACACTGGAATTTGTTCCCATGGGAAAACTTCAGGATCCCTTATTCTTGTCCTGAGTAAGAAGAAATCTCTTTTTCATTTTCAAAAGGCACTAACCCTTTTGGCCCAAAAGACTCGCAGAGACCCTCCTCAGTACGCTCAGATAATCCTCTCCCCCAGTCCAGGACGGCTCTGCAGTGAGCGAAGAGGCAGAGCACCAGCACCTCCAGCCTCTCAGCTGCCTTCAAAGTCCCCCTCGTTAGGTGCCAAGAGTAGGTTAGTTATGGAAACACGGAGCGTATGGCTCGACCTGCTGCCCAGTTGTAAATCCACTTCTACACCGACAACCCCTACCCCAAAATCGCATGGCTACCTGCTTCCACGTGGCACGGTTACAGCAAGCCCAGGCAACAAAGGGGAAGCCAGGGGTGAGTTCAGAGCCTGCAGGCAGAGCCGCAGCTATTAAGAAGTTATTTATAGGGACGTACACACGCCTTCATTCACACCCATGTCCAGGCTGAGACCCCAAATCCTCTCCCTGTCCATACCTCCATCTCCCACAGCACACCGCTCCTCCCTCCCTCGGCAGCCCCAGACCCCTAGCACCCACCGCCCCAAACTGGGAGAGGTTTGGGTCTATACGTGTACTTCACAGCTCAGCATAAAGCACTCTGCTTTTCCTCTCTCTCTTTTTCTGAAAGATTCCTCCAGAGATAGGCAAGGAGGAAGCATTTTTGCCTTCAAGAAAGAATGAAAATTACAACCCTATCTACATAGCAAAGGATACTTTCCCCCCTGGGTGCAGAACAAGAAGGCTGAAAGAAATGTAAGCTAACACAAAAATTATGAGCAACTTCGGATGTGGTTAGGTCTCTGGTGTGAGCACAGGATGCAATCCTTTCTTATTTCTGCCTCCTTTCTATTTCTAAGACGCAGATAGATATTCAGATCGCATAGCGGGTAAGGCAGATAAATAAATAAAGTTTGCAAGGTTTCAGAATACATACAGCTCTGTGGTAGGGAGTCTCATCAGACGGGCAGCAGTGAAGAATAAGTCCCGCAGAACTGGGAAGAACAGAGAGACTACATTAATTCAGTGCTATGATAACAAATTAAACTACTTCGGTCAGGTACACGGGTCGGTGCCGTTTCTTGTGCAATGTATTTACAGGCACATCGGTTCAACAAGGATGGAAAGGGGAACCTGGTGTGAAATACGTCTCAACAGCCAGCTAAAGGCACCAGAAAAGCTCTCATACATGTAAGTCAGCTCTTCTCCAGCCCTCAGTTACTCTCTGCCAGTTGTTTAGTCTTCCACAAAGAATACATACATTTTTCCTGCATTCAAACATTTTATCAAACCGCCATATAAAAGTCAATGGATATTAAAACAGAGTGGTACTGTATATTCTTGCTACAGCCCCAAATTCAATTACAATCCTTCAAGACCCCAGGGAAAAGTTACAAGTGGAAACACTGTGTGCTCAAAAAATGAGAAATGATGGCATTCAGCATCTGTAAGTTTATTTCGAATGCTTTTCCTCAGGAAAGCAGGTACAAATAATTTGCAGTCATGATGTTGCTTTTTTTCGCAATGCCTCCTTCGCTTTTCTGCTAACTGCAGTTAATCTTTAGTTTAAGTTGTCTTGCTCACAAGGATACCAAAAGATTCCCCCCTCTACCTACGCGCTTCCAAAGCATTAGGCTCATTGCTAAACAAGGGAACAGATGCAAAAAGAGTGATACTCGTTTCCCCATAGCAGGTACCAACAACTGTATTTAAAAGAAAAAAAAAAAGCTTTTTTTTTCCCCCCATTTTTTTTTCTTCTTTTTTTTTTTTCTTTTCTCCGCAGATACCTTTAAAGACTTTTACTCGGAGCGAATATGGAACTCGTCACTTGATGATTAATTTGCATGTTGATAGGCAGTCAGTGTAGCAGCTTTCAGATTAGGGACATTCCGCTGCACACTAAAAGGCACAAAGAACAAAAAGTGAATTTCAATCTTGCCCTTCTTTTCCAGTCAGTGCATTCCCAGCCCATGTCTATTGATGAGCAGTTGGAACAATACCAAAATGCAGTGTAAGATCAATCCTGCTGTTTACTTCGCTGAGCTGAAGGAACAAAGGACAGAAGAAAGGACTTAAACCCAGCTATAGTAAAAGAGTGGGGATGAAGGATGAAAAATGTGCCTGATGGGCAGTAGCACAGAGTAAACTCATTTAGAAAATAGGCAGCTCCAGCTGAGATAAAACCAATCATGATTTGTATTTTGTACTGTATCTTCAGGGGATAAAAGCACTTCTATCAGATACCATTGGAGGCAAACTTGAAACACTGCAGTAAAATGCTATGTTCCCTACTAGGGAGAGAATAAAAATTCCCATAATTGCAAAGGAGTGTTAAATATCTGATTGTGCATGCCTTTTTTCTTCCCATGGTGAGATAACTCAACCCGGTCCTCTTTTTAACTTCACAGGACCTGCCTAATAGAATATTCAGCTGGATGCTTTTGTATCAAATGCAGCATGACACCGTGTTTTACTTTGATAAATACTGATAATTGTAATTTGGGGGATTATTAGCCTTTAAGCCTTTTTTTTATAAAAAAAAAAAAAAAAAAGCTATTTCAAATGAGAAGGATGCAACTTCATTGCCTGAACGGGCAGGAGGAGGTGAAGAAAGAGGCAAAAGTTCTCGTTCAAATGCAAATATCTTAACAAACTGTAACGAATGGGAAGGAGAAAATAAAACAGCCCCTTCTATCGCTAAACAAAAATCATCCTAAATCAAAAATCTATTTACTCTTACTGAAAAGCAAGAATATCTGACACAATCAACTACCACCATCTCAGGCAAGGACAGCACAGCACAGCACAGAATAATAGAGATGGTAAAAACGAACGGCAGGAGAATTGATGGTATCCTTGTTGACATTCAAGTACAGTGGAATTTGGGTATTTCCCGATCGCCCTTTACAGGGTTTCTTCACCTATCTGGTTCAAAAAAATTACCTCCCAGAGGCTATTACTTGCCGATTGGGATGTGTTGGCTCCTCACTTACACCGATCAACGTACGTTCTTCGAGTAAGGATAAAACTTGAAGTAATTTATTTGATTTTCTCTGATGCTTTGAAAGAACCTCCGACTGTCACCGAGCAGCAGATAAACGGTGTTCCCGTTTGCAGGAGTAAGCACTTAGAGACAATTATAAATTGACTCGCCTAGGCACCAGTGCGAACATTCTCTTTGCAAACAGGGGGCTGGTGTGTGTACGCGTGTATATATCTATATGGTTGGTTTAGAAAGGTTACTGTTTAAGGGCATCAGAGGCAGCGATAAAAGAAAGCAGGTAGGACAAATCTGAGGCTTGCACGAACCAAGTGTTTGAGAAGAGCCTCCATGGCACATCCATCTGCAGCTGCGCCAGCGCAGCAGGAAGGATAAAAGGGCTCAAGTTAGGTACAAACACCTCCAGCGCTGACTCAACAGCTGAGATGTTTCTGTGGGTTGATGAAGATCCAAAACATTCTCTCTGTTTCCCCTCCCTTACCAAGTCCCCCGTTTACTCTCAAGTGACCTGACGTGTCTCTTTTGTCCCAGGACACAATAGCTAAGAAACTCGGGCCCTGATTCTGCAACTCTTTTCTTTCAGCGTTATTCAGCAGGAGACGTCAAACCGCCGCTGATTAACAGCCAGCATATTAGAATTAGAAAGGCAGTACACTCTGTCTTGTGTTAACATCGCTTCTACCAGCCCGTTTCTGTGCTAGAAATTTAAATCTTCCTGGTTTTTACTAAAATATTACGCCTGCAGGGGCATTCCTGCGGTCCCACAGCATGCCAGAAATGTGTCCAGCTCCAGCTGGGCAACGACGCATCCACCTTGCCCTGGTGAGAGAGAAGAGTTCCGCGTATGGACCCGTTCCCAGAAGAAGGAAGGGGGTTTTGTCTATTTACGGTAACTTTCTCTGAATGTAGAAGTATTTCTGTTTAGTTCTGCATGCCCCCCCTCTCTCTCTCCTTACATAACAAATAGCATAATCAGATAAACCGCTGTTAAAATTAACTCTCTCTTTGGAACATTCATACAAGCACACCCATCCGCGTTTGGGAAGAGTCCTCTATTTTTATCCATAAGCATAAATATTTGGTACACTGACGGATCTTAAATTTTTAACTACGTTCCTCCAAGCTCGAGAGTTCATGTTGCTTCAGAGCCAGTTTATAACCCTCCAGAAACAAGCAGACTCTGACAAAGGTTCACAGCTGAAATAACCCTTACTACAGCAGTAAAAATACAATGCCATCAGTATAAAATAAGGCAGCATTATTCTAAGCCATTCTATGTCCATAAATAGTGCAAGATTAAAGTGACTATAAATTGCAGAGTCTTATTTACTTCTAGATACAATTACATTTACAGCAGATAAACGTCCAAAGTCTTTGAAACCTGAAGTCCCCGGTGTCACTTTCTAGCTGCAAAACTATCCCGCATGTATCGGTAATACACATTCCTCTCAGGAATGTAATTCATAGGGAGTCTAGTGAGAAAAAGACCACCTCCTTATTCTAGCCTTTTTCTTTTTTTTTCCAGTCATTGGCCCTCTGGTGAAATCCCTGACAGTTATCTTGAGTTTCTACAGTGCTGTAATTAAAAACCAACCCCATCATATGCCTTTCCCTTTTAATTAAATAGCATCAGCAGGTGATGCTCAGGTCTGTAAGGCTGTATATATGCCCACTCCTCCTCGCTCCTTTTCCAGATGAGAGGAAGTTCTGTTTGCCTTTCGGGGGCAGGCTGCTCACATCCATAGCAGGACCCGCACAGCAGCTTGCTGAAGACCCAGAACTCAGAGGGAACAACGCAAACACAAAGTCAAACGTCCAGAAGCTGCTGAGCCTTTGAAGTTCCCCAACACCTCAACTGGATTGCTTAGGCTGAGGAAGTTGGATCTTTTTTTATTTTGAAAGAAATAAATTGTCCTTTTGCAATATGAGGTGAAGGGTAGGATCCTGGGCTACATCAAAAGGAGCGTGGCCAGCAGGTCCAAGGGAGGTGGTTCTGCCCCTCTCCTCTGCTCTGGGGAGACCCCACCTGCAGTGCTGCCTCCAACTTTGGAGTCCTCAGCACAAGAAGGACACAGACCTGTTGGAGTGGGTCCAGAGGAAGCCACAAAGATGCTGCGAGGGCTGGAGCCCCTCTGCTGGGAGGACAGGCTGAGAGAGTTGGGGTGTTCAGCCTGGAGAAGAGAAGGCTCCAGGGAGACCTCAGAGCCCCTTCCAGTGCCTAAAGGGGCTCCAGGAAAGCTGGGGAGGGACTCTGGATCAGGGAGGGGAGCCATAGGATGAGGTGGAATGGCTTCAAAATGGAAGAAGGGAGATTTACAAGAGATATTAGGAAGAAATTTTTCACTATGAGGGTGGTATGGCACTGGAACAAATTGCCCCGAGAAGCTGTGGCTGCCCCATCCCTGGAGGTGTTCAAGGCCAGGTTGGACGGGGCTTGGAGCACCCTGGGCTGGGGGGAGGTGTCCCTGCCCAGGGCAGGGGGGTTGGAACCAGATGGTCTTTAAGGTCCCTTCCCACCCAAACCATCCTATGATTCCATATGCATGCCTTACCTTTGCCACTAAAGGAGAGAAGAGTCTTAAAAGGATTGGGTGTTGCAAGGGGAACCACAGCGTTTGAAACAAGAGCACACAAATCCACCAGCCTGTGCTGACGGGGAACATGTTCAGCATGCCTAGAACAAGCCCTCTGACCCCCACCCCAAGTTCATGCCTAAACAGGCACAAGTAGTATTTGACCTACATGCTGTAAAACAGGAGAGCAGCAAACAAAATACACAGAGAAACATTCACTCAGCTGCCCAAAAGGGTTTTTGAAATCTCATAATATTATTTAATTCCTTAATTACTAATTACTTATATCCTAATTACTTGAATCCCGCAAGCAAGATCTTTTTATGTAGCTGACTTACATTTTTAGAGATTATCCAAAATTTCACAGACCTTGCCAGTTCACAGATATACATTTGGTCCCCTGAAAAATTTCCTCAAGCGCAAAAAAAAAATAAATAAAAAGCCGTCAGCCAACCAGACTTTGAAATCGCACTAATGTCCTTATAGTTTCCTCCTCTTCCTCAGTTCACACCTTTTTTTAGTTAATTGCAAACATGAGAATGCAAAGACAGAATGTAGATTAAAATCTCTTTTTGAGGCTGGGCATGCTGGTATCTTTATATTAAAGGGAGCAGAAGCTCCCCAAGCTTTATAGAGATCTTAAGGTCCCAGAGATGGACTCGCAGTAAGAAATCAGGCACAAAATCCAAGCTAGGTGGCTTATCTCGGCAACTGAACCGTCAGCTCACTTTCTCCCTCGAACAAGTACAGGTAGGGACAAGCACTCAGGGAAATTCTCCAACAGCCTCTGCATGGACCTTGCTGATGCCAACAACTGAGTGGGGGAATCCAGACACATCAAATTCTTGACCCCTCTCCTAGTGGCCAGCAAGCACAAAGCTAATGCCCAGGTATCTATGGAGATGCACCATGAAGTCTTGTCTTTATCACCCAACTCCAGTCTAGATTTTCTGGACCTTCCTTTACATTTTGACTGCCTTGGACCAAAGCCTATTTATTCCCAATTGTCCTCCAGAAACAACCCACGCATCTCGGAGCACACACGTTTCCTTAATAATGGAAAGCCAAGATCAAGAGCTGGTCCATTCGGAGCACCCTGCTCAGAAGCATTTTGCCATAGGGTCGAAGCAGTGGGCAACATCTTCTCTAAGGTTCTTCTCAGTGACTCTGGTTCTTCAAGCCAGAGTAGTAGACATAACCTACGCAGACAGTGAAAGATGTAATTGTTTGTTTTAAAAGGCATGCCATAAGAGGAAATGTCCAAGGCAAAGAAAGAGGAATGAAGGAGGGGGGAGGACCAAGAGCAGTTTCAAAACTAAGTTTCTGTAGTTTATGTCTAAAAATAAAATAAAATTAAAAAAAAAAAACACACAAAGAAGAGATTTTCCCTACTTGAGCTTTGAGAGGAAACCAGCTCCACAGGCTCTGTGAGGTAATTACAGGAGTTTCCAAAAGAGGTTCTGGAGCACGCCAGATGACGGGCAGGACATGAGCTAAGAGGCTAGGAATGGGAACGGCAAGTAACAAGGGGTCAGAGTGCAAGGCTCGGACCTCTGCTTTTAAGGGGTTAGCGTGTAAATAAAATAAATAAATGAAAGAAACCTGAAAGCCAGTGCTGACTTTTATCAGGGACCAGGGTCAAGGCTGTGAATGACGGCTCTAAAAGGCTGGACTCCATCAGCACTTGAACCGCTGACATCTGCAGGACTTAGAGATGATGGCAGTAGACCCCAGGCTGATGTATTACAGCAACACAGCTCCGACCTGCAGTAAGAAGCATTTCCAGAGCTTTCCTTAGGACCGCGTTGCCTTTCCCAAGACAAAATTAAAACTATTCTAGGCTCCAAGCATGGTCCGTGAGCCCTCTCTGTGCTCCGTACCTCAGCAAATCACTTGAACGAGCAACAGTGGATTTCAGAGTTAGAACAAACGCAGCGGGTCAGACCCCTACCAGCTATTGTTTGAGGTTGCCTGCAGAGTCAGGCATCCTTTTCACTTAGGTGACACCCACAATGTCTTGTAGCTATAAAGGCTGGAAGCTTTTCCCATACGCACATTTCAACGCCACCACTAAATGCTACTCTGATTCCCACTTCTTGATATCCCTTCCCTTACTTTCTCAGCTTTCGCAAATCTCTGTTTCACGTGCTCCACCCCAATCCAGCCTTTCCCAGAAACATGGGGAAGAAAACAGAAAGGAGGTGTTAACACAAGTTTAAAATCTGGCAATTTTCTGAAAGGCTAAATCATACAAAGGATTAAAAAAAGATGTGTGGTCTCTGCACAGCCAGTTCTCATGCTATGTCTGCTGTGCAGAAATTAAATGTTGTCACCATCTGACTGATGTGCAGTGAGTAAATAAAACACGTCGATGGTGTGTCTGGCTCCGCATGTTCAAATGTCAAAACCTCTATCCATCCTCCAGAAAACCCAAACCAAGAAACTTGTCTCTCAGTTAAAACACCTTCCACTCTTCCCAGCAATCCAGTCAAAGGCTCAGTAGGTAAGAGAAAGGAATTATTGCTCGTGCTACAAGAGGTCTGGTAGACCTGATTCTGTATTTTCCATCTGAGCAAAAGCTCATACAGATCACAAACCCAAGGTCTTCATCAGAGGACGGCCAGGAGAATCAGCCCAGGTCTCTAAGAGGGAGTAGCACAGGGCAGTCTGCTCAGATGCAATACAAAGACCAAAATAGTCTCTGGGACATCCTGCACACGTCTCCAGATATTTACAACATTTTCCTGTAGAGAAGTGGTGCAAATGGCTCAAGCATAGGGAAGAATTTAATTTCCCCAAAGAACCAAGTGTCTCTCCCCAGCCCTGAGGCTGCAAGCAGAAAGGGGGGTTGGCCTCAGCGAGCCCAATCAGATACACGTACTCGATTTGGAAAGTTTCACATTAAGTTTCGCCATCCTCAAAAAATAAAATCCCTGGAAAATTATACAGGTCTAGCTATAGCAACAGCAAATTTACACCAAACTATTCTTCCACCTTGTAATGAGAGCAGCCAGGGCCAAGGGGAGATGATTAGCAAGAGGGGATTAAAAAAAAAATAAAAGAAAGAGAGAGAGCATAAAGCAAGGAGCAGGGAAGAATGGATGTCTGAGCTCTTCCCCTTTTGTACTTGGGGTCACTAGCTTAATTTTCTCTTACATTTGAGTTGTTTTTAATTTCCAGGAAGTCTTCTCAGATATCTTGAAGCTTTGCCAAATTATCATTAAGCCAATATTTTATCTCCTCATAAAAATGCTACAGTATCTCCCCCACACCATACATACCGCAGGAATAGATCTTAAATCAGGGAGGATGGGAATTTGTTTTTAAAATGACTTAACTATTTCATCCATCTCAGAAAGAAGGAAAAGCTTTAAAAGAAAAAAAAAAAAATCCCTTTTAGTGCTGCCCTCCCCAAATATAATAATTATTTTCCTGTGGCTCTGTTTGAAACATCAGCCCTGCATATCAACGTTAGGATTGCTCTTCACCTTGCACGGCTGACCACAAATGAAGTTTCACGAGAAAAATAGCTGTTAAACTTCCACGTGTGAGGCACTTATGGACACAGGATCTACACAGAAGCTTCACGGATTCATCATTAGTCGTGGCCTCCAGAAGTCCTGTAGGGAGGAAACGAGAAAACCAAACAGCAGAGAGAAGTACAAGCGCTCCTTTGCGGATCATAACAACGCGAGAGAGATAACGGAGGCTCAGACAGTTAACAAGTATGAGTCCGGCCCAGAATGGATGTTTGACAGTCCTTCCCTTTATTAAAACAGTGCATTTTCAGAGCAGACATTTTTTGCTCCTGTTGTCGCTACTTCAAAAACCAGTAAATAAGCTCAAATTTGGCCCAGTGGAATAGCTGCACCATTTAGTACATATGGCCATTTGGTCAGATCCCTTGTCATCATGGAAGAGCACAATTCCAGGTAAATGATGTATAGGAAACGCGGGGAACTCATCTAGCCCATCATTAACCTCATTCCGAGACAGCCCCAGAGGCAGTTCTTTCGCCACCAGCACAGCCAGCTGTCAATTGTGTCAAACCAGTAACGTATTAGTTAGCAAGGGAGCAATCTAAAAAGCCAGCCATAGATCCAAATGCCTAAAAGATATTCTCAAATGTGGTAATTATGTCCTGCAGCTGCCAAGAACGTCCTCGGAGAGTTCACAGATATTGGTTGTACCAGTGAATCAGAGCAGATAGGCGCTGTAGCCTCCTCGGGAGCGTTAACGGCAGACAAGGCTCCCTCGAACTTGGAGGGAGAGATTTTGAACCGTCAGCGACCACTGGCACAGTAATTGCCATGCTCCTTAAAAATCAGTCTGCTCCGATTTTTTTAAAAGCGTGCTGACCTAGGATCTTCATTGCTTAATACATAATTATTTTTAAACACAGCGTAGGACATGACACGGTAACAGAGATGAGTTTCAGAGAGGGATCCACGGAGACACCTGAAAACGAGGTTCCCTTTGCAGTCCCGTAGGTCGGGCAAGTAAGTGGGGATGCAGGTCACAGAGAAATCAACGTCAACTTTTGAAAACCCTCACACATTTTTTATTGGAAACTGGAAGAACAGCCTGTGTGGAGCCTCCTGTAAAGGGCTCAAAGGGATTTACTAACCGGTATGACATTAGTAGGTGTTTCATGTCTATCTTGCAATAGAAAAAAATGCTTGTGAACGATACTTGGCAGCTGGTAGACAACAGAGCAAACTTCTGCTTATTTCAGCGATAAGCAGCTAGCTAACAGGACTGATAAGGTCCGGCAACGGTGACAGGCCAAGTTAACTACTACTGCTGAGCAACTTCCAAGGGCAGAAATCAGAATAACCAGGGCAGAAGGAGACACAACACAGAGCAGCCCCAAGAAAACCAAATCCCAAAGTCCAGAGCCACCGACAAAATGCAGTTTTGTCAACTTTTAATCGCTACTGTGCAAAGCTGATGACTTTGATTATGTTTTGGGGGGGGGGTGGGGGTGGGAAATCCTGTGATGTCAAAACGCTGGATTTTACTCATCTAAAAATGTCCCCTCATTCCTGAAGTCAGAAGAGCCACTATAATCACATGTAAGCTGTGTCTATCAGACCAAAAACTACCCGCAACTTTCATTAAGATAAAGCAAACCAGATATAATAGCGGAGAGGAACGGAATGCAGGCAGATCTCGGATGTCTCACAAAGTACACCCTGAAACAGGAGGAAATAAGGGAATGTGAAAACTAGAACAAACTACTGGGGAATGCTCAAGTGAAGATAAAGTCTGTTCTGAGCATTTCCGAGACTCGACTGGGGTCAAAATTAGATAGTCCTACCAGTGGAACATAATGCTGAAAGGCAGTTGCAACAATCCTCAAAACTAACAGTCATAAAAGACAGGTAGGATACCTGGAAGGTCAACTACAAGCAATTAAGAAAATCTGGAAAGCAAAGAGCCTGTCATTTAACATCAGCTCGATGGGGTTTGCTTTCCAAATTTTTTTGCTGTTCCAGCATTTAGCATTGGTTTAATTCAGGAGACCTGGAAGAAAGACTTGACAAAAACACATACAAAGCATTTCTTGATGACCAAATGCCAGCCTTGCAGCGTTCTTCAGAACCCCAAGACCAAGATGTATCCAATTTTAACTCTGAGACGCAAAAAAACGCAACAAAAACAAAAAACCCGCACCCACAACAACACCCCCCCAACTTAAGAAAATCAGGTCAGTTAGCAGGAAGTTTCTGACGTTCCATAGGATCTTCAAAACCCATGGCGCATTTTAAGTCTACACTAGAGGGGGGAAAAAAGGAGAAAAAACTCAGCAGCAATTTTAAACCCGATCTTCTATGGCTCGTCAGTGTGACCACCCCAAATGAGTGAGGAGCAGCATCCATGCGCAGAGGGGCAGAATCCCCAGCACCAGCTTGACCTTGGGAGGAGGCCGATGGCCATCCATACCCTTTGAGGCATTTCCTCCTGTAATTATTTATTTTCCATATGTTAATTTAGGAAAAATTAAGCAGGAAGGATGCTAATCTAGGACAGGAAGGAAGGATTGGGCACGATGAGGTGGGGGTTAGTCTCTTCTCTCAAGTAACAAATGATAGGACAAGAGGAAACGGCCTCAAATCGCACAAGGAGAGGTTTAGGATGGATACTATGAAGAAGTTCTTCACCAAAAGGGCTGTCAAGCTTTGGAAGAGGCTGCCCAGGGAAGCGGTTGAGTCACAATCCCTGGAAGTATTTAAGAGACAGGTAGATGTGGTGCTGAGGGACATGGGTTAGTGGTGGACTTGGCAGTGCTGCGTTAATGGTTGGACTTGATGATCTTGAAGATCTTTTCCAACCTAAACGATTCCATGATTCGATGACCTCAGGTAGAAGATACCCCTGGCTTTTTGGTCCCTTTCCCCTCTCTGCTTTCCAGACCCTTTCCCTCCTCTGCAGTCACTAGCATCCCTTCCTCCAATTTAACCTCTGTTCCATCACCGTTACAATGGCCAAAATATCTACAAATGTGTAGACATATCCAAAAAGTGCACTAGCACTTCCACAGGGTAAACCAGCAATATTTCATTGAAATTAAATGACGGTACACCTGATGGTCAAAAATAGGCTTTTCTATAGGCTGTGTTTTTTTGCACAACGGAAACAGTTGATAACGTTTATCTGTTTAAAAATTCTGAACACTTTCATGAGCTCAAAGTGGCCAGCTATTACTCCTCTTCCATTTTTAACTACATGCATGTCCGAAAGATTCTTGTCAATATTACTTGAAAAGACAAGGTAACATTTTCAAGTCCACCCAGGTGACATTAGGGTTTTCAACACCTGTACTGAAGAAGTGACTTAGAACTTTTTAACCTATGCAAACTAAAATTGAGAATTTTATGAAATATTTTTTCCTCTGTCCAGCTCTCATGGGGTTGGATAGATAAGCAGAACTCTTGAACCAACTGTAAAGGGAAAGCTTATTTTATCTGAATGCAGAAAACGTCTACCATTCTCATTGTGAAGAGGTGCCTAGAGAAGAACACATATGGCCCTGGCTTTCCACTCCAGAAACTTAAAACCTTGAGGATGACAATATATTTAAAAGTCTCAATTTTAACTATCCCATTGCTGATTATTTTAGCAGAAATACCGTGCTACTGTAAGCCTCGTGCATGCTTCCCGCTCACATAGGTGGGACATCAGCCGTCCCATCTAACCTTGAAACACTTCTCATTCTCCCTCAACAATTGCCAAAAAAACTAGAGCTGCGCCCTATCCAGAGAAAAATAATCAGCACAGGTGCTAAGCGAGGTGGCACAAAACAGAATGTTCAAGTGAAATAAATAACAAATTCCACTCTTCAATTCTCTAACCAGAATCAATTCCCAAGGCAGAGTTGTTTCCCGAGAAATGCACAATTTTGTGTGATTTCTTACATCCTAATACAGCATTTTAAAAACTGATTTCGCAGTGAGAAAAAATTAAATATTTTAAGCCCTCAGTAGTCCTCCGATTTCTTCAGAATCCTCAGGTTCATGCAAACTCATTGCAGAGAAACAAACAAACAAAAAGGTTACAGACCAAGGATTTTTCTGTGGATGAAGTCCACGTGAACCCCAGCGTAGTCCGTGAACAGTGCAAAAGTAACTTGCTTAGCTCAAATCTTTTAAAAGACTAACAAGCCCCGGAGCATCGTGATCGAGCCTTGTTGATGATAAACAGATAAGCAGCATGACAAAAGGACAGCACCAACCCCTGCACCTCTCTCGGTAACCCCTTCCCCAATACTTATTGATTTACTTACCATTTTCAAGACTCACGTTTCTTAGGTTGTGGTTTCTTCTCAGTCTCCCCAACCCTCCCCCCAGGAAGCCCAGGGCTCCCTCGAGGGAGCAGTTGAGCTCCCCGCTAACACAGCGACCAGACAACTTTTGTCTTGTTTACCAGGATACCAGAGATTTGAGTCTGGGACGCGGCTGCATCACTGACATGAAGATGATCTGTTCTACAAAACTTGCATCAATTTACTTTTCCCAAGTACCTGGCATCTCTCCTCGACTCTCCGGTACTTCACCGGACACTAATCCAAGGCACAAGTTTGGCTTCTGCAACCGTTCCCACTCCTCCATCCACCCACATCCCCTTTGGTGGACTTCTTGATCACGAATGAAAGAAACTATCAGTTTGTCATAACCTTTTCTGATCTTATTCACCCTATGAATATGCCAGAAAGTAGTCAGCTAAAACCCATCTCCTTCCCACCTACGCCTTAGCCATGACTTAGATCCCATGTAACTTGGTGATGACCTGTTTTGGCTCTGTAGGTAAACAGCCTGTTTGCAGCAGGTGTCAACGCTCAGTTTTAGCATCTGATGAGTTTTGTTTCTTTTTAGCACGCTCTGCATTCCTCCTGGCTGGACCTGCCAGGCTGACTTATCCTATTTGGGAACAGGAGAAAAGAGTTCCTAAATACCAGAATAATTTAATAAAATTGCTGAGAAACGCAGATACCTTCTCAAGTTCAATATGTTTCACAGTTGGCTCCACCAAAGCCACCAGGAAACCAAAAGAAAACTATGCTTTGACCAACAACACACACTGAAAGTTGTATCTAAAAGATATTTCATGTACAGGTGAAAATGGTCAGTGCAAAGCTGTAACGCTGCTGGAAATACTTTCACTTACAGCTCTGGCTCTCACAGCCAAATATTTAAGGTGATGAAATAACTGGCCCAACGCCGAGTAGACTGGCAGCGGCTGCACTAAACATTTGTCTTTTCAGTTGTAGTTCCCTTTCCTGAATGCTACTAGAACTCAATATTAGTCTCCCCAAACTGGACCCATCTCTATTTCTTCACTGGATTTCTAACATTATCCGACAAAAGTTCAACCCGTAGATATCAAATCTGGTTTTGTATCTGGAGCTCCCTGCAAAAGCAAGTGACACTTATTCAAGAGTTCTGAATTGAAATCTTTGAAGTTGTTGAAACCTCTCACTGGGTACGAGCGCCAAATCCCAGTTCCTAGCCCCAGCTCCCATGGAGAAATAGAGCTGTGCCTCAAGCTGCCACAGCGGCTACTACAGAGCCTGCCGTTTCCTTCCTTCTCTTCCCAAAGAGACGGAATAACTTCCTTAAACACTCGCTCAGGTGGTGCAAACCAGCATTCACCTTGAGACTGAAGCAGATGACACCATGTAGGTGAAAGGAAACATGACAGAGGCCACCGCTACTCAGCACTTCACAAAGACCGAAAACGCCTCAGGGTACACAACAGAACGAGAAACTTTTTTTTTTCCTTCTTCTCCTTACCACTGATGTTTATTGATTTGTCCAGTTCATAGGGAGCATCCCTTAATGTTCTGCTTTCATGTTTCTGCTTTGTTGCGTGGGTACAGAAAAGAATATTGCAAATTGATCTTTCTTCCCTGCCTTTGTTGGGAATGAACTCCTGTTACGGGAGCTCCTCCGGCCTGTCATCTCATGCTCACTTTGCCGGTATATAATCAGCATGGCTAAACACCGAGGGCTGAGCTGATTAATTTCCAGCCTTCGCCGCTGAGCCCATTGATGCACTCCCCGTTTGATGATCTATGCAAGAGAGGACCACTTGTGATTGCTTGACCCCTGCCCTTAAACCTCGAGCTGTCGGCTCCAGCACCTGTCTAAGTTAGCAGCACACACATTGTGTTGATTTTCCCTTTAAAAGGAAACCATAACAATGGATTAGCATTCCCAAAACACAAAGGGCCTGATTTTCTGCTCAGCCCTGAACTCTCGCAGCTCCCACAGATGTCAGATGATTTCGGGGTACTTGGTACCCCCCACCCCGAGGACACGCCTGGATTATGAGTTTAAACAAAATATATCTCACTCTGTATCTGGATACAAATCTATGAGCTGTATCCATTAATTAAAATCAAGATGGGGGAAAAAAAAAAACACCAATTAACTCACATCTTCACGCCTTCATTATTCACCTGATCTGGGATTAGGTGAGCACCAACAGTAGTAACATTTCCACTCACTACATTTAAAATAAAGGATGCAGTGCTCATTTTTTCACTGGTGCCAGAGATGATAGTGCTGTTTGTTTCAGATTAATAAACACATTTAATTTATATTCCAGGAGGGACCAGTGAGTGATCACTGTTAAGGCTGTAAGAGTCACAATATTCTTCCTTGCACAGAGAAGTTTTACTTAAATGCCTAAATGTTTATATAATGTGTTATCTTGGACTCCTGAGGATGTCTGGAATAAAGGAAATGAGAGCATAGAAATGGCAAAACATGCAGTGGGCAGTCGGTTAGCCTTTTTTAAAAAAAAAAAAAAAAAGTATATATGTATGTTAATTCCGCATCTAATTACTATAAGTGAATATTTGTAGATATGAATAAGTATTATATATCTTGTATAATATAGATACACAATTTAACTGTAACAACTTATCTTGGCAGCCACATCTTCACAGCAGCCTGAAAAAATATGTCTGCTGCAGCAGGGGTGCACCTGTGCATCAAGAAGAAAAGGGGGGGAAAAAAAAAAATGTATTCATGAGTGCAAATTGGGTAAAATTGGCTGACTAGCAGTAGTCAGCTACAAACCTGTAATTTGAAACACTCCTTTTGCTTCCCTTAAATTCCGACTCGACTGCTTATCCTGCAAATGCTGTAGGTAGCGGCTCTCAGAAGAGGGTTTCTGGGTGGTGTTCTGCTGGACATCACAGTGACCGGGTTAGACTACGCCTGTCCTCATGCTGGGTGGCAGATCAGGTCGCGGGGGGGATGGACGACGACCTTCCCTGTTGTCATGCCAGATTCAATCCCAGGTGCTGCTTTCAGTTAGATGTGCGAATTAATCCCTTTGCAGGTGTTTCTACGGAGGGCAACAGACTCCCAAGTGGACACCCCATCCACACGTCCAGTCCCTGGAAGTGAATGCAAAGGCCTGTGCTGACTCCTCACAGCAGCCCTGAGAAGCCAGGAAATTTCAGGAGACATTTCTCCACGGAAAACAAATGTGTCATGAAGACGTCAGGGAGGATTATGGAGGCAAAATCATGCTCCTGGCCTATTTATAGCTTAATGCTATATGCTTAATACTTATTATCCTTTATCATAAATCATTCTTTTCCTGTCCTGAATCTTCTCCTTATTTCTTATCAAATCTCCTTGATTTTACCTGAACTAAAGGAACGTAAGCTGTTGTAGCCTTTCCTTGTAAAAGGAAGCTTCTATTTCTCCTGCGCCTCTCTGCATGTACTCCTGTCTGAATTCTTCCTTCTTGAACACGCATGACCAAAACAGTGAACAGTATTCACACACGTTTTTCCCCACTGCAAAAGTTTCACGTGACACATCCCAGGCTTGTGTTAACCCCACTCGTTAATAGTGGCCATAAATTTGTGATCAGGAGAACACTTAATATATGTAGGTCTGATTCCACCATTATGTCCAAATGCAGCATTTCCTGCTTGTAACAGAAATCCTTTTCATTTCTTACAGTCGTGGCTTAAAATTTACTGCAACATTCTCCCATTTCTCTCCTTCCTCAATGACAAAGTTGTCCAGTTCTTCGTGACGAGATGTACACCTTCAATCTTTGCATTGTTTGCAGTTTTCAAGAGTGAGTTTCAACAGTTTGTGCCCCGTAATTTCTGATGAAAATATTAAATATGTCCAATTCTAAAATTCCATCCCCGAGGAACTACCTCTCACAGGCTCCCTCCAGGCAAGCGGCTCCCTTTCAGCCTGGCCCTTTCAGCCTTCTCTCTGGCCAGGTTACAGTTGTTCAAATCCCCTTCCACTTCACCGGAGAAAATTCCCTCACAGCCGGAACACCATGAGCTTTGATGGAACCTGGAAATATGCCAACTGCATTTCTTTCTCTAAAATAAAAGTTACCAACCTGAGATATGAGGATAGTCTTGTGCAAACGTGAGTAATATTCACGGTTATAATCTAATCGTCCAAAAGGAGGATAATCTGAGGTCTCACAAGCAATGCCTACGATTGAAGAACTGATTCTGAAGGAATTATCTGTTCTCCACAGCTGCTGGCCTTGGGACGGAGAAACAGTGGTCTTAAGACATAAAAAACTTATAACGGTATTGGGAATTTGAGAGTGGAATTGAATGACTGGGAACCTCACTCTCATGTCATAATACAGCTGAAGACCATGGTTTTGACAGACTCTTGAAAGGCCAAAACTGACTTGATTTCTTGCAAGTTCTCCAGTTGTTCCTAAACTTTCTATCGCCCCGGTGCTGATGTCTATCCTGAACAATGTTTCCCCCCCAACACATGTGATTTCTTGATTCTCTTCTTATTCTTGCTAACCTTTTGGACATGGCAAGGTAGCCACTTTCTACAAGCTCTCTCCCTTTTTGAGAGGTGGGTATAAGTTCCAGATGCTTTTTGAACCTTTTGGAGCCTTCTTGAAATCTATTCCATCTTCTAGTCCTTGAGCTTTTCAGTTCATCTGACTTCTTATATTTCCAAAAAGCCAAAATACAGAGTTTTAGGAGACACTGAGCCACAGTCACGACACTGATATCAAAACTACAGTCAACCTTCCCAGCACCTACAAATCCTCTAAGAGGCTTAAAGTTAAGACCAAACACACCATCGCTTTAATGGGTAAGAGATGCAGACCCAAACATGAGCAGAATCCAGAGGTGTCTGTTTGAGGATTCCTGTTTACCAGAACTCTTGATTGGAATAATCAGCAGGGTTTTTCTTGCCCCTTCCCCCCTCTATTACTAACGTACTGTAGACTATCTATATTACTTCAGAATTGCAATAGTTATGTCAAATTACCATACAATTGGCTTCAATCCTATTTACTGGTAGTTTTAATTAAAACATAATAAATAGGAAATTATATCACTGTCAAACCCTAAAACTACATTGTTTTTTAAGAATCAGTAGATACTTAAAATACAGTAATTGTCTTAATGCAGCTTAATTACCTCCTTACAAGAAGAGTGACCTATTTTCTTCTGTAGATTTACATAATACAGCAAGCAATCAACGGTGTCCTGGATACCTGAAGCAAATATTTTAAAGATTAAAATAACTGACAAAATAGGTACTTTTTGCAGGGTTCGTTTCAATACCTTGATGGGCTTTAACCTGCAAACTACTCAGGGTGAGTAGCACTCTATAATGATAATGCTCCTGAGGAAAAGTGAGTTTAAAGCCGTGGAGGAAAAGTCAACAAGAAGAAGAAGCGAGAGTACGCCGAGAGACGCTGCAGTGACTACAGTCCTGCTTGTGACATCAAACTAAGGCTTTGAGAACTTTGGGGGGAAACAAACAGCCCAACACTTTCTCATATTTGCCCCCAAAATTGGTGCAAGACTGTTCTGACACAAAAGCAGCCCTGACTTATGGACACACTCCATTCCACGATCCCAGCTCCTTGGCAGTGCTCATATGCATAAAAGCAAACAAGTCTTTAACTGCTTCTCCGAATAGGGACCTTATTCCCAAATAACACAGCATCCCACTGCCAAAGACAACAGGAGCCGAATGTTCATCTCCTCTTTGATCCCTGGATCCCAGGTCAGGAAGGAATCTCCTTCCCCAGAGCACTTGGATGTGCATTTGATTCCTTTGGCTTGGATGGCACTTTATGGAGTGCTGAAGTGCAGTGCCAAACAAGGATGGCCTCCGTTACACGCTAACTGCCATGGCAAGTTGTGGCACCAGCGAATACACCTGCGCAAGACCAAGCCCTAGAAGTCACCTGCTTCCGTTAGAGAAACACTTCAGATAAACACAAGTCTCGAAGCAATACTGCTTTCTGAACACTTCAGCCATCAAGTATGTTCTCAAGGACGCTTGTAGGCCCCACCTCGAGTGCTGTGTTCAGTTTTGGGCCCCTCACTACAAGAAAGACATTGGGGTGCTGGAGCGTGTCCAGAGAAGGACAATGGAGCCAGTGAGGGGTCTGGAGCACAAGTCCTGTGAAGAGCAGTTGTGGGAACTGGGGGTGTTCCGCCTGGAGAAAAGGAGGCTGAGGGGAGACCTTATCGCTCTCTACAACTACCTGATAGGAGGGTGTAGAGAGGTGCAGGGTCGGTCTCTTCTCCCAAGTAACAGGCAATAGGACAAGAGGAAACAGCCTCAAGTTGTGCCAGGGGAAGTTTAGATTGGATATTAGGAAAAATTTCTTCACTGAAAGGGTTGTCAAACATTGAAACGGGCTGCCCAGGGAAGAGATGGAGTCACCATCCCTGGAGCTATTTAAAAGACAGGTAGATGTGGTGCTGAGGGACATGGTTTAGTGGCGGACTTGGAAGTGTTAGGTTGATGGTTGGACTAGATGATCTTAACGGTCCCTTCCAACCTAAATGGTTCTATGACTCTGTGATACTTGTTTTGGAACTGGACAAAAACATGGTTTCACCTACACTGATATAGAACCAAAGTCATAGTCACTTGAAATCCAGGCTCCAACCCTGTATTTAAATTAAATCCAGAACAAAACTACCATAAGCATCCTAAATTCTCCCAACCTGCAGAAATCAACCAGCAGACAAGGCAATAGGACCATAACCATGGTACATTGCGTGGAATTGCTCATATTTTTCCCAGAACATCTGTGGTCAGGCAAAGTTCCATTTAGGCAGCACACCAGAATAGCAACATGCATACCTCAAAGAGAATTTGCCTCCCACATCAAATGAAATTGCTGAGGCAGGCTTACCACAGTTTTGACATTATCAGAGGAGTGACCTCATTTGGCCAAAATCTGAACTCTACAGGGCTCCTGGAAGACGTGGAATAAAACACGAAGCAAATATTGGGCATCCTTTAGGCACTGAAAAGGAGTCACATTTCTCCTCGTTCTTTTCTAGGAAGAAAATCCATAAAAACAAAAGAACCGACGCTGCTACTCAATCTTTGAACTGATCACTGGACCAAGGTCTATATTCTGTCTGGATGCAGAAAATGGCTCTCTAGACTGACAACTGATTAGTATACAAGCATGATTATATGCAAATCTCCAATTTCTATTGACTTAATTGTGATCTGATGTAACACGTATAATTAACACATGCATTTAAAATAAATGTATATTTAATTAACATGCATATTTATAAAATGAATATTTATATTTAGCATATAATTTTGGGTGAATTTAGGTGGCGCAAAATTGAGGGGTTATCATTACTGATGAGAGCTAGTCACAGCAAAACAGCTTTCACACCTCGGGCTCTCCCAGGGGACTTCAGTCCCAATTTATCTCCCCTCTGGTAGGCCAGCCTTGGGCCTTCCTCCGCCAAGCCAAGACTTGCAAGTCACACCACGCAGATGCGACTCAGGTAAACATCTTCATTAAGGGCTGGGGGAGGGGAGTCGTTCAAATCATAGTTTGAACCGAAAACCATAACCGTACGACAAGCTGAAAACACAAAAAAATTTGAAGCCAAATGTCTGGAAGTTAAGCATCAGACCGCAGAAAATCGTTCTGTATTTTCATTATGGATACAAGGTGCTGTGCGACTCCAGCAAGTCAGGTAAGTTTATCGCCATGAAATTCTCCTCTGCAAAACAGAAAACATAAAGCTTTCTTATATCCTTTGGGCAGGACAGAGGCAGGAGGAATTAGGGCAAATTTATGTATAGTTGAGACGCTGATTTCATAATGACGCAAAGCCAAGATGCCTTAAACACCCTGGAAAGGAAGTCACCAGTCAGTACACCAAACTGCAACACCGAGTCAGAAATGCTGATTTGGAGAGCCCACCCAAGCAGCCTCGCTTCTCGCTACTCTCATGGACCACTGGGTTTTACAAGTCATGACGCTTACCACCACCATGAGTGCAGGGCACCAAAGGCATAGGAGAGGACAAAATATTTATATAGCACAAAATATCAAGGATGACTTCTTTAGTTAAGAAGTTCTCTGGTGCAAGCAAGGCTTTCTATGATAAATACAAGGCTCTTCAGGAGCCCGGTGCTCCCCAGGGAACAAGCACCCTCAGAAAGAGAGAGCAAATTTCACTGCTTTCTACAAACAAAACAAAACAAAACAAAAAAAACAACACACTCAACCATAAGCGAACTACACTCCTGTGACTATTTTTCATATCATCTGTTCTCTCCCTGAGGGAGAAATGACGAACATATTGCTTAATACACTGCTGGGAGGTGCTCAGTCGTGCCGGTGATGAGCATCAAATGGGAACTCGTGTGAAACCCAACCCAGAAATTCAGTCACGGGCTTAAGCAGCCCGCTGGGGCAGCGCCCATGGGAAGAAACCATTTGTTTCCTACCTACCAGAGTCAGGGTTTGTATGAAGACAATTATTAAATACCCAGTTTCCTGGGGAAAACCAGGAGGAAGGCAATAGCGCTTCTCCAACTGAATGACCACCCGTTTCTCCCCAGGGAGAACAGAAATACATTTTCTTCTTCGCTTCCCAGGGAAGGCAGAAATCCGGGCAGCTGTCGCAAGGTTCGAAACCACCCCAGTCCGCTCCACATCTACAATATGATGGAGCATACTCGTTACAAAGGCCTAGGACACAAACAGTTCATCCTTGCTATTCCTGCGGTATTTTGATCAAATGTCATCTAATTCTTGATATATTTAAAGATCAAGCTCACCAGTTCTTGCACAGCTGATGCAATCACATTAGCCATTCAGAACCGTACTGACAAAAGGGGACATCATTACTAAAAAGACACCGTGCCTTCCAGCACCATAGAAAGGCAAGGATTTCACATCTAAAATGACCTAGCCCTGCGAACACCGAGTTTGGCAGTGATGTATTTCGACAAAAATCAAAACGTACAAGGGGGGGAAAAAAAAAGATTAATCAAACCACGCATTGCTTCATTAGTAGGACGTGATCTTTCTTCTATCACACCAGATCTATCAAATCACAGATTTTGCAGTTAATCATTTGGATTGCACATCTCCAGGAAGCCAAGGAATCAATTTACGGTCGCCTTTGTCCATTTCTTCTTCTGCCCCACTCCCCACACTTTTCTGACGTGGTTTTATTGCCTGTCCCCTCAGACAAATCTCTTCCCCGCTGCCCTGAGTCTTCCATTCTGCAGCCTCCGTTCCCCAGAATGGCTTTCATTTCTCTCCCTGAATGCTCAACTTTCCCTTCTATTCTTTTCATCTTTGCCTATGTCTCTTAACTCAAAGCAATAAAGAAGAACAGATTTCAGATTTAACAACTGTCAGGGTGCCTTTGATAGGAAAGCGTGTACACAAAATGAGCCTGCATTGTGCTAAGGAAGGAAGAGCCACAAAATCGTGTTAATATTTCTATTGGTATCAACAGGTGAATTAAAGCTTTGTAACATACAGGGCGATATCATTCCATCATTGCCATGGTTAGTAAATGAAACGGAACTTGGATGCTTTAGGAATGAGCATTTTTGCTGGCCTGGATATAATTTCAAATTATGGTCAAGTCTATTTTCATTCTCAAGGGTTTCCTGAATGTTCATTTTAAATATGAATTTCCAGTTTGTGTGTTTATTTATAATATACGTACTTTTCTTCACATAGATACAAGTAGTTTGTAAAATGGCCCTTCAGTCCCAGTGGCAAAGAGAACGCCAAATACTATGCAGAGAACTAAGTTGCTCCAGGGCAAATTCTGCACAAATATGTGTATATATATACACACACACATATATATATATTCTTCACCACGAGAACAATTACACACTGAAACAGGTTACCCCAAGAGGTGGTGGAATCTCCCTTGCTCGAAACAGTCAAGATTTGGTTTGACAGTGCCCTGGAAAAGCTAATCCAAGGCTTTCAACAAGAGGTTGGACCAGATGATCAACAGAATTCCCTTCCAACATCTTTGTCCCGCGTTATTCCACTTCTGCTCTGGAGTCGCAGCACACTTTCTGAGGTAGACACAAAATGGCATTAAGTTATTAGAGCCAAATGTCATAGAAGAGGCAGAACTTAAACTGACAAGGTGCAAGACTTTCTACGGATAGCAGTATGCAACTCTGAACCGCCATTCATGCCTTCTGGACAGCCCAGCTGTCTGCTACCTTGTAACACACTGCACTGGTCTTTGACTGTATATTTTCATAATAAAATTAGTTTTGAAGAGCCATCTGGAAAAGGGAAAAAGAAAAAAAAACCCACAACAAATACTCTTGTTGGAAGGACATCCAGCCTGCGCGTATCTTCTCTGTCCCATGTAACACTTGGAAAAAATGTTATATTTACACAGAATCACCGTTTACTAGTTTATATGCATCCCAGAAGGATCCCAGAGTACACCTACAAAGGCTTCAAAGGATCATAGCAAGACACATCAGGTGGTATACTGTGCCAAAGAGATGCTTCCGAGGGGGCTGGAGATGCAGAGTTTTTCCTTGTGTGTATCAGCCCCCTCAGAACATCTGTTGATCCAGCAGAACGCTTCTTTTAGTATTTCGGATTGGTTAAATGGGTGTTATAATAGCTGCTCCTCAAAAGAAGCACTATATGCTCCTGTGAAATTACAGGTTACAAATTCCCATGCTTCATTTTCTAATTAAAAAAGTCTTTGCTTTCTTTTCTCTCCTCCCTGCTTCCCAAAAAAACCTTACCTCTGATATATTAAATAACTTGAGATCACCAGCAGTATCTAACGTTGTAATTACAAAACTTTATTTTACCTTTAATCAGTCGGTACCTCTCCCAATATTCAATATCGCATGGAAAAACACTTGACTTCACTGATGCCCCAATGCCTCTGCTCAGGCAAGAGCGTTCCTAGAACGCACCACCCCTGACACGCTGCGTATCTGTGCTTGGATCACTTTTTTTTGCTTGTACATAGATTACTGGATTTTGCTGCCGTTAGGTATTTCCGGAGCACAGAAAATACCTTCCATGTGAGGGATGAGTAAATGAAACTACGCAATGTGGTAATTAGTTCTCACGCTTTGAAAACAGAGTTATAAATAAAGGGACGAGACGGGAAATTTATAAATAAAGGCAAGAGTAGAGAAGAACCACCGTTTGATTTCAGATAGGCCACAGCGTTCAGTGCTAGCATCTGCATCAATAACCTGTGAACCATTTCCCCCTCTCCCTTCTTCCTTGGTATCACTGCTGGCGGTGAATATAGCAAGAACCTTGCCTCATTTGTGGCTTGCGAGAAGAAACGGATGGGACAAATGACCCGATAATGATTGAGAAGGCTCGTCTAATTAGACAAGACAGGAGATGGATGTTCTCGGGTATTTCTTTAGTGAGGAAACCGCGGATACAGAGGAGGAAAGTGAAAATGCAGACCAACACCTTCCACAGCAATTGCCTACCAGCCTGAAGGCGAGATTAGGAAGCTAAGTAACCGATGCCGTGTGGGGGAGAGTGTGGGCACAGCAATCGCCCACTGAAGCCCTTTGGCTTCTTCCGCGTGCCCACAGCCACAAGGCGAGCCTGCACACTTCGAAAAAACTTACCCGCTACACAAAGCGTCGTAGATTCGCTAGAAAGGAGCACAAGCACGTTTACAGCCCAAGGTTAAAGCTAGCGTTACCTTTGCTGAGAAAAAGAAAAAACACAACACAACCTCATATCAAACCTGTAGTTAACAAAATGCGATTTTATGATCTCTAATGTAAACACATTTTCAAACACCACAGGCAGAACTCCACCGCAGCAGCTTAAACCCAGACTCCTGGTCCATGGGAACAAGGCCCCGAGCAGTCTGCAGGGCAAGAGGTGACCGAGAAGAGCGTTTCAGCCTCTCAGCTCTGCCTTGGGAATCTCAGGCGTTGGCACACGCCTCCTCAGCTCTAGACATGTGCCTGCATGTATGTTAAGTATCAGAAAAATCCAGATTCAGCCCAAATGGTGCAAAGTACAAAAAGGCCTTCTGTAATAAAGTGACAGCAGAAAACCCCCGTGAGTAATTAAAAAGGAGATGCAGAACTACGGCCTGATCTTGCAACACCTATCACAGACTGTAAAGCTTATTTGGACACAAAAACCCAGCACAGGTTGTGTTTGGGTATTTTTATACAGCTTTGTTTCATTTCTTTAGCCTTACTCCTACCATGCTGTTGGCTCTGTTTTCTGCTGGTGTCACCTTCTGGGTGGAAATACCAAGTCCATATTAAAATAGCACAGTAATTATTCCACTTAGCGCATACGGTCAGGGCCTTTTAGGCACTAGGGACATTTATTCCAAGTACAAATCTATTAGTATAAATAAACATGAAATTTAAGCCTAGCTTAGACTGAAATTTTTTTTTTAAGGAGACCAAACAGACGGCATCAATTATTGCTACCCTCAGTGAAACACAATACATGAAACCTACCCCACGTCTATTAGCTTGATCTCTTCTATTTTAAGACAACACACAGCTTTATTTATCGGGAGGGTTTCACGTACATTGCTAGGAACATGTTGCAAGGAAAGTAACACCTTATACTTCTATAAAATCATGGAATGGTTCGGGTTGGAAGGCACCTGAAAGACCATCTCGTTCCACCCCCCTGCCCTGGGCAGGGACACCTCCCACCAGCCCAGGTTGCTCCAAGCCCCATCCAACCTGGCCTTGAACACCTCCAGGGACGGGGCAGCCACAGCTTCTCGGGGCAACCTGGGACACTGCCTCACCACCCTCACAGGAAAGAAGTTCTTCCTCATATCTAATCTAAATCTCCCCTCTTTCAGTTTAAAACTGTTACCCCTCGTCCTGTCACTACATGCCTTTGTAAAAAATCCCTCTCCAGCCTTCTCATCGGCCCCCATCAGACACTGGAAGGCTGCGTCCAGTCCTGTAGCCAGGTCTAATTATAGGGAATATAGATAAGCAATAAGCAATGAACACAGGGTCTCTGGGGAAAGTATGAACAGCAGCAAGATCGTATCAACAGTAACTTGGGAGGCGTGAGGAGAGCGAATCAATGAGGGATCATGCGTCTGGAAGCCTCCTCTTCAGGCAACCTTTTCCCTTGCCATCAGCCATTACCCACGCCAAAGGGCAGCAGCTCATCGCTTGTTTGAGGTGGACTTCAAACACCTCATGAGCAGGCCCAGAGCTGGGAGCAGGATTAGAGCGGGACGGGCGTTGCGCAGAGGCAGCTCCTGCCACCCCGAGGCTCCTGTTTCCGAACTCCAGGGAGCTGCCGCTTTCCCCAGAAGTAAGATACTGCCGGAAGGCTCAGGGTACCACTTGCAGCAATGCGCTTCTCGGTGAAGCCCCATCTCCTGGCCTGCCCTGAGGTCCCAGCTGCAGGCTTCATCTCAAAGCAGAGAAAAAACCCAACCTGCCACAATGCCCTTCCAAAGGCTACACACCTCTGGGCTACGGGACCTCACTACAACACAGCCGTAAAAGCTATAATAGATGCGTTTCTGAGCAGTGCCTTTCCCAAACTAAAACAGGACATCAAGTCTGAAGACTGAATAAACGCAGTGAGCGAGCCAGACAGGATAAGCAGGAAAATTTCATTTATCAAGGCTACTTCCCCCACTTCCAAGAGTCCCACCTTTCGTTCTCATCAGTATCTGGCACCACAGGTTACGTGCATCCTTCACAGGCCGGGAAAGGGAGACGACTGTGCTCACAGAACAATCAGAACCAATTCAATTTTGCAGCCTGTGCTTAAAATCCTTAACAGTAATTAAAAAACAAAAAAAAAACAACAAAACAAAAAACCGGCAGCCTGTTCCCTTCAAGAAAGGCAGGAGTGCCCCACAGCCTGGTTTGAAGGAACAAAGTGATTTTCCTTTTGATTATGCTAATGTGGCAATCATTTAGTCCTTTGTTTTGGACAATAAAAAAAACCAAACACAAACCAAAACAATGAAAACACCAAACAGAAAAAACAGAAGACATTTTGAAATTTCAGTCCTGAATTATCAGGGCACTGATTTGGAGGGGGCTGGCAGGAATCAGCCTGTGCTAAGTTGGAAAGGACACATTTTACAACGCGCGCAGCCACGGTGAAATTGCAGCCTTACAAAAGTCAGCAGCAACATTTCCATCGACTACACCGAGGCTAGAATGTCAGCCAGCTTCTATTCCACAACCAAAGGTTTATTGCATCCATTATTTCCTACTCGTTTTTTTTTTTCAGTCTAAATTTATAGATGACCTTCTATACCAAACTATGCAAACTTCCAGAGCTGAACTACGCCTGTTTATCTGATAAGAGCCACCATATTTAAGCAATAGGAGATCTGCCGAGAGAAACAGCTGCCTCGGGCTTTACTCTGCTTCAAGAAACTCAACCAAAAATGGTGTGCCTCTATTTTTTTTCCCCTCTTTTTGCCTCAGTCTAAAGACGTACAACGGGACTGCTAATAACCATTCCTTCTCTCTCTCTCTCACGCACCCTCCCCCTTGACAGGCTGGCTGCACAATCTTCTTTCATCCTCTTTTTTTCTCCAGGGTAGCTGCAGGAATCAGACCATATGTAATAGTTGCCCGTGTTCACTTATAAGCGTAGGTATAGATACAACCGGATCAGCTAGGAATGAATATGACCTTGTTTTCTAAATTTGCACAACTGGAAAGAAAGTGTGCTAAAATAACAAGGAATCCTTGTGATTCTCTAATGCTTATACCACAAATACGGTGTTTGTCCAATAGATACATCTGGTTTATAAATGTTGTTAAAGACGGGCACACATCAAATACGTTTAAAATTCATAATGCAACATTTACTGCAACATTTAAAAAAAAAAAAAATCTTTGTGAAAGAAATGATGTGCAGATGCCTCTTCCCCCGGTCAACATTTTACACTGCTTTTACACGGGCGAATCGGATGAAAACTGAAGCCTGAAGAAGATTCACCAAAGCTCAAGCAGACAATAGAGGGAAAAATATTTCTCAAAGATATGATTCTGGTGAAGCTGTTCATCCATCTAACCTTTGCTTCCTCCTGCTTATTTGACCCAACCGGGTCAGGTTTTTGGTGCGCAGCTCCATGGCTAAGGCGGTTTCAGTACTCCCTAAAGCCAGTGGGGTGGGACAAGCCTCTACACAACCAGACCGATTTAAGATTCATGCTCAGCAGAAGCTGCAACACGCAAGGCAGGAATCCAACCAGGCACCAGGCACGGATGGACCGTTTTCTCCAACCCTCTGTCCTTCTTATTGCTCTGCATCCAAAATTTCTGCTTGATTCCCCCCCCGCCCCAAGAAAATGATGCCACAACACAGCTCCGATCGATACTTGACATACTATCAGATTCCTTGCAGTAAAAAGTACTGGCTTAACGTCTCGTACATGCTTTCTCCAAGAAGCCTATGGTAGCACGCCTTGCCTCAGCAAACCATCAATTTAAATGATTGGGAAAAAAACAACACATAATAAGTGACAGATTTTTCAAATCAGATAAAGATGGGAACCAGATTATCTGTCTGTGGGTGATAGATTGCAGCAATAATAAATTCACTTTAAGACACTGGATCAATTTTTAATCAAGCCAAGAATTATTATTGCAGAAAGATAAAATGACCCATGAGGAGATGCCTTAATTTTCCACCAATCAAATTATAGCCTTTCTAAATAAGATGTAATGAGATCCATGGAATATCCAGGTTACACAGCCTACCTAATTACCCATGTTCCCTGTCATGTTGTGATATAGTAGTGGTAAGCTGACCTCTGAATTTACCAAGATGAAAAGGTAATTAGTTTTTCCACAAGGCTGTAGTGAAAACAACAGCAATGACACATGTCACCTCCTTCCACCAAGTCACAATCTCAGAGGTGTTTGTTCTTAAAATATACAGGATATGACCTACTGGCTAATAAACTAAAGTCATTAAGTGAAGCATACATCTGACAGAAAAACAGCCACCATCTCCAAGTTGAGAATACGAGGTCTGAAGGTAAAGCAAATCAACCTGTACCCCACGTGAAACTTTACCAGAGTATTACCGCAGAGGGGCTCAGGAGATGGCAGAGGGTCTTCTAATTAAAGAATTCACAGTGCCATATATAAAGGGAGCTTTCCTGAGCCACAGGCACCACAAAGTATAATTTTCTGTCCTATTGTCCTTAACCACAGAGGCACTTTTTTTTCTGCAACCTGCAGCATGGCGTCTTTGGAAAGCATTCCTGAACGCATCCCGAGAACCTGAAGGCACACCAAGGTCAAACTTAGAAATTGTCATCGTCATCAAGAGTTGGCAACTGTTTTAGACAGAAGATCCCCTTTTTGTACGCACCCAACGAGACTAATCATCTCCCCACCCCAGTCTTTGGAACTAGGATTATGAACCACAGTAACAACAACTTTAGGGGCCTGATACCTTCACCAAAACTAGTAGTGAGAACCGAGACTGAATTTTCTCCGGCCACCGCAGAAAGCAGGAAATCCCCAGGATGATTTGTCCCTGTCTGTGTGCCCTTTCCTTTGGCCACCGCTGCAGCTTAGAGATACAATGACAGATGTAATTGACTCATGCAAAGAAAGCCATCATAAAATTAATGAACTACAACAATTCATTCCATCTGCTGCCTCTTTCTTGCTAATTTATTAATAACAATTACACAAAAAATGGTATGGATTATAAATTTCAATTTCTCCGCTTTACCTGAAAATTCAGTCTGAGAGTCCTAAAAAATGATCTCATGTTATACCAAATAGATTTATGGCTTATTACTAGTAATGTGGCAGTACCCAATTGACCATAAAAACTAACTATTTAAAAGTAACTCAAATTACCCCTTCTGAGCAAATCGGATATTTGGTTTACACAGCTTGCACTGCTTTTACAAGCGCCCCTCTTTGGTCACCAACCCATCTTCTTGCTCCACTTGGGTCTTCTTTGGCCTGTCATAGACATCACGTGGTGCAACAGCCTTGCAAGCCACAAGCCCAACTATCAGTACGCAACTTTTCCCGCAATGGCAAAAGTGAAGCAGTACATGCAGAATAGGAAATACAGAACAGGTTTTTCAGAGGCGTTCAAACAAATTCTACTCCTGTATAAGGAGTGTAATTAGCCTTAAAGTCAGGAGCTGACTTTAACCAGTTATCAGGTGCTGACTTTAAGAGCAATAAAGTTGCACAAAGACCGAGTATTGTAGAATGCCGCCTCCTTCCCTAAGTGAACCCAGAGGTGGAAGTCGACGAAGAGATGCCATCACCAGTCATGCTAAGGGAAGCATGAACTGCACGAAAGCCCGTTGAGGTCTCCCGCTGGGCATCCTGCAAACGCGAATGTCCCTGTGCTAAGCAGGGAGTCCTCCACAGCCACCTCTCCATTTGGCACCGAACCATGTGAAAAAAAAAACAGCAGAAGACCCTGGTCAGGGCAGGTCAGAACATACAGTGAAAGCCCCTCCGTTGCATAGGGGCAGAACTCCCGTGTCATTCAGCCGGGTTACACCTATCGCGAGGTCTGATCCACACACCAACACTGCACTAATAGTACTGCTTAGCTACTAAGGTTTTTTTTACTTACTTTTCCAGTATGCGCGCTACTATTAATGTGGTTCTATTGATATAACAAAAACATAGCATCCCTTTTACTGCAGAGAAATAGCCGTATCAACACAATGTATCTGGGCACCAACGTAAAGATCCTAGGCAGCGGGCAAATTACGTGGCTTTGGTGGTACCAGGCATCAGAGCAGCCAAACTCGAAGGGAGTTACACATCCCAGAGGGATTTGCAAACACTACGGAAAGTTTGTTTTAAGTGGGATCACTGCGTATTACCTAATACACGATGAGGTAATGCTAAAACACTAAAAAAACCCTCCACGCTTTTTCCAGAAGAGATTACAGATCCTGGGGCGGGGGGGGGAACCTATTACCCAGAAGGAGCTCAACAGTATCAGAGGGCTATCTCGCCAAGATAGCTTTACTTTGCATCGATATTCCTATTTAAATGTTTTGATCAAAACACATCAGTAAATTAAATGCGAAGGCTATATGTTGATAAGGACAAAAGATACATTACATTAAGATTAAAGTCTTGGTATTAAGTACAATATCGAAGCACTAATTTCTACTTCTGTAATATTTCCACCAATACTATTATCTCCATTTAATTAGGACATAAAAGTAAGTAAAGTTAATTTAAAAGGAAATTTCAAACAGCATCCCCATTTGATTTTCTAGTAAATTAACACTTTAAAACCTCTAATGGGTGTCTTCAAAAGAAAACGTTATTAACAAAATATGTGATAATTAACATAATTAAAACTCTCTAAAGTATACATTTTTTAATGGCAATTGTTCTGTTAAAAAACATGCAAGAGGAGTGAATCAAAAATCCCACTCCACTCATAACACAGACACGCATTAGATAGCATAAACATTGGAAAACTCCTTGTGGACACCCACTAACCTAGAAATCGCTAGCATTAACTCGTAACAAGATTACTTTTTGTGGAACTGGATTAACTTTTACACGTTCCCTTACCCCCAAAAGGAGCTCAGTAAATGGCTGCGAGTGCTCCAATATCTCAAGTTATGCAGTTATTAATTTAAAATAGGAGTATTTTCTCTGATCTTATCTCAAACGTAGTCTAGTCCCCTCTTATTCCTTCTGTTTTCTAACACCTATTCTGGCACGCCAAAAATCACCAGAGTTATCTCACACATAAGATCAAGCTGGCAAAATAGGACAGTTCTTACCCTATTGCAGTACTGAATGAAAAGATTTTACAATTTTCAATAGTTATGACATCAAGCTCCAAGACAAGCAGGTATTTTGGTCGTCCTTGGGCTGTGTGGATGCACCTCCCACCTGGGGGAACCACCACACCTTTCAGGGAACAAGCTTGATGACCTCAAGTAGATCTTTTACACCTTCTGTGCTCCCAAGAGATTTATACCTTCCAGTCAACTGGGATAACAGCATGAAAAGAGTTTAGCTACTTATCTGAGCTGCTCAAACCTCTCGAGCCTGGAGTTAGATATCTGACAAGAGGGGCTGTGCTTTCTGCTCCCAGTCCACCCAGAATTACCTCATGAACAGGCTCTCACGTAATTTCAGACAGGACATAGCAACTTCCTTTCATGTGTTAAGCTCAGCACCAGGTGACACAGCGCTGCTGATAACATACATGACATTTTTAATGAGCAGAACTAGTTAGAGCAACGCATGGGCCACCCCTGAGGGACAGGGAGCCAGGGTCTGAGGAGGATCCCATAGCGGCACAGCCCCACCATACCTGAGCGAGGTGACCAGGGCAGCACCAGGATGGCAGCCAGGGTCATCCAAGAGCTTGTGGTGATGAGGCAGGTCCAAGGTCAGGCTAGGAGCACAAGTCAGAGGTCAGGATCAGACCCGCTGAGGGTAACCAGGTCAGACACAGCCCAGTGGTCGCCAGGGAAGTCTGTGGTGGACCAAGTCCACGCTAGCAAGACAGGATCTAGATCAAGGACATCCACAGCCAGAGAGGGACACAGCTGAGCTGGAAACCAACACTCCTCCAACAAAGCTCAGGCAGGGACTGAGCTGAAAGAGCACACCTGGGATAGGGGGGTGGTGAAGGCCCCAGGTGAAGCTGATCAGGGCCATTAAGGCCTACTAGTGCACCTGGCAACCAAAATGCAATTTCTTCTGAGACCATAGTGATGAGTCTCCCACAAAACAATCATTTACTCAGTCCCAGGGGACAAAGCCACTTCCTGGCACTTCTATCTCAAATTCATTTATCACGTGCAGGTCTCTGCATTCCCAGCCTCACACTACTGTTCAAGAAGAAAGCTCCATTATACTGAGCTCCGTAAAGACCATCTCGTTCCACCCCCCTGCCCTGGGCAGGGACACCTCCCCCCAGCCCAGGTTGCTCCAAGCCCCGTCCAACCTGGCCTTGAACACCTCCAGGGATGGGGCAGCCACAGCTTCTCGGGGCAACCTGCGCCAGNTTCTTCCAGTTTGAAGCCATTCCTTCTCCTCCTATCACTACCTGCCCTTGGTAAAAAGTCCCTCCCCATCTCTCCTGTAGCCCCTTTAGGTACTGGAAGGCCGCAATAAGGTCTCCCTGGAGCCTTCTCTTCTCCAGGCTGAACAACCCCAACTCTCTCAGCCTGTCCTCATAGGAGAGATGCCCCAGCCCTCTGATCACCTTCGTGGCCCTCCTCTGGCCCCACTCCAACAGGTCCATGTCTTTCCTGTGTTGGAAAGGATGCAGTACTGCAGGTGTGGTCTCACCAGAGTAGAGTAGAGGGACAGATAAAAAGGTCTCTTGCTGCCCATCCTCACAAGCATGCTGAGGGACAAGCCCATAGGGGTAGCCGGTCAGGTGCAGAAGGCAGCATTTGATGGAGTGAGGCTCTCGTTAAACGGCGCACACCTTAGATGCCTCTGATGAGGGACCCCCAACGAGCACACATCAGTGGCCCTGCTCATGCCAAGGCATGACTTGTGGGGAGATGGGAGTCCTGCAGGGCTAAAGGAGTTCTCACAGTCCAGCAGGGAGGGGGGACACGAGAGAGTTAACAAAAAAAATAATAATAATCTTTTTTCTCCAAAGGAAAAACAACTCATTTGCTCCAAGAGCAAGAACTGGCTGAGCACTCGGCTTATTTGCTATTTCACTAGAGCTTTGCCAGCCACAGCTAATAGATATTACCACCTGAATCATGAACTAATTTACTAAATAACAGTCGTGACACTCTAGTAGTGTAACCTTATAGTAAGGCAAATATTTGCCACCATCTGCAGTAAATTCAAAGCATCTGCTGTAACTTTTTTTGATGAAAGTAAAGTAGCATGCCCCACCGTAAATTCTTTTGAAATTGTTATTACAATATTGTGTGATAAATAAAACAAGCACACAAATACAGCTCAGGCTAACAAAATAAATCAGTAAAGCTTTGCAACTGCTTTAATTATTATTAGAAGCACTTTGGCATTTTTCTTACCTGTCACCTTACAGAAATATTTTACTCGCTGAGGAGAGCAAAGCTTTTTCCTACTCTTGGAATATCTAAGAAGAATTTCTTGAAAAAAAACCCTCAGGTTTTCTTTCAACCTGGGCTGGATTTTTTCAAAATCATTCAGAAGTTACTCCATCACGGGAATCTACACAGCTTCTCCCATCGCCTGGCTAGGTAGAAGCCAGAATGACGTGCTTTATAAAAATTCCAGCTCAGGGTATCAACGCTGTGTTTATCACCACGTTATCCAGGAAACTATCACTCTTGCACTAAGCCTAAGAGTTTTTCTCTGTCCACCCCACTAACGGCAGTTTGGCTGACTGTGGGAAAGCCAGCAAATCTTGCTTTTTTGCTCTGTGGATGGACAAATTCCTGGGCATTTTTATCTCTGGTGGAAGGGGTTCAGTTACAGCCTACTGGCCTTCATCCAGGTGCTGATCTTTCCCAGGCAAGGGAGAAAGCCGGAGACGGAGTCAATTGCCTCTGGTATAAAGACGATGTGCAACAGCGTGTTGCTGGAATCCCAGTTGTCACACAAACTCTGCCAGCTGTTTAAGAAAGATGCTGAGCAAGATGACATGAGACCTGCCACCCCCCAAAAAGAAGAAAAAAATTGGGAAGATGGAACAAAATTACCCAGTACAACTGTTCCAGAGTTGTTTTTTTCTGAAAGGAATGAAAAGCACCGTCTCAAAACCTTCCAGCAACTCTCCGGTAAAAAGGCAGCTTCAAAACCTGCAGTGGTAATAATAACAGGAGCTGACCCAGCCACAGGACCAGAAATGTTAGCCAACAGCCAAGAAAAGACTAGACCACTCATGACAATCAATGTCATCGCTTTTGGTGACATCATTCCAGAAGCAGGATTCCAGACACCTGCAAGAACCAGATGAAGTCGGAGTTAGCTATTTCTTAGCTTTTCAGCTAAAAAAGAGAAAAGCACTAGGCTATTTTCAAAGAGTGGGCTACACGGTCATAGGCGTTTCATCCTTAGAGACTGTATTGGAGGCCCAGAAAGCACTTCCTGCTCTTATTAAGGCTGTTTCAGGGACTAACCTTTTTCATGATTAGTAACCACCTTCTAGCTCCCAGACTAAATACATTATATGTCTGTTCACCTTCCTTTGGGCGTTTAAACCCATATTTTGAAGTTCTTCCAGGTTTGTTTCGTTGGGGTAATTTTTTAGCTCTCACTTCATGCATAGCATTTTCCTACCTTTTACTCTTGATTTTAGGACAATTTTATTCCCTTTCATCTTTGCTTTCACTAGACTGAAACTATATTCCCACAGGAGAGAAACCCTGAATATCCTGGGAACCCTTCTCCAAATTCATCTTCTTGAACATGTGAAGAATTAGCATGTAGGGGTAATCTACAGAGGGCAGATCGCCTTTCTCTCATCTGAGAATACCATTTCCAGAGATAATTCACACTTTTCAATCATCCCATAGCGAATAGTACATTCCAGCCTCCCTCCTACTTACCTACTTCTAAATTATGGGTTTACAATGGATATAGGATATTTATGAGTGTAACTTTACATTTTTCACTAGTACGTTTAACTCCTTTTCTTTCACGTACTTTCTCATGGTTATCTTAATTTTCCCATGGGAGATTTAAGGCCTCCTCTCTATCGCCAGTGCATCTCGTTTCTTCCTGTCAACACAAGTATTCTCCAATTTTCACGCCAGCATCATTAAAGAAAAATCTTCAGTCAAATCCAGTGCCAAAACTCACTCATGAGACCTTCCTCTAGTAACTTGCTTTCAGCATGGTACTATCTCTGCTTTCTCTTTTATCAGTTCTGACACACATTATGCTTCTAGTAGCTCCCTCCTTAACCATTTAAATTAAGAATTACCTACGTAACATCACAGAGACCTCCGAAGATGCAATGTAGCAGAGCTAACTAATTTCTTTTGTTTGAAAAATTCGTTATCTTGTAAAGAACAACTGATCCAAAGAGACTTACATGAAATACTTTTGGTAAAGCTATATTTATCTTTCCCCCATCTTCCTTCTTTCCTAAATATCCTTTCTTTGCTTATTACTGAGTTTGGAATTTGGGATACTCAGAACCATCTCTCCTCAAACAAAAACCCAGCTATGGAGGTATTTGTATGTCCCCAGTTCCTGCTCATCTTCAGCCACTCCTCTTGAGCCAACCAACATTCTTCTCCGACAGCACGACACTATGAAATTCCTGGAGTCTAGAACATGCTCCAAAAGTACAAGGTCCTCCCATAGAAGCAATTTGCCATTACTGAGCAGTCAGGATTTGAAGGAAGGCATTCTGGGTCGCCAGCAGGATTTACAGCTCAAACTACCATTGAGGGCTGTGATTTAGTGGTTCGTACCAGGTCAACGATGCAAAGTGTTCAGGTCCACCCCGCAGCTGGGCTTACGTGGCTTTTGCACCACAACCCTTCTGCTCGTGTTTTTTCACCTCTCATGTTTTGGTTTCCCTTATTTTCCCCTCATCTGTCGCAGTTTGCCCTCAGATCACAGTGACAACTGAAAGCTGGGCACTTTTACAACATAACGCTTCCAAGCACTCCGCATGTCTACAGGGACCATAGCAACAGCCACCCGGACCATTTGTTAAATTACCAAGAATTTGCTCTAATAAAAGTGATGGGTCCTCAGCTTTTGGAAGCTCTAGACTTCACAGCTATGTAAAAGAAAAGCCAAAGCTTTGGAAAAGCTTCCTAAACAGAAAGACAAACACTGAACTGTATTATTTTCTCTTCCAAATTTCATCTGTCTCTAAAGCCCAAACTTCTTCAAACTATTTTCATTACATTGTTATCTTTAGATATTTAATTAATTTGCACCAAAGTCCCCAGTATTTTCATTCCTTAGCATCCTGCTCAGCGTGACCCCAGAGTAAAGAATACATATTCACTCTCTTAGAAGCTAGAGATCTTACCATATTTAACAAGAAGCATCTCTGACAGTAATTGGAGTTTCGTATCAAGGTAAATAAATGGTAAGATCATAAGAACATACTCTAGTGGCCACATACATCCGGCAAGCACTAACATCAGAGAGCGAATTTAACATACAGTCTCAGTGGATATGAATTTTCTGTAAACAAACAAACTGAAGAAAGCCTCACTTTTGTCATCTGTTATTCCCATCGAAGAAAAATGAATATTCTGTTTCATACTTTTCCTACCAGGTGGCTTCATTATTTACCACCAGTCTTTTTTCCCCTCGTCGTGTGTGCAATCCTGTAATATCCTCAATGACAACGGATTAACTTTCTTTCCTCAGTGGTAGCATTCCATGCAAATTATCCCAATTATTCAATAAGCTAGAACGATGGTACTTCACAAGGGTACATTGGAAGACCTGTTCCTCATATTGCTTGAAACAACGGCTCACTTCTATCGAGATACAAAATTCCCCCCTCTCGGTATTTATTCCCGCAAGTACAGGGCACAGAGTGGAGCAGCAGATGAGGATGGTCACAGTGAGATACCAGAGTCTTCACTCTTCCCAGTCACTGAGCACTTGAGGAACCTTGGGCAAGTCACTTACTCTCTCTGTACGCTGGCTATCCCTCTGTAATGCGGAGATAACAGTGCTTCTCCCTTCAAACAAAGTGCTGGAGGCTTAAAAATTCCTAGACTGAGAGGTGTAAAATCTCTCGATGATGAGGTAAGTGCCTTGAGCAAATAGTGGCTGGATAACTCAGACTGAAGTTTGAGCACTCTGTTTAAAGAGTTAAGTTCAGAGCAGAGAAAGCAAAGGCAAGCATGAAGGGCTCCCTCCTACACACCTAGAAATCAGTGGCTCCAGCAGATACCGGACTGGCCTCTAAATGCTGAAGCTGTGCTAAGGCGTCTGCGAAAGAGAAAGAAATACTTAATTCTGACATGGAAAAAAAAAAAAAAGAAAGGCAAATGCCATGGCTTTGAAATAAAAGAGCAAAAAGAAAGAATAGGCTCAGGAGGGTTTATAAATCCTCTTAGGCAGCCTCTCAATATTCCCTTCCCTGGAACTTTTGAGCAGGGCTTTAGCAAATGATAATTTCAAGGAGGATGGTCAGAGGCTGTGATGACAGCCATTTCTGCCTACGTCCTGATTAGAACGGCAGTCAAGTTTGATGGGGTTAATTCACCAGGTCCAAACAAACCTCAGTATAAATACAGCCTCATTGTAGTACCTCTACTAAGGAACAGCCTCAGTTTGCTTTAAGCTCGTTCAGTTATAGCTTTGCTGGATACCCAAGAAAACAAAGTAAAAATAGATTTATGATGACACTGAGAAAGGAGTTAGGTTTGGGTCAGGGTGCAATTCAGATGATCCTCCTAGTCAAGACGAAACCTCTAAAATCTTTTTCAAAAGACATCGTTGTGATCAAATATTCCAGTGCAAGCCAAGGAAATGAAACCGTTTTGAAGGACTGAACCAGCAAGGCAAATCCTAGTACAGGGGACAGCCCCTTTGTACACCTCTGGGATATAAAAGGGTCAAAAGCTCTCCTTCATGGAAAAGGACAATTGTGAAGACAAAGAACAAGTTGGAATTGTTCGAGCTGCTCCACCTTGTTTTAAGGGCCAACACGACCCCCGGGCAGCTGTCAGGAATGAAAGAGGGCAAAGACAGATCACAGCTACATTTGCTACCTTCCTTCCTCAGACCTTTAACGCTGCGTGCTTAACCCCAAGCCTCCTCGGCAGCACGGCCGCTGACTCACAACAAACCACCCCACGCTTATAAGATTCCAACAGCTTCCCAGCTGGGGAGCACTCTTCCCCTCCAACCACACAGCATGGTTGTTCAGAAAAGGAGGCTGAAGGGAGACCTTAGCGCTCTCTACAACTACCTGAAAGGAGGGTGTAGCAAGGCAGGAATCAGTCTCTTCTCCCAAGTAACAGGCGACAGGACAAGAAGAAATGGCCTCAAGTTGCACCAGGGGAGGTTTAGATTGGATATTCGGAAAAAGTTCTTCACCAAAAGGGTTGTCAAGCGTTAGAACAGGCTGCCCAGGGAAGTGGTGGAATCACCGTCCCTGGAGGTATTTAAAAGCTGCGTAGACATGGTGCTAAGGGACATGGTTTAGTGGTGGTTTTGGAAGTGTTGGATTGACGGTTGGACTCAACAATCTTAAGGTCCCTTCCAATCTAGACGATTCTATGATTTGGAGTAGCTGCATTACCATTTGCTTACCACAGTCGCAAAGCCCACTCAACCTTTTCGCAGCCGTATCACAAAGATGGGAGACATTCTCATATGACCACATGCAACAACGCCCCAGGCTGTATTTTCTCCTTCAAACACCCACCACAGAACCACTGCAGACCTTGTAGCCTCCAGGTATTCCTGGCAGGGCAATCATTTCTATTTATTAACTCCACATTTAAGAAGTGTGTGACGGAGAAGGGGGGAGAGTAATCAAATCATTTGAAATGCTAGAGTCCTGCCAAGTTGTCCATGCTGTGCCATACCCTACTACAGTAGTTATAACTACAAGTTGCTACCATCTGCAGTTGATTAAGCAAAAACAGAGGTGAGACCTCCACTCCTCCGCTCAGCTGTATTCGTTTTGTTGACCCACATGCCCCTCTCTCCCCTTCTCCGTTGCTTTGCTGCATGGCGTTTGACACCGAGGTCCTTCTCCCCCACTGACGCAGGAACCGTCTCCCTCAGCATTCAGCACACACAACAGGCCCTACCTCCTGATCATCGGTAAGGACGGAGCAGGACCGCCTGTCCACTTCCACCCTGACCTACCTGCTTGCATCTCCTCAGGGTGGTATATTCTCTTACGATACGCTTCTCTGAAGCTTAAGAAAATGAAGACATTCTCAACACGCAGAAGGAATTCAAGTGCGGAAGTCTGTCCCTGCCTGCTCCCCTCCATTTTAAGATCCTAACTCCTTATGATCCCAATAGGAAGCTGGAGTCTCTAAACTCCAGTTTACCCAGAGTGAAAAATAAGCATCAGGAATCCCTAGTTCCTTTTGCAAGTGTTGCAATATTTCTAAGAAGCTGACAAACACCTCTGTTCCGCTGGTCGGTCACTTATCTTTGAGATTACGTTGTCATTGTGATGTCCCAGGGCTTTCCATATAGTACCACCAGAAAAAGCCACTGGTGAACATCTCTGCATCTTGGGCTATGACAGGAGTGTGCCAGATGTACATTTTAGAAAGCGGAGCATGTATCAGCCTCCTCATACAGCCCTGTCAGAACATTTGATTAACGGCGACGTGCTGGAAATCCTAAGCAAAAAACACAGCCCCTCCCAACCGTCCTACCAGATCAAAGCCATGCGGCCACACATACTCAGCACCAAATGTGGTTTCTGAAGCTCTTTTGCCACCCTGAGTGTTACAAACCAAAAAGGATTTCAGGCTAAACAGAAGGTTCGGGAGTCATGTTTTCATAGCCCCTGAAGTCTGAGAGAAAAAAGATTCACATTAGACTCCAGTGGTTTGAAAACCCCTAAAGGTACAATGAACACTGTATTTAAACTACTTGGGATAGAAGGAAGAACAGGCTTTCTGCTCCTGCTCCATGGCCCACAGGTTAATGGGCTACTGCAATAAAACAATAGGTTATAATAGGAGTCTCAATACAATTAAAATCATAAAACTAACGATGATCTGTTTCGGATGAAGCCACTGATGAAAATAAAGCATTAAAGATTTTTCCCCATTTATTAAGCACATAGAAGATTTCAGCCACGTAAAAGTTTGATGTGACACATAAGCACTTGCACGCACGCAGACACATCTACATAAAGAGGTCCATTTAAAGTCAGTAAAATCCTGTACTACCAGATTTCACTTACTCATACCAAGGAATTATACTAATTTCTACACCAGGAGGATTACTTTTGAAGCAGCTTAATATAGGTACCTAACAGAAGAAAATACTTGCCGAAATGGACTGTGGCATGCTACAGAGGGGGAAAAGAAACACAGATGTGCTTTGGAGTAGAGAAAGCAACAAAAAAACCCCACCAGATATCCTCGCTCCCATTCAGAGCTCCTTAAGGAAAGACAAGTTAAACCCATAGTCTGTGCTTCAGTTCACTTTTTGGAAAATAAAAACATGAAAGAGGAGTCAGAGATCCTCCGTGTCACAGAGCAAAACTTCCAAGTCACTGTCAACCCTCCTGTTGGAGGCTAGCACAAACCTAAGACTTGATAATTCCAATTCACTCCTCCTAAGGGCATGCAGGAGCACATCAGTAGTAAGCCCGCTGTCCAAGGACCCGGGCGGGTGGGTGCTCCACAGGGTCAGGTCAGTAGTGTAATTGTCTCCCAGCGGGGATGAGAGACCAGCAGGAGATACAGGAATAACAGTAACTCCAGCCATGGGGGAGTAAGAGAAGGAAAAAAGGCTGAAAAAGTAAATGACACACTATTTGCCCCCCATCTCAGCAGGCTTTAGTATGGCCAGTAACACAACTGTGCGCAATTGGTCATTTCCAACTGGTCTTCCTACCTTGTTTTGGAAATAAGCTTTAATTACAAGTGTGAGAAGTCGGTGGTGTTACCTTCCACAGATCCTCATGATCCTTTCATGAGTCTTATTTTACCTCCAAAATGAAATGATGTGAGGAATTTTCCCTATGACAAGACATATTCCGGTCTGTCTTGCCGTTGGGCTTTGAATACATTTCTCCAGTATCTAACACAGCAAAAACTCACCTGCTGTCATGTGGAACAGCGTGATCTGAAAGGACAGGTTTGAAAAGCGGGAAGGAGATCAGGTTTCAGCTGGAATTTCTGTTTAGGAACACACCCACCGTTGAGGTGAAACAAACACAAGAAGTAAAGCATTTCAAAGGTCTTCATTACCCATTCATTGTCACACCATTCCCTGTCCAGAGTCTACCCATATGCAAGAAAAGCAGGTGACCCTCAAACACGATGGCCCCTTCACCTTTTCCACTGCGTTGGAACAGCACTGAGGGGGCCACAAACCAGTCCAGGATGAGAAAAGTTGCGAGGCAGGTCCAACACAGAAGTACCTGTTCCAAAGGCTTATTTCCTGCAGTTTACACTATAACTGACCCTCGATAATTGACATTAATGATTTGCACGACAGTAAGTCTGAGGGATCCGCTGGAGAGCCATGGGGCCTGACACACGTTGTAAAGGAAAAAATAAATAAAATTAAAAAAAAGAGCTTTCACTCTAATTAACAGAGCAGGAGAAAAGGATTTACCTTCACGCTGCAGATGGAGAAGCACACCACAGCCAGAATGAAGTGACTTGTTGAAGAGGAACTAAACCAGGAACCGAACGCAGATTTCTCACATCTTAGCCCGTTCCCTGAACCACAGCTGATTGTTTCCCACGCAGCCTTGGAAGACTTTCACTACTTAAGCTCCTTTGAGGTTGCTGCACTTCGGCCCCATCCCACACAACCCTGCGTGCTTTTCACTTCCCTTCATCTGAGCCGGCTGTAACAAATGCTCTTTCTGTGGCCTCTCAGAGGCACTCTGCGGACAGGCATCTGTTACCCCGTCAAAGAAACAGGGCTCTGAAGTCCAGCTACTTTCTGCTCCCCACACCAATGCTGACACCCCTGATGTCCCGTTAGTGGAGAAACGCTCTTTCCCAACCTCGAGGATGCTCTGGCGGAACAGCTGTCCTCCCAAGGAACGCGCAGTTGAGGCAAGTTAGACACGTTCCTTTGTAATGCCTGCAAAAGCCGCGTGCCTCTTCACTTTATTTAAAGACTCAGGTAAAACAACTCACACCCGTATATACTCCTGTGCCTCTACCACTTTTCAGCCATAGGTCAAAGTCATCTTAGCAGTTCAAGAACCTTCTTCCCTTATATACGTTGCCTTCTCTGACACACATAGTCTCTCGCCACCTCTCTTCAGCCGGTTCCCTTCCGGCTTAGCCAGTCTTACAGTTACACCAAGCCTGCTCCCAAAGCACATCCCTCCTTCCTCCTCATGATCTCTTCATCTCCGCAAGCGTCTCCGAGATACCTTCCTCTTCTCCCACAACCTTTGAAGCTTAAAACACATCATTAGCACTCAACGTCTTTGCTCTGCTCCCAGGGAAGCTTCACAGCTCCAAACACCTTCTCTGCCAGCAGACTCAGCTGGATTGATTTCCCTTGCCTTCAACTCTCCCACCGTCCGCAAGGGATCCCGGCTTGAACGAATGCCAGAACCCCTGCTCGGGGAGCTGCGTTAGCCATACGCCCTTAAGCCCGTGCGTTTCGCTCAAAGCGCGATATTCAGCCACGCACTGAGCCTTCAGGATCACGGTCAGAATTAATAAGGTACACGGGGACACCTTCTCAACCTTTGATTATCACACCTACATTATGTGCGTTTACGCAGCTATTTTCTTGATGCCGACTGAGATATACGCAGTCTAATAACACCGCAGTATATTATTTTTCACTATTTGTTTTCAGGCTGGAAGAATGCCATGAAAACTGTGAAGAAAATTGAGAACAGAACCTTTCGGCTGGTGTAAGTCTAGATACCTCCAAAGCATTGATTTCGGTGGATTTATGCCAGTTCCAACAAAATGAAGACTCAACCCTTCAAATATCAAGTCACAGGTTTTGCACATCTTCCCTATTCTTAATAGTTTATTTAACGTGATTTTCATTTCATTAAAACTTGAGCAACAAGCTATTTTTGTACAGAAGGAAATTAATCGAGATCTTGCTAATCCTGGGCGAGTTTCTTGGCATTTGACACTGGCGCAATACTTGGAAATTAGAATGGAAAAACAGTATGGTCCCATTCAAGTATCTGCCCCAGCAACCTGAGCTTTACCCAAAAAAATGGGTAGATGAGGTCACACGCTAAGGCTTTCACACTATCTTTATTAAATTACTCTGTGCTGATTCCCTGCCTTGCTTTTTAAATGTAAGGTGACAAAGATCACTGTAATCTACATTTAATGAAACATCGTATCTCCTGTGTATTCCCATTGATCGTATCTTTTCTTATCATTTTTAAGAGAATATTGTGCTTTCAAGCACAATTTTGACAGAGGCTCCTTTCCTTGAAGAAACTCTTGCTGTCTGCCAGCGATCTTCTTGTTACATGCTTTGAGAGTCTGCTCCGTTTATAATTAGAGTCAAACTATCAGGGACTTCTTGAACCACAAAATAGCCACCCAGCAGCAAAATTTAGCCAACACAATGCACCTTGCACTGCTTTCTTTGTGTCAGACTGATGGGATTGCTGGAGATTCACTTTATTAATTTTTTCCTTACTCTTCTCAAAGTGAATGATTCCTTTTTAAATAAATAAATAAATAAATAAATAAATAAAGCAGGGTGGGGAGTTACTCAAGGAATAAGCTTTGTGGGAACCTGACAACAAATAGGCTGTAATTGCAGGTGAACTGAACCACCCCAGGTAGCACTCCCGAGTAACGCCAGTATATTTATTGCAAGCAGGTATTCCAAATAGTGATCACATGATCTCAACTGGAGCCAGGCTTTTGCCCAAGTCCTCTTCTGAACAGGGGCAGCACTAGGATATCCCGAAGCCTTCCTCTTTAGTAGGAAGATTCTCCTGAGTCGGGAGAATCCTCAATCTTCTGATTTAGAATCCTGATTCTGAATTCAGAATCTCTTGAATTAGAATTGTTGACATTATAACTCTTCTGTATGCCACCACTGCTCCTTTCGCAAATACAATAATTGCATTTGGTTGCTTGTTTCAGAAATACATTGACATTTCTTCAAAGTTTTAGAAACAGAAACAGATGCTGCAAATTCCCTAATGTACTTTTGCATGTCAGAATTCAACCAGCCCTAGTGAAATTGCTGAATTGGGATCCAGTGCTTTGACAAGTGTTATTTAATGCTGCGGTCAGAGGAGATGATGTTTGCAACGTTATCCTGAGAGGGGGTCAGGTTCTAAGAGGACCAACAGACTGCACTTCATTTGTTAGAGCCACCCCACAGTATCCAGTGGACATTACCGTTTTGCATCTGTTGAGTGAAACAGGTTTGGTGGTATCATTCATTTCATTTCCTAAGGAACCAGTCTGTCTCAGCTCCGAGAAATACCAGATGTCACCTAGAGCCTTTTCTGAATTTTCTCAACTCTTTTCTCCTTTCGGAGTTTTCACTGGTCTCCCCTGTAAAGGCCTCGCTCACTCTTTCCTCCTTCCTTTCTTTACTACTGCTCATCCTCCAGGAGGGAGCTAGGGACAGAAAGGCCCCAGATTTATAGTTCCACCCCACCCATGCTTGACAGCAGCCTGAAAGCACAAAGGTTTCTGTTAAAGTCAACGTTACAGCAAGCATCTATATGTCATTACATTTATATAGGTGAAGACATTAAGACATCTGGCTGGCTGCATCTTTCAGTACCCAACTCGGCACTACCATCTGGCCAAAGAAATAAAGGTCCTGATTTGTTTTTCAGGGTAAAAAGAGAGAGAACGCCTTCAGCCACTGCTACTCACTCCAGCCTTCCATCTGCCCTGAGAACTGGGAGACTAACTTAAAGTCAGTACTATATTTGTTTGGAGTTCTTTATTTGCTTTCCTTTTGTTTTTATGCTTACTAGTAAATGGTCAGTTTCCAGCAAGTTTCCCACACTTCACCCCTAAATCAATGGAAACCAAAATCCTTCCCCTTTTTATTCATAAAAGGGGGCATCCAAAGCAAAACAACATCACACTTGACTCCAGGAGCTAGGGCTTAAGAGAAAATATCAAACAGCAGATTGTGCAGCCCTTTTTATCATTACCCAAGTAGAACCAGCCTAAAAAGTGACCTTTGCAGTCATACCAAAACACCAGGTGGTCTTCCTTCCTACACACACAGAGGGACTAGGGATCATTGAAATACAATCCCTCATCTCACTACAGAATCGTTGACCTTGTTCACCGCTTTTGGGAGGAGGGAAATACAGCAAGAACCAAGCGTCCAGTTATGTCGATTCTGCCAAGCACTCAGGATCAGGTGGTCCAGGTGAGGCACAGATTGGAGGAGCTAAACATGAATTTCACTGTGTCCTTGCTTCAGGCTTCGAGAAGCAGCATGTACAAGACCAAAGGTTTTGAGTCTAAAAAACAAAAACATACTCTACAACTCTGAAATTTCAGTCCAGATGGAAGTCAAATTTATGGTGGGGACACTAGCCGCTCCATAATGGTCCCCAAGGCTCTAAACCAGTAAATGTCTGCACCTCCTCAGACCTGCCATTTGGTCCCAAGTTCTCCCAGTGAAAGCCTTCTTGACCAACACTCTAGTCTACCTTCCCCCAGGCAGGGAGAACACAGCAGCAACCACCCCCAAGCCTATTTTCTACACTTTATTTTGAGCTTGTGGGCCGGTTTCTTCTGGAAGGCCCGTGTAGGCGTTGCCAGGAGCACTGGGTCCCTCTAGGCCAACGCCTACAGAGACAGAAAAGCAAAGCATTAGCCCCAGGGCTGGTTGGACAGGCGAGATCTTTCATTCTCTGTAACAAGCCCCAGGCAAACAATCTGTGCTTCTGGATATAGCAATGGAGTCTTCCCCTACAGCACACTATGGTGTTCCCATCTTATGGGGCCATACGACAGGGCCAAATGCAACAGCAACCTTTCGCTTCTCCTCTCCTAGGAGTACCAGGTACTACAAAGACCTCTCCCTCCACGCTGTACTTGTACCTGACCTTTCAGAAAGGATCCAGTGCTTACCTTTGACAGGCAAAGTTATTAATTACAACACAAAGGCTGCGCAGAAATTCTCAATCTGAAATAATTTCAAAATTCTAAGTATAGACAAAGCCTGTAACATTTAAACATTCACACCCACATTTTCACCCCGAAGGCTCTTGAAGCATTTTCCCAGAGCAGGGTTGTTTGTTTGGTTTTTTTTTTTTCCTTCTTTTTCTTGGTAACTACATCTTGTCAGAGACATGAAATGAAATATTGGTGTCTTCCATTTGTGAGTTGATTATAGCTAACGGAGTCACCATAATCGTAGGATTTTTTTCTTCTTCTTCTTTTTTACTTCATATTATCCAATCATGGAATGTAGCAGCACAAAATACAGTCTTTATTCTTTATTTCGTTCAATATAGTAAGTATTCTGAGTAGCCCTTACTGACAACCTGATTTCTCACAAAGAAGTATTTGCAAGGTGAAAGATGGATATTCTGTGAAATATTTTACTTGTCATCAGTTTGGTGTTCTTCTATCTCAGGCTGAGACATCCTCTGACAGAGAAGTTCAGTCACCAGAGGAAAGACCAGCAGCGCCTTGGCTCAAAGGCTAGACCACACTGCTCCCGTGTGGTTTCTGCGGAAAATAGAATGGGCTGAAACAACGCCATTCTACAGGGAAACTCTTGGTCCGTCGCTTGTATAACTCAGGAATTCATATGTTTCTTCGACGGCACTATGCATTCTCTCAACGCTTGACAAAATAAAAATGACAGTGGCAAATTTCAAGCAGAGACTTTTTTTTTCCTAATCCCCTGTAGTATCAGTGCCAGTACAAAGTTCCCGTGACTAGTGAGGCACTCCACCGCTCAACACCTGGCAATTAGCACGTGGCTAACTGTTTCACACCCGAAGTAAAGAAAGAACTCCGCACCCGCTGAGATCTCTTCTCAGATGCCAAAATCCGAGGGGCTGGTGTGCTTCCCAGATGGGACAGAGGGATCCACATTACACCTGCTGCACCGAGGCAGCACCAGTTTCTACGAGAAACGCGGCACATCCGCACCTGGAAGATGTAGTCTGTGTCAGGCAGCGTTTGCCATTTGGCTGCTGTTCTCGCACATCACGGACAGTGGGCACGATTCCTGCAAGGACGCAATCCCAAACGCCGCAAACATTTTTAGTAAGAGTGCAAATATTTCCCTCCTGAGAGAGAAGTCTGAGAAGTCAAAGGGTGTTGAGGACCAAATACCATTCCCCAGCAGAAAGCACTTCCACCATCAGGACCTCAATTTGCAAAGTATTTAATCCATAATACACCTTCACATCAGCTGAGGTGACAGATACAATATTATGGAATCAGAACCATTAACGCCAACTACAATAGAAAAATGACTGGAAAATAATTGTATGCTGGATAGACTTGTTCTTTGAGCACACATTAAGACCAACAGCATTTCCTGTATATATATGATATTTGATTCCTTTGAGTTTTACACGGCTAGTTTTACATTAATTAGTGGATTCTTTTCAGAATGAACTAAATTGTTCTCTCTCGTTCTCAAACTATATCTGCAAATAGCTGTTATTTTTCAGGGTAAAAGTATTTTTCATCTATTCCATCAGAAAGGCCCGCCTGCCTTAAAGTCAAACTCAAAAGCTAATTGCCCTTAGGAACATGCAGACAGGAGTGGTGAGACAGTGGGAGCGAGAGAGACCTAAAAGAAATAATTCCATATAGAAACAAGCTTTACAGAAGAAGCCTCAAACAAACCCCCAAAAGCTAACTCTGCCCAACACCCCCCTCCCCTTCCCCTTTCTCTGGAAAACCAGTGGACTGGCAGCGCATATAAATACAGCAGAGGCGTTCAGCACGGGGAAGGTGAGAGGGAACAGAAATTCCTGTTGGATTGTGGAAGCAATAGCTATCCCAGAGCCTGTTACTGTATCATCTCCGATTGCTTGCAGGCCTCCTTTCAATTAAAAAGGAAAAAAAATACTTGTGAATCAGACAGAAACGTGGGTATCTTAGAACTGAATCAGAGGATCTGTCAACAGACCCAAGTGTTTACTTTTAACGCGTACCAGGTCTTAACCACACGCACACAGAGGACAGAGCATAATGAACACAGACTTAAAAGTTCAAATGGTTCGTAGGCCCTCAAAAGGGATGAATGGCTCTGAAGGAGGCGTTATGGTGCATCAAGCAAATCCTCCTTAGTTCACACAATTATTGACCCGAGACATCACAATTATTCCTTCAGAGCCATTAAGGGTCAAATGTGTTAATCCCATTGCCACCACCGATTATTTGTTATACAGTTTAGCGAGTAGGATAAGGAGGATGTTATATGGGAACTGCACACACCCGTCATATGGAGACTACCTCTCTTCCCTGTGCCAAATTATGCTCTTGATATATTGATATATGAGAACTTGGTGTATGTTCTTCATACCCAGGGGTATGAGGACACAGCGAGGGGTAGAGCAGGGAGTCGGAGCAGCAGGGAGACGTATGCAGCCACCAACGGGCAACACGTCCCCTTGGGACAACACAGCTCCTCTCCTGGTTCAGCTGTGCGCTAACTGGCATGGAGCTGGAGAAGACTCATTGTCCTTCTAAGTGTGATACGCTCAGAGGAACAGCTGCACCCCTTCATTCCCCCCGGCACAGGGAATTGCTGTCCATCTGAATTACTTTCCATCTGAATTCAGGGAAGTGGGTTTGTATCCTCCTACAACTGCAAAAGCCAGTGGCAAGCAGAGATAAGCCAACTACCTGCCAGTCCTACCAGCTAAGGGAAGACAACTCCGCAACCCTTACTGCCGCCCTACTAAGTGGTCAAATCCACACGAGGTAGCGTATAACCGCAAGACGTTTCCATGCGCCTCTTGGATAAACACACAAATCTCTCGGCTGCCTCCTCCAAACGCCTTTGTGCACATTTTTTCCTCAAGAGACACATTCACACCCTCTTTCCTGGGCAGCGCCTTAAGGAAGTGGCTTGTACCAACTCAAAGAGCAAAGCCCGCAGTGAAGAAATGAAGCCTTCATCCACCTTTTTTCTGATGAAAAGCTGCTGACGTGCAACAGCTGCGAAATCAGCATTTCTGAAGTTACTCCTTTCTACCCTACACTAAAAATGATGTAACTAGTCAATTCAAAACTTATTTAAATCTCACCACAGGAATTCTGTGCCTTCTCTAAAAAAAAAGGAGAACAAGGATGGGCAAGGTAGGAATTGCTTGGAATGCCTTAAAAGTAATTTAAATCTATTCTTTAGCTCTCTCAAGTTCACCCACGATAAATAAGCTGCTGAAAAGCTAAGCCACCACTAAACAACTTTAGGCTACATCAGGCTGGTGATTTTTAACTGAATTTGCCATGATGTTCCTCCTGAAAACAACCGCATGAAGTGAACTACCAGGAGCTGTGCCGAACCCCACAATCCACCAGCTGTGGGACAACGCTGCCATTGGATATCATATGCAAAATATTTGAGGCAGTAAAAGAAAGGATCCTTTAACACCATAACAATTTGCCCAAAAGCACTTCAAAACACCACATAACTCACTCTCATGACTGCAGTCTTTCTACATTCTTCCTGTGGAATATGGATACGCATCGTGGAATAAGCAAAGAGGAGATATACAAAAATAGCAAACAACACAAGGATGGATCTAAACCATTTACTGCATCATCCCTCACTCCAGAAGACTACCCTGCGGTTGCTGCTTTGCTCTGCTCCTTTAAGCTATATAATTGCTCATCCCATGACAATGCTATTTCTGTTGCCTCCACTCACACTGTACATTACTCTCTGTCCTGTAGGATATACACATACATGTTAATGTATTATTAATATGACAATACAGGGCCTCGTTCTCTTGCAATTTTGTAATGCTGAATTGGTACCAGCTGCACTGCAGCTTCTGTTAAACTGGTTTGCAGTAGCTGAAAACTTCCGAGGGAGGAGGAAAAAAAAAAAAAAGTATTTTAATTTGGGGCTTAAATTGGCCTCCAAACTATCATGAAAATACTGCTTAAAAGACACATTTTTGCAAACTGTGGGAAAACTCTTCACTGATGTTTGGGTTATTCACTTGGGGGGAAGAAAACATATTTTGGTTATACGCACACCTCAAATTGCATGCAAGCTGAACATTTATAACTTCCCTTCAGATATCTGAACGTTACAGAGACTGTGAGGGAGATGGGAGGCAAATGAAGAGAGAAATACAGGAAGACAGTAATTTTAGCACACACCAGACAAAATTTTACATTTGCTCTTCCCTTAGAGATACGCAAAACTTCAGCAAGTGAGCACTGCAAGCTCATAAGTAGGATATCTGACCTGCAAAGTCAAATTTTATAGTGGCACCAAAGCATTTCACAGCTCCTAAATAGTGTAAGTGGAGAAACTGGAGTCTCTGTTTGCAGTTCTTTTTGTAAATGCAATGAAGTCCAGATTCAGCAAAGTACTTCAACAGGTTCTTAAATGTTAAGCAAGAGCGTTCTATCAACTCACATGTATGCAAGAAGTCAGAAGATTCAAGCTGGGCATGCCTTAAATATTTTTTGAATTGGTATCACTCATCCGACTGAGAGAAGATTTGAAAAATGAGTAAATACTAATATGGGGGCTATCATCCATTTCCCCTTCTTTCCTGAAACCCACAACTGTACTCAGCCATCTTGGGCAAACAAAGATTTTTCCACTCGCTTGTTTTTATGAACAAGAAATTCAAAGCAATGTTTTTTCTTATAACTGCTCTCCTGTGACGGGAGGAAAACCCTTGTTCTGCTTTTATCTTGAATTCAGTAAGTCCTGTGAGAGGTGATTGTATACACTTGGCCAAATGTTTCCACATTTGTGCCAATTTTAATACCACAGATTTGTTCTTCACAGCGATTATCGATGCTGAGATGATGACCACATTCTGTGTTGTTCTCATCTACTTACAAGCGTAACTAAGCTTTCTACCAAAAAATTTCCTTTTAAACCTGCAAGTAAGACAACATCTTTCACACACAAGCCAAACTGAACGTGAGCAAAAGGTACTTGCTAAAGACCTTATTTTGTGGCTACCATTTATCCACAATCAATGTTTTCAGTTTACCCTAGACATCAAAAATAAAAGCAAGAAGAGTCACACCTGTATACTCCAAAGTTACTCAGTCTAATGTCACTATTCACAATTTATTATGAATATCAGTCCCAGGTACACGTGGTTGGAAATGCTCAATAAAGATCAAGACTATGGACATGATTTGCTGCCACCTACACCAGTACAAGAGAGGTATGTTTTATAAAAACAGAAGAAGGGAAAGATTTGGCCCAGAACTTCAGATGCATTTTTAGTTGGAAGAAGTACAATACGGACAGGACAAGCAGAAGTGGCTGCTGTATGCCTCCCATTCCATATCTCCTCTTGGGTAACCTTGAGCCATCACCCCATTTTCCCCTTCCCTCTACTTTCTAACTACATCAGGTTCTGGGTCATGGGCTGATTCACATGGACGCTCAGAGCTCATCTTAACATCACTCTTAATACCAACCACAACAGTGAAGTATCCCAGCAGTTATAAAGGCGACAGGGCAGCAGGTACTTCAGCAAATGCAGAACTTCGAGCAAGTGAGCAGCCTCCTTTATTTCAAAGGGAAGTGGTCTGCTGGAACACCGCTTTGAAGGCCATAGCTGCCTTTGGGATACAGGTAGAACTCTGACGCACATCTGTAAAAGTTACTTTGCTAATGTAAAGGATCCCTCAGACATCTTTCAGTCACTTTTCATTACTAGAAAGAGTTTCTCACTGTTCTCATCTACCTAACTGTTTCCTTGTCATGACCCTTTACTATGACATAGCTAGTTTCGTGCTGTCGGTCACTGGAATGAGCTGTTGGGTGTTTCTTGATTAAGGAATGCTGTACAGTAAGTTCCCTTTTCAGACACTAATATCTAACCTCATCTCTGGCATTATACATCCCCATTCCAACCCATCTCATTCCCGTTCAGTATAGGACACGCTAAACCACTGCCACGATGATATCAAAGTTGGAAGCCTCCCCTCTCTCCAGAGCTTCTATAGCACGAGAAGTCTCCTCTTCAGTTTTGTCAGATATTATGGGCAGGGTGGTGAAACTGTTTTGGCAGGGCCCTCCCCTGGGATGAGCATTAGATACCTTGATTTGAGAGCCTTTGCTGCTTTCTCAGCTGATCCGGAATTTGAAACAACACATACTGCTCTCAATAACCTACTTCATCTTCCATTTTAGTCTTCAAGGCGTCCCAGGAAAAAAGAACAACTTGCCAAGAAAGGAGAAACTGAACTGTGTCTCTAGAAAGTAATTCCATAGGAAGACTTCTGCTACACGCAAAAGTCCACACAGAAAACCACTGTGTACAAAGCGCTGCCAGTGGAAGGCCTTAGAATGAAAGTTTCTTTATAAGAGGCCCACAAAGAAGAAAGTAGGCTACTCAAGTAACCTCTGCGTCAAGAGATTTTCTTGCATGAAGATCATTAAGCACAACAGCTTCTTCTCACCCCTTCTGCAGACCAGCCCAAGTGGTTTTAATCTCCCTTTTCTCCCTCTCACAGGACATAAAGGTTAACACTGCAAGTTTTGAGGCTCAACTCTCGCTCTGAGCTGCGCAAAGCAGATGCTGAACTGACAAGCTCATTGAAATTTCTACCAAATTTCTGTGAAACGCACCCATAAATAAAGTCTGTCAACACTTGCTGTTCTACACTGATTGCCAACATCTCACTACTCTCAAAATAAATACCTCCTACAGCTACTTTTAGTTGCCCGCAGTACTAGATCTTTAAATATAAGTTAAAAAATACAACTTCCAACATGGATTAATGATCTTTGCTCACCGTTAAAGAGCTGAAGTCAAATCAAAGTCAGTTGCTATCGGTATGTAGAACTGCTGTGCTTCAGTGGACTTTAAACAGCCACCCATTCTGCCTCAAGTGATTTATGATAGCTGCTTTATCCCGCAGTTTTATACACAGTAGCCAGTAGTGCATTCCTAGGTTTTCTTAAATCCTGGGTAGAGGATAACCCTTCTAAATTTCTGAAAATCAGAAGCATTCAAAAAACTAACTCAGGTAATCATACACAAAAGGAGGGACACATTTGGTTGTAATAATTACTTTGAGCAAAAAAAAAAAAAAA